>JAAONU010000008.1:28666871-29266871 GCA_012932295.1 Cyclina sinensis
GCATGTACTATTCTGAACAAATGCGCAAAATACCAAATATTTTTACCGTCTAGTTTTGGAGATTATCTAAAATCACAGATACCTAATTTTCATCAATTTTTCATGTTGTAAAGCTTTGTTACAATTGAAATATATTTAAAACAATTGAAATTGAATTTAAATTCTATAAAAGTTTCTGTTTTAAAACCAAAGCAATGTAAAACTTCCAAAAACTAAAGAAAACAAATGCCTTCAGTAGGGTTTGAATCAATGACCTTCAGTGAAAATGTTTCAATCCTACACATATTAATGGAATTGTTTACTCTTCAGAACGGAAGTATGGTATTAGGAATCTAAAACCTTACGAAAGAAGGTCTAAGACATAGGTGCATAAAAATATAATGGAAGAGATCGAGAGACTGTGTAATTAATTATGTGAAAGAAATGTACAAGCGGCTATGGAATTAGACACAGGGTCAGCAGATTATTTTCTGTCAAACGACCATATCCAAAAATACTTTGAAAAATATATTTGAAGCCTACAGATTCCATTCTTTTATATGCAGGTGGTGTAATTGAACAGGAACGTACAGTTATGGTAAACAACCGATTACAATAGACAAAACAGAAAATTGAAACTTTGCATTGTGACTAGCAGTGGTACTAGCTGAGCAACAATTGAACTAAACTGGAGGAAAAGGTGTTGTTAGTTTGTGTTTGTGACAAATGACAGCTTGAAGGAAAGGTTTGTCCCTCTTCTTTATCAATAGGGTATCGACAAAGTAAATGGGATCAAAACAAACTAATGGAAATACAATACACAGGCAAAGTTTTTGGAAGGCCAAGGGACAGTTCCATCAAACTCTCAAGCCGATTGAGGGCTTATCAATGTCTACCAGTCGTGTCTTGTCGTGGCGTAATGGTTTGTGTCGATTTTAAAGTAAATGTCAATTAATGTCTCCTAGTTGCTGAGATTAGAAAACATTTTTGCCAACCTTTAAAATGGGCAAAAAGATCGTGTGAAGACAAAAAAGGCACTTTTTACAATAAACATACGTCGTAGACTTTACATATACATCAGGTTCTGGCAAGCATATCTCCAGCATCAGCTTTTAAGTAAGGAAAAAAATTAACAGATTCTTCAAGGAGTGCCAGAGTTTTAGCGCATTTTGGAAATATTAATCATGATCATTACTGCCAGTAATGACAGTGGACATTTGGATAAACTTGGGCATGCGTTTACAACGATAAAGAAAAGA
The DNA here is from genome assembly GCA_012932295.1 of Cyclina sinensis. Lineage (NCBI taxonomy): Eukaryota > Metazoa > Mollusca > Bivalvia > Venerida > Veneridae > Cyclina > Cyclina sinensis. The sequence continues at coordinate 28,668,110 of JAAONU010000008.1, forward strand.
AATAAGGCAAACAAGGACAAATGTGTCTTTTCCAAAATTGATTACTTTCTGAGCTCTTGACATTGGCGAGTATTTGGAGTCCTCAACAGCTATTGCCCTGTCCTGTCCGAATTTGTGACCTTATAAACAAATGAAAGCATTGCTAGAGAAAATCACAGATTTGTCTGGTTGAATGAATGCCAAAAAGCATTTAAAGGGCCAGAAGAATTGATAACTTAAGAACCTGTTCTCTCAGACTTTAACCGGAACTACGGATAAGGTTTTGCGATGCCTCTCCATACGGCATCTTAGGTATTCTTTCACTTGTTATGGCGGTAGGCTCGGAGATATTTATTGCATTTGTGTCTAGATAACAAACCAACACTGAAATGTTTTATGCATAAATAGATGAGAAGCATTGGCAATTTACTGGACAGTGAAGCAATTCTATCCATAGCTTTTCGGAAGAATGTTTACGTAAGTTTCCGGCTTCTATCCGCTGGAATTCATTTTCGGACTTAGCAAAAGCATTTCAGTTACAATTATATTTTGAGTACGATTGTGGTGGATTGTCGTGTTAACCTACGAAAGAAAAAAATATGAAGAATTTTCAAGTGTTCTAGACTTCTCAGATTAAAAGTACGCGTCATAAGTGCGGAAATCAGTCGTGAAACGAGGCGTGAACGCGCCGAATCTAATATATAATCGAATGAGGAAAACAGGGCTGAAAGGAAAGCATTTTCAAATACTTTTGATAGGCTATATTGCTAGAGGAGATTTTCTAGCACCTCATCATGGAATTAGTTGTGGGGAAACTCAAGTTACAATCCCCCGTAAAACATCGCGGACATGCATTTGATATATGTCACCTTTGTAGTGTGAAAATGATGGCATTCGCATGAAGCTATGTCTGGTGGCCTTGCGTTGACATGGACTTTGAAAGCATGGTTAAAAGAAGCGTTTCGTGTCAAAGTGTCAAATACAAGAGACATTGCCCGCCAATGTACGACTAGCCTACTTTTGGCATGATCATTCGATTTTTAAGGTAATTTTAGGAACAATGATTCAAGTCGTGGCAGATGCTCATTCAAAATGGTCAGGTATAATCAAAATGGAAACAATAATTCTCGGCAAAACAGAATTGTTGTGAAACAGACATTAAATAAGAGGGCATGATGATCCTACTCGTTCACCAAAGTACCATTGGTATTTAACAACACGGCCAGTGAAAAGCATTTAAATGAATATGGCATATTCAGACACCCAAAAAGAAAAACACTCTTTATATCATAATCCAAACATTCTATAGCCTAACAGCTCACTTGAGCTTAACGATTCAGATGTGCCAAAGCAATGCATAATCATTTGTCTCTCAAAAATCATTTAAGCTGTGATACCATTAAGCCGGTCAAAATAATTTCAAGAAGTTCGTTGATTTTGTCTAGTAAACTAAAACATTAATGCTGAAACATAATCTTCATTTTATTTGAATGACAGATACCATCCGAAAACATATGTGTGTTAACTACCTCTGCTTTACAAAGGTAGGTTATAAACCGTCAATAAACCGTTTTTATCAATTTAACAATGTTTAACTGTACTGTGAGGTAGTTAGTTATGGATTTATAATCGTCACAAATGAAGTAACAATAAAGCACCTGATATTATCTTAGTTGCTTAAAAATATTCAATCAGTTAAGTATGTATTCTTTCCGCAGTAACATTTGAGAATAATTCAATAACATAACCGTCAACACGTGCATGCGTGCGTGCGTGCATGTGCGCGTGTGTGTGTGTGTGAGAGAGAGAGAGAGCGGTTAGTTACTGCTGGCTCAAGTCAAATTCAAAAATATAGCATTCACGTTTCAGACAATTTTATTGAATAACAGCGCATTTGAAAATTTGAAAATACAAAAATATGCATATTCTGCGTTCCCTTTTTATTACGTTAAGGGGAGTCGAGTTAAGTCAATTCATAGAAGGGCAAGGTAAGGTATGGTAACGCAAGAGTGCAATAAAGTCGTCGAAAGAGTGAAGTTAAGTAAAACAAGCAAGCAAGTTAACCAATAATGTTTATAAACGTGCTATATGTATATTAAGAAGATGTATACTAACTGCAGAATTAAATCACTTATGTGTAAAGTGAGCTCAAACTTCGATATTGTTCATTCAAAGTTTGAATCTCTTGAATTTTAAATGCTACTCTAGCGCGACATTTACAGTTCGAACTTAGATCGTTTCTGTTAGAATGAAGTGCTATTACGACATTCGAATAAGAAGAACTATAGCCAAGTGAACTAATATGTCAACGTAATATTGATAATAAGTAATACAAAGAACATGTCATTCCATAAAGAGTGTGATATGACAGACAATAAACAATGATGTGAAAATGTTGATTATATTCATACATTCAATACAATCACAAAGAATGCAATTTTATGATCAGTGCTACTGACAAATGAAACGAACTCTACAAAGGTAAGGCTAAAAGAGATACAAGTAGAAATTAAGTTACGGACCCGTTTCTCTATGTTCACTCCATTCATGATTTTTTTTTAATATTAATTTTTTTTTTTTTAATTTTTTTTGACAGCAGTCCCCACTGAGTATATATATATATTAGTACAACAATTGCAAAAAACCTAATTAATGTTTGAAATAACGAGGTTAACAGGATGGTTTGGGTTATTGCAATAAAAAAGAAAAGGAACCGCGTAAGAAAAATATCATTAATTTATTCCTATACAATCAGTGTACCTTATCATAATATACTCATTGATATTTCTAGAAACACCTAACCAACTAGAGTATTTGAATTCTAGAACCATATCTTTTCAGAACAATTTTAAAGCGACTGTCTCACAGATGGGCAGACGATATAAAAACAAAGAAAATGTTTATACATCTGGAAATTCTAGCTGTAATTGTGAAGAACATATCGTAACTAAGTTACTGACTCATTTTTGTTACCGAAAAACTTCAACATATAAAGTTGTACATACTTTTATCGGTAGAAAATTTACCCCGTTAGTCACGGGGTAGATACTTTATAGTTTTAACAATAACTTTGACAACTAGTCTCTGTGCCTCAGTGGTGGTGGTATCGTGTCTTTCTTTATTTTACTGACCAAAAGGTCATGTGTTCGAATCTTGGTTAAGTCAAGTTTTTCAGTTTTCATGGTGTATAGAAGCATAATATTATGTTGTTTGTTTTCTATAGTATATAAAATTCTTTTAAATTTTAAAGAAAAATAATTTTAGCTAAATTCTGTAAGTCAGTCGCTTTAATTTGTAATAATTATAGCTATGCTTTAGATTAAAGTTTGAAACTTATTTATTTTACAACGATTGGGGAGCAAATTCTTGCAACTTATATTAATACCTCAATGGTTAAAACTAGCACACGCGCCGAAAGTCTCGAATACGGAAAGCCACGGTAGACTCTCAACCCTTGTGAGATTCGAACCACCATCCGGCGCTCTAGCCAGTCGACCACTGCTCATCCTGCACTTTACTGGATTAAGCTAAACTTTGTACATTTATGTAGGTACATGGTGCCTTTTCAAATGTGTATCCATCAACATTTTGGTTTTTTTCTACTTTTTAGAGTACGTGAAGAAATAGATGCGATAAAAGTCATGTCGTTGAGTAAAATAAAACACATCTTTTTTCTTTTTTTTACTATATATACTAACAAACTACTTTCAAATTGTAACTCGTGTTCCACGGCTTTATGAATGTTGGGGCATTTAAATATTGACACAATTTTCAATAGCCTGAAACACTATCTTTAACTTTAAGTCATATAAAAATATAAAATGTCAAATGTGACAGTAATTTAGTTTTTATGCTTGATTTAGGGTAGATTTACAAACAACAGCTGTCTCATGTAATACTACTACTACTTATAATAATAATGATGATAATAATTTATATTTTGGCCAGATTAATAACTATAAAATCTAACAAAAATAATTATAATAATAATCATAATAATAATAATAATAATATTAAAATCCATACCTTATACTTGTATTGTTTCTTCAAATTGTTTTTTTTTATTGTCTTTTATTTCTCCAGCGATCACAAAACTAACCCGTATTTAAATGATATATGTCTAACTTGTCGTATTCGGCGGTTAAATAAGGCGTACAAGTACTTCGATTTCCCATACATGAGGGTTGTTCGAAAAACATTGTATATTTTAATGATGCATGTTTTACAGGACAAAAGTAACATTGATATTTAAGAATATTGTTTTAAGACTGATTCTTTCCAATAGCTGCGCAAAGAGCTACCAGCTATCCAACTTATACCCGCATTTAGGCGATTATTTTGTTATTTCAATCAGGTAGACGCTATTCACTACAAATATGGATAGGACTAAAAATTGCAATTGTTTAAGATTAAACCGTAAATTTGCCGTAATTATTTGTGCTGATTGGTAGACGACGTTTGTCGATTAATCAATATTAATTGCCGCGTAGAGTTGTGTTGAAAATGCAAATCAAAATAAGATCGACAGGAGACAATAGGATGTAACATATAAATATTGAATGTAAAAGGAAATCTTCCAAGAGCTGCTAGAAACGAGCGGATCAGTGTTCATGTGGTAACGCAATGGACTAGTAATCCTGGGATCGCTAGTTCAATCTCGCTTTTACACTTACACTTATAATTGTTCATATGGCGATGAGTTAAACCGAGGTCCATCATATCAGTGCTAAACATCATGCATGGGAAAGAACCGGATGTTATTAAGGACTGTGATGATAACTGTATTTTGAACTATCACCCACAACTTACTAAACTAAGATGGGGTGGGGGGGGGTGGGGGTGGGGGTGGGGGGGCGTCGGTCAAATGGACAACCGATACCGGCGGTAATAGAAAAGGGATTTTACGTAATCATAATGTTGATATTGCTGTTGCTGTTCGCTTTCTATGTTTCATTTTATTTTGGTTTTAATATTGAAAGTTGCACGTCATTTTTTTTCAACTTTGATCGAAGACATTTACCGCGGCAATCTCCGCTGTCCTAAGTATTTCAGTAGTATAACAATGACAGGCCATGAGCCAAAAATGTGCATCTCTATTTGAAGTGTTCTTGGGGTAGGATATGAAAGCTGCATGTCTCGACGTTCTAGTACATTTTGAACATTCCTCGCGAGGAATATGTCCCCTGTCGTGATCAATTGATTAACTCCGATACTTCACGCGAAAATAAACAAAAAAAAAAACAAGTGTTATGGTAACGTACAAACAGAAGTTAAACGGTACCTGGCTGTCCCGAAATAAAATCATACCAGGTGTATTATCTTCTTTAAACAAAATTTGTGAAAAAGAAAGTAGTAGTAGCGAAAGGTTAGGATACTTGGGTGTTATTCCAGTTTATTTCCTACTTACGTGCGTTCAAACCATACTGTAATTAAACAAAAACAAAATGTACTAACTTTGCAACGATGGGCATACAACTTGAAGATCATTTGGGGAAAAAGCTCAACTACCAGATAAGTCTTAAAAAACAGTCAGGAAGCCACTTCTCCAGGCGAATCAGTCAGATCACTGATCCAAAGAATTCAACCCATTTCGAGAGTTCTGAACATTAAAAAAGCGAGGACAAGCTTCTAAAGAATTGGAAAAATATATGATACGCCTTTTTTTTGTCGAGTCAACTCATCTGTCGAGAATGATAAACCAAGCAATAAGAAGCCAGTTGTTTGCATTTTCGTACATTGTCTTTGGTATATTCATCATTCCGTGAAAAAAAGTGAGTTTTCCATATACAGTTACTTTGCGATGGCTCAAAAAATTGCATGGCATATAGCCTTTTTTGTCGAGTCATCGCATATCATAGCCGGTTTGTACTTTCGTGTTCATTTTCAGTTTGACGTCGTGATTTTTGCACGTCGTGAAATTTGCTCGATAGAATATAATCGAGCTTAAGCGCTATATTTCCTATTTTTTACATTGTATTTTTATTTCACATAAATGTTAATATTGTGTGTTATTAAATAATTGATTTGATATAGACACAATACGACTGTCCCGAGGACAAATAACAGGGTCTGTATAAATTCAATAATTTAATGACAATTCTATTTCATAACATCTCAAAAATTTGCTCACCCTCCATCATCTGTAATCTGCTTGTGTTCATGAGAGTTACATGTTGCGAAGAAAGGCAAATTGGTTTTTCACACAAATATTGCACTAAAGCCATATACAACCCTTTTAGGTGGTCACTTCGTACTGCTGAACAGGATAAAAGTCGAAAAAAACAAACAATTTCAATTATTCTTAAAACTCGATGCTATCGCTTAGGAAAATTGGCTGCCATTTAAAATTGAATTTTATATCAGTTTCTCGGCCCTGATCTATAAGTCAATCAAATTGAGCAAAGGCAACATCATTTGGAATTATGAAATGCGATTTTTTGGAAGTTAATGTTGTATTTTCCAAGTATGAAGACAAGTATGAATCAAATCCAACTATAAATAACAAAGTTAGGTCCAATTTGTGCAAAATTTAATAACGTAACCTTGAATGTGAAGGTCATTCATGAGTCAAGATCAAGTTCAGTTTAATCTTCTTGAAGGTCTTTTTCAAAGAGTTGTGTTGTCCAAATATGAAGACAATCCATTAATAAATAAAAAAAATATGATCAATATTAAAGTTTAGGACGGGAACAGCAATGACGACACCATGACTAAAGCAATATGCCGAGTTTTTTCTTCGAAAATTCTTTCAATTTAGGTTCTTAATTTATGTATGTATTTATTGTTGGATCTGACGCAATATAGTAAAGCTTACTATAGTTAAACTTTTTCAAAAATTAGACATCCAATTGAACGTTGTTTTACAATTTATCATGCAAGTTTGTTTCAGCGATACCATTTGTTATATTGTGTAGTTTTTAGAATTATGATTTCGACCAGGTAGTTTGCTCAGTTCTGTTATCACATAATAAGATGTTGAATAGACATCAATGAACCGTCAATTTGAAAATATTACATCACCTGCAAAAGAGGACTGTATAATCTCTTTATTTTCAATGTTTATTCATACAAACATACAAGAAAAATAGGCCCCGCCCTCTTCCAGCCATGTTTACTATGGATCTCTAGAAATTTTACAATTTATAAAGAAAGTCACAATCGACATTAATTTTATTAAAAGATAATTCAATTCATACAAGGATATGCTTAGAAAAAGAGTTTTTCATCCTTTTTGGTTGCCATGACAACAAAATTATGTCTAATGGTTTTGGATATGTCTTTTGAATGCAATTGCTGACTGACGAAGGACCATGGACGGCAGGAAATAGCAATTCTAGTAGCTCACGTGAGTCAATCAGTTCAGACGAGCCAAGGATAACATCCGAAAGGGAAACTTGATAGCAGTAAACACACACACCATTTTGTTCCTTGTTAACAACCTTTGCCATCATCAAGGCCATCATCAATGTTGATCAAGGTCAATTAAGGTTAATCAACCGTTCAACTTGAAAATCTTACTGTGCTGCAGGGTTATCGTTGCGAAAAAAACCCTGATACTTATCAATGTTTCAGTATAAGTCAATTAAGTATAAAATGAAATGCTTCGATCCGTAACCAGACTTGAGAATAATTGAATTTTAGACACAGGAGATATACTGCTGAATTGAATTCAAAATTAAAGGATTATCTTTCAGACCTTCTTTATCGAATAAATGCGTAGGTTCATAGTCCTTAGTTTACAATACAGCATACTTAATTGTGCATGAATTGAGAGGTTTTTGTTTAGAAGTGTAGTATAACCTTTTAATGTCAGCTGTTGGATAAAGAAACGTTGAATGGAATTGCTTAATTTTTTTTTTCTTAAAATAAATATAATCATTCTATGCCTTGTCGTGCAGAAGAAATATATAAATGTTATATAGAAATCTTTTCTACGATTTTTGTATAATTTGAATGAACTAAATTCAAGGATAGGCAGTTGCGTAAGAACTATTTTTAATTATAAATTTAACAATGGAAGAGACAACGTCCTGAAAGAGTGAAATTTCAGTTATTTATTTAGGCAAGCGTTTACTTAAGTCAGTGTTTTTTTTTTTTTTTTGAATTTACGAAATGTTCAATACACTCAAAACATTTAATAATTCTATACATGCACAGAAAAAGATAGTTAAGTACAATATGCTTATAAAAATAACTTTTAACAATATAGTATGAGGTTTTACATTGGGGGTAACGACAGTATTGGAAATACGAGTAGACTGATCATCGATTTGCAAAAATGAATAAAATGGACTGAGAAAGTAAATAATACCTGAATAAATGCTTGTTTGCATTTTTCTTTTTAGGCGTTCTTGACAACGAGGAGTGAAAACGAGGAGAAAACATTTGCTTCAATATTTTTTAATCACAGAAGACACTTTTGCTTCATTTCTCGAAAAATATATAAAGAAAGAAACAAATAAAAAAAATCAAAACAAAAATAAGGAAGTATGAAGATAAGCTAAGTACTAAATTAAATAATTAGATAAAATGAAATATTTACTTACTGAAGGCTAAGTTCAAATCAAAGCGCAGGATTAAAACACAGAAGATTGTAGGCGAAACATTTTTCCTGATAAATTTATCATCAATCCTCTCATGACGACTCAAAATAACAAAGTTCTGAAAACGCTAAAAGAACACGGTTTTGTGAGGAGACAAAAAGTGGGACACAGCAGAAACCTCAAATACCACAGACTGGCTACTTGTGACAATCTCACATAATCTCACGGTAGCTGGATAAGATCTCGCACAATTTTGTTTGTTTCATATCTCAAATCTCTCAAAAACTATTTAGATATGATGACAAAAACTGCACGATGCAATAGAGCATTCATTCGTCTAAAAAAAGGATACCTTACTTTACAAAATCAAACCAAACTGATAAAGTTTAAGGAAAAAAGAAAACCACCTGTGTGGTAAGGAATGTTTTGAATTTATCAGCATATCTGCATTTTAATAACCTAAAAAAATAGGAATTCTTCAACATATCAAAACAATTCATAGTATGATAACTATTACGCAATGAAAACCAAGAAGTCTTTCAAATTGAGGCCCATCACATGGTTTTTAACATAAGCACTTAGAAATGCCCTTTCAAAACACATATTCATGTATGTTGTGAAAACGTGACCTTGTAAACACGAGATTTTTCAGTTTTAGTGCGCATCCGCACGTCTTTAAAATCGAGGCCCGTCACATTGTTTTTGAATATTAGGACATAGACGACACTGAAGGAGTAAAATGTAAAATAAACAATCCTTTAAAACTATACGAAAAAAAAATACATCAACAAAGATCCCTTGACAGCAGTCATCTTTGAAAGTATGTAAAATTTTCTATCTGTTTAAAAAATGATCTTGTAGCGTAAGTATTGATATTGTTTTCATTGAAATGCTCCAAAAACTTTAAGTATTTTCTCAAGTAATCATGGATGAAATGGATGTCTGTTTCTGTAAAAAAAAATATTTCCAATATGGAATTGGGCACATAAAGCTATTATTACATGACTCAAAAAATAAGGCTAATGACAATATTGTTAATTTATTCCTATTATAATAAATGCAATATGTAATAATATTTACCATTCATATTATGAACACTTCTTAATTCCAATTGGTTAAAAGGGTCCGAAACTTTAATAAACACATCCAACAAGTAACTAGAATTCGTATTTTGAGAAAAACTTATGACATATGTTTCCCCCCACATCCCATTTGACATTTACCATGAAGAATATTAGTTACAATTGTATTCAAATTAGGACAAATCAAGGGACGCATGTCTGCTAAAAATCATTCATCCAGTTGCCAACAATGTACACTTGCTTCCCACCCACCGTAATAAATACCTGCACGAATGTGAACGTATTTTCTGAGTTGTGACGTACAGATGTGATGGGAGACATCATGGTCATTTGAGACTCTAATTTGAGCATAGCATGCGATGCTAGTGTTCGTATGTTAAGGGAAACGACTTAATAAAAGTAATTTCAAGAGTGTTATTCAATAATTGCTGCTATGCACTTCACTTAAGACGAATAACTTAGTGATTGTGAATGTTCAAGATATTAGTATTTATACAAAAGTTTAATCATTTTCCATGTGAAAAAGGGGCATAACTCTAGAAGCACTGATCACTTAGTAATGTCTCTTGTGATACAGATGTGCCTTGTCCCCAGTAGAAGTATATTATACCCAGTAGCAAGTATGCAAAGAATGAGTACAATATTTTTGACAGATTTCAAAATTTTCTATATCAATAACCAATTTCAAAAAAAAAATCAAGTTGAAATGGGGCAGAACTCTAGTAAACAGCTTTCAGGAGTAATGCCCCTTGTCTTACCTGCACATATTACAAGTTTCATATTGATAACTTTGATGAATTTGAAATCATTACACTAAATAACCAATTTTGACAAAAATTCTAAGTTAAAAAGGGCTTTACGCCAAAAATATATTTTAGAATAATGCCCATTGTCTTACAACTGCACCTTTTTATTATAAGTAAGTATTCCAAGTTTTTTGGTGATACCTTTAAGTATTTCAGTAAAGGGCTACTTCAAAGTTTTTTTTGCACGACAACGATCATATAATAGCTCGAGTTTTTCTTGAAACAGATAAGCTAAAAATAAGGGAAATACCATTGTGATCTATATTAAACTGAAATACTTGACAATTATCCAAATCAAGAGCAAAACAAGTCAAATATGTCTTTTATGTAAGTAAACTGTTCATAAAAAAGTAACAAAAAACATGTGAGCAAATAATTAAAAAGTGAAAACAGTAGATAAATAACCTGAAATGTATATAAAAAATATTACTGTAAATATACATTGCAGCCTCAAATGCAATTATAACGACAACACAGAAGTTAACAGAAACTAATTTCTTGACTCCATGACAATGTTCAAAACAGTCCGTGATGTTTAACTGAGTAGTATTTTGGATATCAATCTACTCAGATTTGTCCTAGACCTGTATAATGACTATGTAGATTAACCTACTGTGACAAGTTTATAGTATGACACATGCATCATACCTTACATGAAGTAAACTTGCATACAGAGTCCTATTCTATCAGATACTAAAAAAAATCAAGGTATTAATAGTATCAGACTGGATCCTATCTTCTGTATAGGAACTGTGGCATGAAATTAATTTAAGGCAAAACATGGTGGAACCCGAAACATTTTCATTGATATGTTTTAATCCTTACATTCTTTATGACCAAGATATTTGGAGATCTATGCTCATCAGTAATCAACTGAAGGTGTTTTAAGAAAAGCAATAAAATAAATACATTATTATATACATTATAAGCAAGTAAAAGGTTATCAAAAAGTATGGCCTGGAACGAATACTGAAATCAATATTCGAGTATTTGGTTTGCCATATTGGAAAATATTCTAATTTTCCATTTTCGGACGTTCCATCAGTTATCCGAATTTCGGTATTCGAATATAGGTACTGTTTAACTGTTTTCGTTCAAACTAACGTGGTTCGGGAAACTGCTGTGTATTATCAAGGAATGGCTTCTTTAATGGAAGCCTCAAATGCTTTGTATGATTGGCATAAACACAGTTTATTCCGTTCTTTAACACGCGTATTATCGCCATAAATACGGACAGTTTATTATACAGCAAGGGTTGTTGTTGTTTTTTTTCGGTCAAGATTCGGAAAAACAGATATTGACATTGATAATTTAATCAGCATGCAAACTAAACACAAGGATGTAAACTATTTTAAGCACATTTATTAGAGGAAAATATTTGAGTTATTCTGATTGATTTGACAAAAATTCAACAAAAAAGTATTATCAACAGAGTCAAAAGCGTGATACGTTTTTGTGTTCACGTTATCTCACGAATTCGGAGTACCTCACCGATAAGCATATGGCCGAGAAGTCGCGATTGCAATGCGTAGTAATTTTTATTAATGATACACGCATTCGGAAGACCTCGCCGATTAACAAATAGTTGAGAAGTTGCTATTGCAATGCGTAGTAAATTTTATGAATGATACACGCATTCGGAAGACCTCGCCGATTAACAAATAGCTGAGAATTTGCGTTTGCAATGCGTAGTAAATTTTATGAATGAAACTGTTGCTGATGAGAACTAAGTTAATTACTTGTTAGTTTTACAGTTTGATTTGCAAAAAAAAAAAAAATGAAATAATTATACCTCATGCTTTCAAAATCAACAGATTTCTGCGACATCAAAATTTCAATGCAAACTCATACAACCTGTGGTACTATTTTTCAACACAAATATATGGATAACAGGCGGTCATGTGATTGTTACTAGAAAATCTGGTGTGTAGCAGTAAGAGCAGTAGCAGAAGGAAAAACGTGGACCGTTGATGCATAAAAAAGAAAATGTTCATATATATACAACTTCTTGTTGCAGTTGTGAAGAATATATCTGAACTAAGTTACTGACTCAGTTTTTTTACCCTTTTATCAGTAAAGAATTTACCACGTTAGTCACTGGGTAGATACTTTGTTATATTTAAAAAAGAAAAAAACAACACACACACATAAAAAATATTAATAAACGTTCTCCAGAAATGTATGGATTTATGCCTATTTTATTCATTTTAATAGTTATTCTCCTCTAATTTGATAATTTGTCTCTCTCACGAATGAAAACACTACGATTATTTAAGAAGCCATGTCATGCCTTCGACATATTTAGAATGGTTTGCTCTAATTGTGGCTACTTTTATAAAGGTGAAATGCCATTTAGATGAACAGTTTGATAACGTAATGATAATGCTTCCTTTAACTGAATTTGTAATTTCAAAGTGAGAATGCGCACAAAGATTATTGAAGACTGGTTCTATAGATATCGGCTCCAAATCTTCAGGTTTAACTTCAGTTTGATACGCAAAAAAATTGATGCCGCCTGCAACTCTCTAACACTGTGGAGAGGTACTCTCCAATAAACCTTTTGTATAGCGGCTGGCAGCTATATGCCGTGCACGTTTTAACATTTAGGAATTATTAGCAAAACTTTGGTTCCTCCGATTCGTCGTTAACTATTTCTTCATTTGTTGACACTTTTTAACGAAAAAATGTTTCTCTAATTTAATCTACAATGAAACATGTCATACAAAATCTAACTTGCTACATACGTGACATATGTATTCAATCTTTATATTACTTTTCGCGGGTCCCCATCTAGTATTTATATTACATGGACTGAAAAGACGCAAGGAAAACATAATAAATTTAGTATGAATACTTTGAATTAACATAAAAAAAAAATGTTAAAAAAATTTTCAAACATCAAGGCATGTGGTTTTTCTGTGAATTTCAAACTTTTGAAAACAAGATGTGATAGTATTTCCCTTGAAGGTCAAGCCTTTATTCAACGTCTAAATTTACAAAAAGTTAAATTCCTTAATTGAACGAATATTGAAATCATTTTCCTGAATAAACCATATAATTCAAACGGTAACATACATCTTAAAGTATGCGTGCGTGCGTATGTGCGTGTGTGTGTGTGTTTTCCTGCTTTTATATTTGTTCGAAACTTACCCTGACAAAGAAGTCTTACAAAATACACTATAAATACCGACATGTTTATGAAAAAAATCTTCTGAAATTACTGCTATGGTACTGAGACAATTCACTGCCACAACAAATATTCTCTTTGTGTTTGCCTTATTGCTTATCGTTATTGCTTATCTTGAACTCATGTGGAGCTGCATTTACATGATTTCTGTTTAATGAGATAAGGGTTCCTTAACAATGACTTTGTTGAATATTATTTTGCACTTAAAATTGAAAACGAAACTAATTCCAAGAAGATCATAATTATATTTTGAGAAACCTTTGGTGCAGTATTTTTTTTAATCAAAAGAAGGAAAATGAATAAAAAAAAGGAAGATCAATGCCGCCTTCGCCGTTGTAAGGCAGCCTTGAATTTACTCGTTGTCAATTTTAAATATAATTTTGTACTAAAAAAATAAAAAAGGAAAACCTCCTTCTGTCAAGGGTTCCACTATTTGCTAAACTATTGAATATAAACATACATTAGACAAACAGAAAACAGGTATTTGCATTTGGTTTATAGAAACCATTGTAGTGAAAAATCGATTTATATCAGCATAACAGTTATCGATGGCGTGAGTAAATAAGACTGCTTTCAATTGATATTTGTATTCTACACTTAATTGAGGACAAAGTATTTTGAGAGAAATGTAAAGATGTTTTTTATAAGTTCTATTTTAAAAAATGACACGATTTTTTAATTTAAAATGGCTGCCGCAAAGTCTAGTTTCTCATCCTGCATAGATTTCAAAAAAGAATTTATTCAAATAAAGATAAGAATGACTGAATCATGTTATTCATAACCAAAATAATTTTTTACGAAGCCTTTAAACCTTTAACATTTAATTGTAAAAAGAACCTCAGAGTGATACAGAATCTATATCTTTCACAGTGCGAGATGAAATATAATCATCTCACTAATAGAGAACTAAGTATCTCATTAGTGAGCACTAAATAAACAGTTTAACGTGAAAATATTCATTTAAATTTATAATGCATCACATGCATTTTTTCCCCAAATTTCTCTGTTTTGTTGCATTGCAGCAGTAAACATTCACACACGGACGGCATCACTTGAGTGCAAATTTCTGCCATCACGCATGACACGCAATGATGGTGACGAGCAATGAAGAAAACTATTTCTCAAAGTCTAAACATGCACTTAAATCATTCTTTGTCTGAGTGGCAGTAGTAACTGATAGGAGAACCAATTCCTGTATATATATTGAATCACACTGAATGCATAGTTAATCACCTTATAATATTTAATAATATATAATAGTTATTTACCATTTAAAGAACAAGTCCATGTGTTTATACTCATTGCAAAGTATTTACAAGATTAGTGTCGATTAGGGACACATGTAAGCGACCAGACGATGGAAAGAATATTACTAAGCCATTTTGCGGTGCATCGTTCAAGCCTTTGACCTTTTGAGGCTTCCATCATTTGTTTGATTAAATGGCCTTTTCTCATCTAATGGGGTATCCTTAAATGAAATACTGAATAACAAGCCTGGTATCTAAACCCCTTTAACTGCACACTTTCTGTGTCAAATAATAATATTTAAAAAAACAACCTGATTAAATTTTACAATTCGATATTTTTAAAGTCTCTGAACTAGATTTCCAAAGCTTATCCTTGCAAATCGTAATTCATTTTCAACGCGGTTTTGTCTGTAAATTAGTAAGGCAACGCTGGTACTCCTCATATCAAAAACCTTGAACAAAAAAAAAATGATCTTGATTAAAAAATTGAGTATAATTTTCAAACCTTCTTCCTAACAATATCTTCTCCTCTTATTGTCCAAGATAGATAGATAGAGAGATAGATAGAGAGAGGCAGAGACAGAGAGAGAGAGACAGGGACAGAGAGAGAGAGAGAGACAGACAGGGACAGAGAGAGAGAGATTAGACATAACTATCTGACGTGCCTGGGATGGATGAATGGTTCAGCTGTTACGCAAAAGACTTGTAAGCAAGATTCATTGTCCCTCTCCTCTACTAACATTAACTTTTTTTGTAAGAGACGTTTATTCCTAGTCAAGATAAATGCTATGAACTGAACAATTTAAACTAAAACGATATCACTAGAATATGTGAAAAAATAGCAGTTGTCAGTGACAAAACTCTAAACATTACAATTTCAACATAGAAAAAAACTAGTGTCCTATTTATGTACTGCTTTGCAGAAAGAACCACCAGAGACTTCAGAAATAATGAGTAAAATGATGTTCTGCTAAAATACACAGCTTGCAGAGCATCCCAGCAGGTTATGGCTTAATACAGAGTAAATATATTGTCCTGCTGAACTCTTCTACTGGCAGAGCAACCTAGCAGGTCATCATACAATAAAATCATATTGTTCTGCTGAAATGCTCTGCTGCCACAGCAACCTTGCAGCGCATTAAATAATATACTGTAAAAGTCATGTCCTAATGAGTCACTTTGCTGGAAGAACTAACTAGCAGGGCATTGCTCAATATAGAGTAAAATAAATTTCCTGCTGAAATGTTCTTCTGGCACAGCAAACTTCCAGGGCATTCGAAAATATAGAGTAAAACTAATGTCTTCCTGTAATAATTTGCTGGAAATTATCGAATTGAATTAATTACTTTAAAATCCACCTTCAAGACTTTGAAATCGCTATATAATGAGATTCAAGCCTTGTATGTAAAGATGTTAGGGTGATATGTTTCTAGAAGAAACCGTAGTAAAACAAATGCCACAGCTGTTACTACCGCTTGCAAAACTGATTAGAGTTTGCACTGTTAGGTAAAGAACGATACTCGTCGGTACACCTGTCAAAAATCAATTAAAGCGCCGCCCAATGTGTTTCTTTCAAACTCCACCTTATAAAATAATATTGATTTCCGGTAGTAACCCAGCGACAATTACGACGCAGCAACTTTGGCACCGCGCAGGCACATATTTTTCTGGCTGCGGGTAGATTGCAAGACGCAGATTTATTGACAGCTATACCTGAGAAAACAGACTCGCTGTGATTGGATGGATAAGCAGTAAAGTGACAGATTATGCTTCTGAAATGAATATCGTAAAGTCACTTTTACCGCGTTCCGAATACATGAAACTCTTATCAGTTTTGCAAACGGTAGTAACCCTATGTATGTTTATTCTCTGTTAAATCAGTGCTTCCCGAATTACATTCGTGCATAATATTTGCATCTGGCTGTTGGTCTATTGTACATGGGAGTAGCCGGGGACTAAAGTATTGGTTTATACAAGATAACATTACAACGTAACAAAACATAAGGTCCGCTAATAAGACTGTTTAGTTACAGAGAATACTTCTTTGACTGGTCATTTTGCCATCACGCACCTCAACCACATATTGAAAAGGTCTGAGACATTAATGTGTTATGGCTTTGTTTGCACTGTTTGAATTTAGTGCTATAAATGAAGGAAATGTTTAGTAGCAAGGGATTTTGATCAGGTTTGCACTTATTGCAATTTCATTTATAAACAAGATGTAAACTACCGCGCGCACCTGTTTGGGTTAATTGGAAACGGCAAAAGCGATAATTATGAAGCGTCACGCTGTATGAAACATAACGCTTCATAGAGTAACTACTAACCTTTCAAACGCCCAAATTTTCAAAAGCCACGAACAGGCTGAAAGGCCTCAGTGGCAACAGTAATTTGACAACAAAACCGAATAAGCAAATAAATAAGCAACACTTTTATCAACCAAACATTACCTCCAAAAATCTAAGACAGTTACCTGTGCAGTAGATGAAATAGTTTCTATGCTAATCGCGTAGCTTCTCCTGTCATATATTTTTGAGTGAATTTATGGGCAAACAGGAAAAGGAAATTGGTGAAGTGAGCTCTTAAAATAGATGTAAAGTTGTATATAAATAGACATGTATAAAAGAGTCGCCCTATTGGGAAAAGATTTTGTATAGCGATAATAATTTTTAGCTCACCTGAGCGGGCTCAGGGTGAGCTATTAGGATCAATGAATGTCCATCGTCCGTCGTCCGTCGTCAGATCACACTTAATTCGTTAACACTCTACTGGTCACATTTTTGCTCCAATTGTCACGAAACTTGTTCAAGATGTTTGTCTCAATAATTACTCGGACGGGTTCGAATATGGGTCATCTGGGGTCAAAAACTAGGTCACATGACCTAAAAATAGAAAAATCTTGTTAACGCTCTAAAGGCTACTGTTTCAGTCCAAATGTCCTGGCGATTTGTCAGAAAGGTTGTTTAGTTGATTTCTAGCCCAAGTTTGAATATGGGTCATCTGGTGTCAAAAACTAGGTCACACAGCCCAAATATGGAAAAACCTTGTTAACACCCTAGAGGTAAGATTTTCAGCCCGAATATCCTGGATATTAGTCAGAAAGGTTGTTTCCATGATTTCTAGCTCAAGTTCGAATATGGGTTGTCTGGGGTCAAACACTTGGTCACAGAGCCCAAATATGGAAAAACCTTGTTAACACTTAAGAGGTCACATTTTCAGCCCAAATATCCTTGTAATATGTCAGAAAGGTTATTTGGATGCTTTCTAGCCCAAGTTTGAATATGAATTTGGTCACAGTGCCCAAATATGGAAAAACCTTGTTAACAATTTAGATGCAACATTTTCAGCCCAAATATTCTTGTAATATGTCAGAAAGGTTATTTGGATGATTTCTAGCTCAAGTTTGAATATGAATATGGGTCATCTGGGGTCAAAAACTAGGTCACACAGCCAAAATATGGTAAAACCTTGTTAACACTCTAGAGGTAACATTTTTAGCTCAAATTTCCTGAAAAACTGTCAGAAAGC
Organism: Cyclina sinensis; assembly: GCA_012932295.1. NCBI lineage: Eukaryota > Metazoa > Mollusca > Bivalvia > Venerida > Veneridae > Cyclina > Cyclina sinensis. Next base: position 28,686,482 of record JAAONU010000008.1, read on the forward strand.
TTGTTAAGATAATTTCTAGCTCAAGTTGGAATATGGGTCATGTGGGGTCAAAAACTAGGTCACACAGCTTGTTTATGGAAAAACCTTGTTAACACCCTAGAGGTAACATTTTCAGCCCGAATATCCTGGAAATATGTCAGATAGGTTGTTTTGTTGATTCCTAGGTCAAGTTCGAATGTGGGTTATCTGGATTCATAAACTAGGTCACAGAGCCCAAATATGGAAAAACCTTGTTAACACTTAAGAGGTCACATTTTCAGCCCAAATATCCTTGTAATATGTCAGAAAGGTTATTTGGGTGATTTCTAGCCCAATTTCGAATATGGGTCATGTGGGGTCAAATACTAGGTCACACAGCCCAAATATGGAAAAACCTTGTTTTAACTTTAGAGGTAACATTTTCAGCCCAAATATCCTTGTAGTATGTCAGAAAGGTTATTTGGATGATTTCTAGCCCAAGTTTGAATATGAATATGGGTCATCTGGGGTCAAAAGTTAGGTCACTCAGACAAAATATGGAACATTTTTTTTATCACTCTAGAGGTAACATTTTCAGCCCAAATATCCTGGAAATATGTCAGAAAGGTTGTTTTGATGATTTCTAGCTCAAGTTTGAATATGGGTCATGTTAGGTCAAAAACTAGGTCACACAGCCCAAATATGGTAAAACCTTGTTAACACTCTAGAGGTAACATTTTTAGCTCAAATTTCCTGAAAAACTGTCAGGAAGCTTGTTAAGATGATTTCTAGCTCAAGTTGGAATATGGGTCATGTTAGGTCAAAAACTAGGTCACACAGCCTGTATATGGAAAAATTTTGTTAACACTCTAGAGGTAACATTTTCAGCCCAAATATCCTGGAAATATGTCAGATAGGTTGTTTTGATGATTTCTAGGTCATGTTCGAATATGGGTTATCTGGATTCAAAAACTAGGTCACAGAGCCCAAATATGGAAAAACCTTGTTAACACTTTAGAGGTCACATTTTCAGTCCGAATGTCATTGATATATGTCAGAAAGGTTATTTTTGTGATTTCTAGCCCAAGTTCGAATATGGTCATGTGGGGTCAAAAACTAGGTCACACATCCCAAAAATGGATAAACCTCGTTAAAACTTTAGAGGTAACATTTTCAGCCCAAATATCCTTGTAATATATCAGAAAGGTTATTTAGATGATTTCTAGCCCAGGTTCGAATATGGGTCATCTGGGGTCAAAAACTAGGTCACCCAGACCAAATATGGAAAAACCTTTTTATCACTCTAGAGGTAACATTTTCAGCCCAAATATCCTGGAAATATGTCAGAAAGGTTGTTTTGACGATTTCTAGCTCAAGTTTGAATATGGGTTATGTTTGGTCAAAAACTAGGTCACACAGCCCAAATATGGTAAAACCTGGTTAAAACTCTAGAGGTAACATTTTTAGCTCAAATTTCCTGAAAAACTGTCAGGAAGCTTGATAAGATGATTTCTAGCTCAAGTTGGAATATGGGTCATGTGGGGTCAAAAACTAGGTCACACAGCCTGTATATGGAAAAAGCTTGTTAACACTCTAGAGGTAACATTTTCAGCCGAAATATCCTGGAAATATGTCAGTTAGATTGTTTTGATGATTTCTAGGTCAAGTTCGAATATGGGTCATCTGGGGTAAAAAATTGGGACACACAGCCTGAATATGGAAAAACCTTTTTAACTCTCTAGAGGTAACATTTTCAGCCCAAATATCCTGGAAATATGCCAGAATGGTTGCATCAATAATTTCTAGCCCAAGTTCGAATATGGGTCATCTGAGGTCAAAAAGTAGGTTACAGAGCTTAAATTTGGAAAAAACTTGTTTACACTCTACAGGTAACATTTTCAGCCCAAATATTCTGGAAATATGTCAAAGAGGTTATTTCGATGGTTTCTAGGTGTAGTTCGAATATGGGTCATCTGGGGTCAAAAACTAGGTCACAGAGCCCAAAAATAGAAATATCTTGTTAAGGCTCTAGAGGCTACTGTTTCAGTCCAAATATCCTGGCAGTTTGTCAGAAAGGTTGTTTGGTTGTTCAAATTATTAGATTAGGATAAAGGTCACGGAGGCTAAAAATATATTTATCTACTGTACCTCATAAAGCCTTCATTTATAGACCAATATCTTTGATATTCAATATATAGGTTCCTTGCATGGACCTCTACCCATTGGTAGGGTTTGAGGTGACCAGGTCAAGTGGAAGGTCACCATAGCTTATAATAGATATTTCTACTTTCTGTCATAGAGCCTTTATTTATTGACTGATATTTTACATATTTGGTTTGTAGGCACTTATATTTTTTCAATTAAAAAACGAAATACTGCTTAACAGCTAACCTACAGCCAAAGTACTCAGGTGAGCGATCCAGGGCCATCATGCCCCTCTTGTTTAAAGACGTGCTCTCTCTCAAAGGCTGTAACACAGTTGATTTTTTATCACTTGATATACATTTGCCTGTTATGTGGTTGAGAAAATATAACACGACACCTGGAATGCTGTTGTACTGATATTTACAACCCTTTATATTATTATTATTATATTATATATTATTGTTATTCATAACATTTCACGTGTCATTAAATATCACAGTACCAATCATTTCAACAACCCTGCAAAGGGGGGATTAATTTTTTCTTCCCAGTTTTCAGAGAACATGTAGTACACAAGCTGGCCTATCGTTCGCTAGTGATCTGATTGAATTGAAAGCAATCAAAATTATTGAGAATACCCCTGTATAAAAGTACGTCACATATTATAGACACGTGATAATTTATGACGTCAGATATTAGAGGGTGCATATTATGCCTTTGTATTTGTATAAAGTTAAGAGGCGGATTTTTCAAAAAGTCGTCAGTGTCAGCGGTGTAAGAGTTGGATAGAACGTGTGTAATCCTTATAACTCTTAATCTGTGTTGTTAAAAGCAGGATGATATGATGAAATTCTGTAAACTGATGGACTGTAAAATCAGGTTTATTTGAACTATACGATTTGAAAATACTGAATCAACGTTATCGTTTCACTTGTATAGTTCAGCTAGTACCTGAAAAAATCAACATTTAAAAATATCACGGATAAATTCACTCGTTGATTTGAATTCGCGTTTTAAATGTGGATTTGGAGTTCTGCATAGTGTGTGAGTTTGCAATTATAATGACTTAATCAGGAATATTCTGTAATAAAAGATACATTCAAATGGGAATTATGGAAAATAATTTTACAAGTAAGTGGATCTTATACCTCTTTATTCATACAGTAGCAGTGTTAATGTTAGGAAAACTTCCGAAAAAGTCGCGTGCAACCGTTTGGGGTGATAATAATTGGATAAATAGCTTTTATTTTTTCTTATCTAAACTATTATTCAGTTTATTTATTTTTTTACAAAATATATCAGCATATAATTATACTACTTACTTACAAACATTTTTTTCTGGCGTTTAAACAAATAATTGTGAAACTCCACCCCCGCACCCCCCCCCCCCCCCCCCCCCCTGTGCTTTCGCGAGCGATTTCCCGCATTTCTTCAGATAAGAGAGCCATCGGCAATGGCGTCACGGTGTAAACAACAGTGATTTGCCATAGAGAAAATTCGACGCGGACGGAGGTTTATATGAAAACGGGAAATTTAAGAAGAAAATCCTTGAAATTCCTGAGGGTGACTTTTTTTATCGCAAAAATGCAGTTTATTTGTCGAAATGAGTTGAGGATAAACCAATCTAGGTCAAAGTTGGGGTTTCAAAATGGGATGTGACAGACTTTAATCACAAAGCAACGTCATATTAATACGACTATCTCCGAACTGCTTAGCTGGAATGAATCTGACTTCTAGCAGGCGTTAAACTGAAATAAACCAAACTTAACAATATATGTAACACATACTTTATATACTCATTTTGCCTAAGAAGCAAGAGAAGACAGCATCGATCTCTAAAATGGATATAGTGGGTAGATTGGCTTACAACAAGCAGAACAGTAGTCAAGTTGAAACGCGCTGGAATCCAGTGATACGATTCCCTGCTCCTTCACTTGCAATAGGGCCTACTGAATTTCTTTCGGATTAGACGTTTAATTGAGGTCCCGTATAATGGTTACGTACACTAAGCATGGAAAAGAAACAGACATGTCTCATGAATGGGATGTTTTCTGTATCTTGCACTTTTTTCCACAACCTAAAATAACTAACCTTTACAGGGGGCGTCACTCATATGGGCAACCGGCACTGACGATAAGTAAACATAATAGGGATTGACTTACACGTCAGTGATCTTTCGGAAGAGATACTATCAACAAGTCAACGTAACTCCGTATGTTTGGTAATGCACATCTATATCATAACAAAGTGGTACTTGAAATACCAGCCTTTGAATTTATTTGTTAAAATCCGATTTTAATTAGTGATGCCATTCTGATAAAACAGATCATTAAAAGTAATAGTTTTGCTTTATTCTTACATTATGTAAAAGTGAGATGTTATGTGAAAAGGCAAATCTAAAGATATTCAGGCCTAGAAATCTCCTTCTCAAGAGTATTTTAAGCTTCCGAAAGTGAACCGAGACAACAATCATTACGGTTAGTTTAAATTAGCTTCAATAACTTTATCTATTTACTTCTGGTGGAAAAATGCATAGGCTTAATATAATATTGTGCCATAACTAACGCTTATTCTGATAAAACAAATTTCAAAGGACAGCCATTACTGACACAAAGTTAAAGAATTATTCAGCCCATGCAGGAATGCTCTGTACATTTGAAAAGAAAATAAAGAAACTGAAAAGAAATAAATTTGAAAAATAATCTCCAAAAAAAATTCCTCCTTTGATAAATCTTATTTTAATAGGTAGTATTATGCACTTACAGCAGGTAAGATGTAGATGTCCTTAACGGTGAGGTCATACTTTCTATCATCTCACTTAGCAGTTTCATGATGTATGGTAGCTGATCACGTGATATTATGAGCACAAAATCGATCAGCGCAAGCGGCTTTAACCATTATTTTGTCCTAAAACGGATGACACAAAGAACATCTTATATTACTAATACAAGGCAGTCTGAAGGACAACTATATCCCCTGCCGCTGTAGCACATTGGAATGGATAACAAGTGTGTAGAGAGAAGGTTAGACCTCCCAATATGACATAAGATAAAGATTTCTACGGAAAATGGGCAGCTACATTTGGACCTCATACTTGTAAACGATGGAACCATGAAGATGAAATTGCGAGTTATTCAACTGATGATATATTGAGAATATGGCAAATTACAATAGTCATTAAGTTATGGAAAAGAAACAAATTTTCGACTTTTTATATTTGATTTCTACGTCCGACCTTGACCTTGGTGTAGAGACCTGGTAGTTGCTCTGTGCACTTCGTCTCCATCATTTGTGCCAAGAAAATATAAAAAACTTTCAAGCTGTTTAAAAGCAGACATGAAATGTGGACTTTTTTATATAATTTTTTATAACCTTTAAGTGTGCCTTTGGCCTTAGTTGTTGCGCTCTGCAATTGCCTCATAATGATGATCATTTGTGCCAAGTTATTTTAAAAAAACTTTCAAGTAGAGTAATAGTAACGGAACGGACACGAAATGTGGAATTTTATATACATGTCCTTTAAGTGTGACCTTTGCCTTGGTGTAGCGACTTGGTTGTTGCAATATGCCCATCATCTCATAATGGTGATCTTTTGTGCTCAGTTATTTTAAAAACTTTTCATGAGTTCAAAAGTTATTGAGGGACACGAAATTCTTACTGAAGACGAAGGCCATTCCTAGAAGACCATCCCCGCTAAGCGGCAGGGGATTAGAAAATAAATATGAATAAACTTATAGCCTACGATGAAGAAACTAACGGCCTACGATGTTTTTTTAACACCGTGACCTAATTATGAGTTATAGTAAAACATGTGTTTATAGTAACACTGGTCAGTTGGTAAGCATTTTCAGCTGAGCTGTCAAAAACCGTAGATTCTGGAATATCCTGAGTGAAACTTTAAGCCAGGGAACATCGACATCGTTTGGGATGATTTCTGCGAAACAAATGATCACAATAAGTCTCAGAAAAGTATAACAGCTATAAATGTCCAGTAACGAGTGTTTGCTTGATAATGGTTTTGACATTGATCTGTTGTTTACTGAAATGAATGAAAAGCCACATCCAAGCCATAAAAGAACAGATGTATCAAAAGCTAATACTATTACAAATGTTTTACATTCCATTGTTACTTACACAGTCTTACAAAAATGAAGCTAATACAACAAAATGTAAGGACAACAGACAGAATGTTTTGGAAATTACATCTGATGGGTTAAGACTTAAAATTCAAACTGAAGAAAACAAAATACATTAAACAAAACACTTTCAGATGTTGCTAAGTTTAGGCGCATTCTCATTACCAAAGGATAAGATAGAAATCTCCATGAAATAGACTCAGACCTTCTAGGTGAGTACTTAGGAAATTTTATTTTCTCCTTGAGAAAACCAGATGGTGATGAGTACGAGCCCTCAACTATCAGAAATATTGTCAAGTATCGACAGAAAGCTTAGCTGTAACACATGTTCTCACAAAATCTTCTCAGAGCAGTCAAAGTGCACTCATGCAAAGCAGAAATCCCTTAAAAGGCTTGAGAAGGGAAACGAGCTAAAAATAATCAGTCCTATATCCGACAGAGGTACATTTGAATACAATTTGGATGAATTAAAGACAAAAAATAATTTTGGGGAAGATAACTATTATTTCAATTATTATTAAAACATAAAATTTTCTTTTTTTCTTTTATGGTTCATCAAATTCAGCTTACGCTGAAATTCAAACTCAGATGTCCTCATTGAGCCTCTAATGTAAAAATCTTAGAGGTGTTTTATTAATTAAACTACAAGTGCTCAGAAATTGTTTACTATGACTATTTTAAATATTGCAGTCTACAAAATTCCGAAAAAAAACTAATTTATAGATTGATTTCAAAACTATGACTGATTGAATTCTCTTTTGTTCTAAACATGATAATAAAATAATGTATTTATATATTAGAAAATCAAATGTAAATGACTTTTATCTTTTATGCTGTAACTATGAATTAAAATGAACGAGTGGTCTTTGGTAGCAATAATGTGTAAATTGCAGTAACTCAAACTTTTTTTATTTCAACTAGACACATAAACTTAGATGTTGATTATAAATGAAAAGAATTTTTATCTACATACACAATTTGTCTAAATTTAGATAAATCCATGAAACCAAGCCTCCCATTTTGCTACTTCACAATCCACAATTTTATTGTTGTTGTTGGTTTCAAAAATGCGATACGACGCTCGACAACTCGAAGTGACGCGCGACAATGTCTAACGAAATATCGCGATTTCATACCGTATTGTCGCTTTATAATAGCGCGAAATATCACATTGTCAGTTCGCATTGTTGTGCATCGTATCGCATTGTAACTGTGTCGCGTCGCGTTGTCCAGATGTCGCGTCGCGTTGTCGTCATTCGCGTTCTGCATGTGTGTATGTTGCGATACGACGCTCGACAATGCGAAGCGATGCGCGTCAACGCGACGTTACATTTTCACAGTATCGTATCGCATTGTCTCCCGTCGTGTCTGTGCCTGTATCAAGACCCACGAGAATGCCAAACGACACTTGACTACGTGAAGCGACGCTCGAAAACGCGAACCGATACCAGACAATGCGATGATATACCAATGAATGTCGCGTGGCATTGTCTAGTGACGCTTTGCGTTTTCGAGCGTCACGTCGCATTGTCTAGTGTCGTTTGGCATTTTCGTGTGTCGCAGTATAGGCACAGACACGACGGGAGACAATACGACATTGTGAAAATGTCACGTCGCGTCGCTTCGCATTGTCGAGCGTCGTGTCCCGTTGTCGTGCGTCGAGGCCTTCACTAGTGCAGAAAGCAACGGACGACGCGACACCGCGACAATGCGATACAACGCACGACAATGCGAAGCGACACTGCGATATTTCGCGCTTTTATAGCGCGACAATACAATATGACATCGCGATAGTTCGTTTGACATTGTCGCGCGTTTTTCGAACAAAATATCAAATTGTAATTAGTCAAGTTTCGTTATTTATTTTGAACCCGGCAGTTTAAACTTCAATATTTTGTTTGCTAACCGTTGTGTATCCATTTCAAGTATTGTCAACTCTAGATTAAAACACGGGAGTTATTTGATCTAAGAACAAACACATCATCTTTAAATCGGTCAGAAGGTTATCGTAACATTGGGATGTAAACACATTACTCAGGGAAAACATGCTTATGTCACATATTTGCAAATATCTTATCAGTCTAGGGGTAATAATCTAAAAGCATCCAATTGTTATTGCACAGTAACTGAATTGTGCATGTGAACACATCCACAATATTGTAATGCAATTTTCCATCCGATATTGATAGTTGCTTTCTTGCTTTAATGTTTCTGTCTGTGCTTGTAAATACCGTCAGAGTGATTGATAAATGATGTGGCTTCTTTTTATTCCCACAGATCTACTGAAATGAAACGCGGTTGAGGGGTGTATGGTTTTTTGTCTGTTTAGTCCATCTTTCCGTCACAAAATTCGCGCTACGCTCGTGAAGAAGATTTTTCGTTATTATAACCCCTTCACTATGAAATAAACTTTATATTACATTAAGATACTCACTGTTTAGAAATCAAGGTCTAATAAATTATTACAGACCGCAATTTTAATCATGATGTTGGAATAATTGTCTGATTTATTGCTGTATCTCCGTACACTTTTTCGCAGACACAGAGCTCAAAGTTTAGAAAATATCTGGCTCAACACGCTCGGCTGCGTTTTCATTGTCCATAGACGCTCTGTTGCAATTTCAAAAGTCTCAAGTATACTGGATGTACAAAGATAGGAAAAAAGCATATGCACCACAACATAAAAGAAATAGACACAGAACGAAGTAAAAGAAATTGAACTGTTTTAACAAGCTTATGAACTATGGAATAAAATAGTGTATTTTGGTTTCGATTTCAATATAAATACTAAATAGAATTTTGCTTATATTCGCATTAAAGTCATTTTAAGTTCTTTTTGATTAATACTTTGACAAAATAACACTCATGACAGATCCTTAATGTTCAATTATTCAAGTTTGACCTTAACCAACATATGACCTTGACAGGCAAGTTCAAATTATTGAAATTTGCTGAAACGGCCAAATTTTTAATATTTATAGACATATTTGATCTATACAGGGACAAAACAACACTGAGAATAAAAAAAAACGTGTTGAACAATTCAAGTATAACCTTGACTTTTAAATGACCTTGAAATTGCTTAACTTCACTATATTTTTTATGTTGATTGATGTAGTGTTTTCATGCTTAGACATAACTACCTTTTAGACAATACCTCCAAAGAAGGTTAAACTGAACATGACCTTGACCTTTAAGGTCAAATTTATGAATGTTGCTAAAATTGGCCATAACTTTGTTAAGCATGGATGAAATTTATAATTACATTTTTAAATGTAGTGTTATAACGGAGATTCAGACTAGGGTCGGGGGTCTGAAATCCAATAAACAATCTTGAGTCCAAAGAGTTTAAACACAATAATTTTATTTCTTGAATCTAACAGCAGTTGTTGGCGAATGATGATACAACACATTTTATAAAAATACATGAATTATAAAATTGTTGCATATACATAATCACAATATAGTAAAACCTGATAATTATGGGGAAAAGCTTAAGTACTTGAAACAAGAGAAAAACTTAATTCAATTTGTGGCAGAACAACTCGTTTGGCAGTGAAAGTCATACCGAGATCTTGGCCGATGATTAACCCTAACAGATACATCAAGATAAAGATACATAAACATAAGCTTAGTGTAAATTCTCGATTAACTTTAATTACTCAAAAATACATCCCAGAAGTACTTAGCATATTGTAAAAATCATCAATACAACCTAAGTAAAATTAATTAGTATACCGTAACGTGGTCACACAATTCTGTGCAAAGTTTTAATGACACTTTAATGAAAATTGCATTTCTTAATTATCCTAAGTATCTATCCTCAGATTGAGTTTGAATTTATAGTTTTATATAAAATGAATGAATTCATATAATTGACTTTACATCAAATAAGATAGCAATTTCCTCTTTAATCCCATAATAAATTATTTGAAATAACTACAAATGTAAAATGAAGTCTTAATAAGTTTTCGCAATGAAATAACTGAAGTTCTATTTAGCAAATACATAATTATTATAAAGGTCTAAATTTAAATTCGAAAATTTGTTATTTATACAAGTTATTCATGAATGCAACATCAAAATGGTAATGGTAATTTAACATGGTGTAAAAACACAAATTAGTAATAAAATTTGTGCCAAGATCTCGGAACCAGAAATTTGTATTAGTCCTTGATTCATTAAACAATTTCTGCTTAAAAATATTAATCCAATAATAGATAATTGCTTATATAGTCATAAAACTATTAACCATCCAAGACATGAAGTTAGTTTTCTAAATAACTGATATTACACCCTAAAGAAATAACAAAGCAAATTGAAACAGAAAAATATTACAAAAATAATAAAATCCTTTACCTGAAATCCAATAAACAATCTTGAGTCCAAAGAGTTTAAACACAATAATTTTATTTCTTGAATCTAACAGCAGTTGTTGGCGAATGATGACAAGCAAGAACTCGGGGAAGTTTATATACCATTTTGAGATAATCAGCTCAAAATCTTGTGGAAACAACAGATTGTACTTTTACTTAAATTTCTAAAAGACTAATAATTAATTAATCACCGTATTCTTTGATCTAGCTTGGCATGTCTGACACGTTCTCACCTGTGGCTTCCAGTCTTTGCCTAATAATCAAGCTAGCTTTGACCCGAGCCTTTGAGATCAATTATCACCAAGTCATACCATTGTTAAGAAAATAACTTGAGGTGACATGTTGTTAAAATCTCGGCTTGGATAATCTGATAAAAATTCCTTGCTAATTTAAATTTCATACCAAATATATGATGTTGACTTTTAATGTAAAATAATTATAAAATGCTGTTTATTGGACTCTACTTTTAAATATTCAAAAATAAAGGTCATATCCAATTTCTATACAAAAATCTGAACATTTTAATACTAAACATCATGATATTAGCTCCTGAAATAAGAAATCAATTTTTACATTCATTTATAAAACACATGACTCTATAAGTTGAAATTAGAAAGAAAATACACTTTATTAATTATTCATTATATAACTGCATATATATCTTTTGAGTTATGTAGTATTACATAATATTACATAAGAAATATTCACATTATAACAATACACCGGACCCGAAAAAACTTTGGTCCCCAAAGTTGAAATTAGAAAAATAACTCAAAAATGCATTCTAACAGATTTCCGGTTCAATCCGAAAAAGAACAATACATATTTTAAAAAGATCCAAAAAAAAAAAAATATTCACATTATAACACAATTCAATAGAATATTTGCAATACAAAAGGAAAAAGTACAATACACACAATAATATCTACAGAATAAACCATGGTTATCAAATTGTCAGTTTGTTTTTAAAGGAGACTTTCCTTAACCAATGCCTTAGTACGGCCAGAAATTGTAGCTGCTGTCTAATCAGGCTAAAATGGGCTGCAACGTAAAGTTTGTACCAAATCTTTCACCAGTTACCGCTATCAGGTGGCCTTTATGTTGGATATGCACATACACAAAGAACGATTTCTTAATAATTTTTCTTATTTTAAGGCTCTGTGACCAGGTCAGATTAATGGTTGAAGGGACTAGTATTTTTTTTTTCTGTTCTTGAATCAGTGACAGTAAAATCAGGCCATGAAAATGAAAGCCTTCTATTAAACCACGGACCCTTAATTTTAAAGTTGAAAATATCAGAGGGGGCTTGGATTTTGCAGAAGGCTGGGCACAGAGGTAGTGTCAAGACCGGCAGAATAATACATGAGTCCCCAGTAGTAAGTTCCAGCATGAGAAAAGTTTTCTTATTATTTAAGTGCTTCTTGCCGAATTTGAAAAGAACAAACAGGAAGTGTAGGATACAAATAAAAAGAATGGCATGTTCCCAGGACAAGTCGATATTGATTTCAGGGAACGGGCTTGGCTCTGTTGGTTTAGGTGTAGTTTTGTAGATAAAGGATGGTATAGGAGAGGCTGAGGCATCTACACCCCTAGCGTTTTTAAGCAAAGCCATACCTACCAACAACTTTCGGATTCGTATGCAAGACCAAATTGCACAAAGAACCAATCCTGCAGTAATTCCCATGGTAGAAAGAATCAGGATAGAATTTACATCAGGCCAATTAGATGGAATATTAATTAAGCCTTCTAAGAGAGGTTCTGTTAAAGACTGGAAAGCTGTAGAATCTTGTTTGGCAATTTCTACCATTCGGGATAAGTTCAAATGTGCTTTTTCATCATTTGCTAAGATTGAATGCATTTTATGTTCAAACAATTTAAAATGGGGGAGTGAAACATTTACTGGTTTAATAAATGCAGAGTCAGCAAACATATGATCATAAAAAGACCTATCAAAGAATTTTTGAAGAAGAACCAAATTTACATGATGTATCATTGAAATATCATTAGTTGCATTTTGGCATGCTATTAGTCTCTGTGGAAGATATAGATGGGCTGTCATGACAGAACATTGGCAGGGTATATTGATAATGCAAAAGTCACATCCTTGCATCATTTTATGCTTATTTTGGCACTCTACAGACAAAAGAGGAGACCTATACAAAAGAACCGCATTTTGATCCAATTCAATAAATTTAGGCTCAATTGCGTTCTGAACAAATCGAAAGTTACATGAGGAATGAATTAAATCTTTGTCATTACTAAACAATGCTAATACACAGGTTTTAGAAGTTACAGGTTTCAATGGTTTGTTTTCAGAACAGTGTATATATTTCGTTCCATGACAGTCCCTCAAATCATTTTGGCCAAGAGTCATGTAGTGCTGTCTGTTAGAAGTAATTGCAAAATAATCAGGAAGATCTAGAATTTGAGTAGCATGGGAAGAAGAAGAGTTTACAGGAACTGGAAGGCTTATTAGTTTGTATAGTTTGATTGGGTCCTTTTGAACTGTTAAGGGAAAATAAACAGAAATAAAAATGCTGCCATTGTGTCTGCCACAAACGAATTTTGCCTGAGAATAAACCTGTTGCACTGTTTTATAGGTTAGGAAAAATCCTTGATATTTGGTATTTAAGAGATTTTGAATATCTGCCATTGTTTTATTCATTACTTCAATTGGTACTATAATGGGTGATAATTCACCTTCAGCAAGGCTAACAATACCATTTTTATATTCATCTAAGATATGGTTCAAGTGGCTTGACTGATTAATTTGAGAAGTTAATGTTGTGATCATTTGGTTAAAGTTGCGCTGTAAACTTTTAGTGTTAGATGTTAAAATGTTATGAATATAGTTGATTTCTATTTTGTTAGTCTTAATTCCTTTTACCAAATTATCCATTCGATTGTTAGTGGTTTGCATAAAGGAGCTAAGGTGTGATCCATGTTGTTCTAAAGTGTCTAATATTTTAACGGTTTTTCTAGTGATAGCATTTATATGTCTGGCGAGCATTTCTACCTGAGCTTCCGTTGCAGTCCCAAATAGAGATTTGGACAGCTGTCCAATAAATGGCAACAGGCTCCTACGCCTTCTTTGCATTTTTCTTTCGACTTCTGGCAGTAATCGCATTATTGCTTCTACTGTATCCTCCATACGAAAAGAAGTTTCGGCTCTTATAGTGTTTATCTGAGCCAGTACATGACTCACCATTAAACACGTGTCGTTGTCTCTGTGACAGTTTGCAATTACTGGGAGTGTTAACTTTTCGGGAATAGGCGTTTCAAAAGTATGTACCCAATGTTCATTGGCTAGATGCAAGTCAGCAGTATTCTTAAAAACAACACCATAGTTCAATCGTGACAAAGACTCTTTGCAGGCTGCAGGCTGGGGGAAACAGATCAGGAAGATCAGGATCCAAATGAGTATGCCCATGGTGTTTGGTTCTCTTAAGGGAGGTCCTAAAAGACAAAAAAAATGCATGTAGCTTAGCCGGGTTAGATGGTGATCAGCCATCTTATAGCACTATTAGACAACAAATGATTAAATTTGTTAGAGTTTGGCATCAGTACATGAAAAAATGAATTTTGAAAAGGCCAGGGGATTGTCCAAAAGATGGGGATTTTATTTTTTTTTTTGACGGGTTACCAACATGTTGGATTTATAAGAGAACCAATGTTAAGGCATCACACCTAGATCATAGTTACCCTACTTAACCCTCCAAATTCTGTCTCTCCTCACGTGCTTTGGAGTTTTCATCTGATGTGAAAATGGTTTTCTTGCTGCTTCTTTTGGTGTCTTACAATCTTTGATATCTGGGATATTCACTGCCTCTAAAGAATACCAGATTCCTGCATTACCTTTCAAGCAATATTGTAGCAAGGTATTTCTGTATACTCATATTTTCTCGTGCACCAAGTCTCTTGAATTGCTCCAACCATGTGTCTGCATCCATAGATTGGTTAGCATGGAAAGAGTCCAACTTAATATTGTTTAAGTGGCTTGATGTCGCCATTGCGTGTGTTATGATAGGCGCAGTTTTAGTGACTACGGAGGATACATGTGCCACCAGAACTGGTACATCTGTAGTTACAGTAGAAGGTGTTGTTGTTGTTGTTGTATCTGTTTGCCGGGTTCATCGACCAAACCACAATACCCACCACTTGTTATAACGGAGATTCAGACTAGGGTCGGGGGTCTGAAATCCAATAAACAATCTTGAGTCCAAAGAGTTTAAACACAATAATTTTATTTCTTGAATCTAACAGCAGTTGTTGGCGAATGATGATACAACACATTTTATAAAAATACATGAATTATAAAATTGTTGCATATACATAATCACAATATAGTAAAACCTGATAATTATGGGAAAAAGCTTAAGTACTTGAAACAAGAGAAAAACTTAATTCAATTTGTGGCAGAACAACTCGTTTGGCAGTGAAAGTCATACCGAGAATTTGGCCGATGATTAACCCTAACAGATACATCAAGATAAAGATACATAAACATAAGCTTAGTGTAAATTCTCGATTAACTTTAATTACTCAAAAATACATCCCAGAAGTACTTAGCATATTGTAAAAATCATCAATACAACCTAAGTAAAATTAATTAGTATACCGTAACGTGGTCACACAATTCTGTGCAAAGTTTTAATGACACTTTAATGAAAATTGCATTTCTTAATTATCCTAAGTATCTATCCTCAGATTGAGTTTGAATTTATAGTTTTATATAAAATGAATGAATTCATATAATTGACTTTACATCAAATAAGATAGCAATTTCCTCTATAATCCCATAATAAATTATTTGAAATAACTACAAATGTAAAATGAAGTCTTAATAAGTTTTCGCAATGAAATAACTGAAGTTCTATTTAGCAAATACATAATTATTATAAAGGTCTAAATTTAAATTCGAAAATTTGTTATTTATACAAGTTATTCATGAATGCAACATCAAAATGGTAATGGTAATTTAACATGGTGTAAAAACACAAATTAGTAATAAAATTTGTGCCAAGATCTCGGAACCAGAAATTTGTATTAGTCCTTGATTCATTAAACAATTTCTGCTTAAAAATATTAATCCAATAATAGATAATTGCTTATATAGTCATAAAACTATCAACCATCCAAGACATGAAGTTAGTTTTCTAAATAACTGATATTACACCCTAAAGAAATAACAAAGCAAATTGAAACAGAAAAATATTACAAAAATAATAAAATCATTTACCTGAAATCCAATAAACAATCTTGAGTCCAAAGAGTTTAAACACAATAATTTTATTTCTTGAATCTAACAGCAGTTGTTGGCGAATGATGACAAGCAAGAACTCGGGGAAGTTTATATACCATTTTGAGATAATCAGCTCAAAATCTTGTGGAAACAACAGATTGTACTTTTACTTAAATTTCTAAAAGACTAATAATTAATTAATCACCGTATTCTTTGATCTGGCTTGGCATGTCTGACACGTTCTCACCTGTGGCTTCCAGTCTTTGCCTAATAATCAAGCTAGCTTTGACCCGAGCCTTTGAGATCAATTATCACCAAGTCATACCATTGTTAAGAAAATAACTTGAGGTGACATGTTGTTAAAATCTCGGCTTGGATAATCTGATAAAAATTCCTTGCTAATTTAAATTTCATACCAAATATATGATGTTGACTTTTAATGTAAAATAATTATAAAATGCTGTTTATTGGACTCTACTTTTAAATATTCAAAAATAAAGGTCATATCCAATTTCTATACAAAAATCTGAACATTTTAATACTAAACATCATGATATTAGCTCCTGAAATAAGAAATCAATTTTTACATTCATTTATAAAACACATGACTCTATAAGTTGAAATTAGAAAGAAAATACACTTTATTAATTATTCATTATATAACTGCATATATATCTTTTGAGTTATGTAGTATTACATAATATTACATAAGAAATATTCACATTATAACAGTAGTTTCATTTGAAATCCTTCACCACAATGTGCTTCTTCTGTTGTGTTTGCCTTTGGAAATAGGAAAAAGTCGAGCGTAGCTCTTGTCTGAGATGCTGCCATTGTTTTACAACTGTTCTGTGTAGTAATACAAATATCTTATCAGTGTTTGTCTGGCCTTTCTAAAATGTAAAAGACATGATACCAATAACTGGAACTGACGATATAGCTATCAATCTCTTCTATTCATTTCTGACTATCTAAAGTTCATACTATTTGGATATATCACTGTTTAAATCTTACCACAGTATAAACCTTATTCGTTTATCTAGTAAACAAAAACTGCATGTCTGTCATTTAATAGATATTATTTGTGGACATAACATGCTTCTGCTGAACAGTATTTGAATGTCTGCAACAAAGCCAATATAATGACCACTGTAAAATATCCTGTATTTTGATAGTGTTTAATTCTCTTGTTTTGTTCAAAATATAATAACAGATAAGGTAACTTAAATATTTACTTACCAACCTCATCCCACTGTTACACCTTTTTAATTCATTTCATTTCATTTTTCTTTTGCTTAGTTTATCTTTTGTGATGAGTAGGTACTGGCAGACAACACACCCCATCCCACAAGACCCCCGCCCACTCTTTTCAGTTGTTCTTTTAATTTGCTTTTTTCCGGTTTGGTTAAGTACTTGGTAAAAGATATGTTTCTCTTTTTTTGCAATGGGTATATATTTGCAGGTTTTCTCAGATAAATAAAACAGACAAGTGTTGGTCCTGTGATGATATGTTTTTGTGAGACTAGATATTCACAATTTGATATGATACTGAAAGGCACAAGAATGTGACATTAAGTGTGGTCTGCAGTTAGAACTGTGCATGCATTAAATCATGTACATGAATATGTGGAATAGACTTTTAAAGCCGATGATTTGTTTCCAGGTTAATAAATAATCTTCCGGAAAAAAAGTAATGCCAGAAGCTTTTCAGCAAATGGATGGTTTGTACAGTTGCGGAAATACATAATACATCACAAAAATGGGGTATACCGGAAACGTAGAAAGTCACAGTGTTACAGACATAACAAGGACTTTGACAGGTGAAAACAAGTTGAAACGATCAAAGTTGACCCCCAGTGATGGGCTTTGGTGACACCACTCAGAAAAGATGTTGTTGACAATCACTGTTTTTTCCCAAGGTTTGTCTTAACGAAAACAAAGTTATTTAAATTTGTTAACTGCTGTATAAATAGACAAAATAGTGAAAGGTATGATGATGAAAATGATGATTCTGATAACACAATAGCTGATCAACAGTTTAACTATTAAACAAAATGATTGTTAAAAAGTTTTACATTACAGCCTCATAGTTCACATTTATTTATTTTCATCTTCAAATACTATAAACAAGACTTAGCAATCTATCAAATATAAAAGGCACTGAGTCACAGTGATAAGTTACAAGACATTGCATCATAATGCACTAGCCCATGTTTTCAAAGAAAAGGGTTTTTACTATAACAAATGATAAACATATATATCTTATTTATTGAATGTCTGTATGACCTAATTATACAAGTACTTATTTTTTTGCATTAATATAGGTCTCATATATGTGGAAGTTGAATAAGAAACCAGTCTGAAGCTGCGATAAGATTTCTGCAAATGACGATTCTTGGTATGTGGTGTACATGTTGGACGGAATGAATGGGACAATAGTGTAATTTTAGCAATGTCACTGTGCAGTTAATGTTTATTTGTCCAGCTACTAAGACATTATGGTTGATTAGCTTTAATTTTGATAAGATGTGGCTTAGCATATCGGACTTTCTCTTGGTTATATAGTGTTTTTGTTAAATGTTCCATTACTTTGCTGTATTTATCCCGATACTTACCTTTTGAGTTGTAATGCTGTTGCTTTGATACTTCTAGTATAAAGTTCTTATTAAAATAGTAGTTACATTATTATCAACCCCCAATTATTTCAATACTATTTTCATTTGTCTGTATAAAATCAGTTTGTTCTAGATTGCTCGTAATATAAAATAAATCTATTATCCATCAAATTTCTATTTGAACTAAAGACATAAAAAATCCTGTCTTTTTTGTATATATTTATATATAGTAACCCAATAATAGATCTTGCTCGCAATACAAGAAATTCTCATTTTTTTTTGCATTTAAAAACAAAACCATGTTTCCTGAAATTTAACATCATACTTCTTTATACACAATATAGATTATCAGGGGATAATAACCTATTATCATGTCTAATAGTAAAGACAATGGTGAGATGGGGGAAAGACAATGGTTATAAGGGGTAATGTTCTCTATCTACTACTGAGTTGCAGGAATGTTCCCCTGTCTACTAGTGAGATGGAGGAATGTTCCCCTATCTTCTACTGAGATGGGGAAATGTTCCCCTATCTACTACTGAGATGGAGGAAAGCTCCCTTATCTACTAGTAGTTTAGAAAAATGTTCCCCTATCTACAAGTGAGATGGGAAAATGTTCCCCTATCTACTTGTGAGATGAAGGAATGTTCCCCTATCTACTACTGAGATGGGGGAATGTTCCCCTATCAACTACTGAGATTGGGGAACGTTCCCCTATCTACTAGTGAGATGGAGGAATGGTCGCCTTTTTTACTAGAGAGATGGGCGAATGTTTCCCTATCAACTACTGAGATGGAGGAATGTTCCCCTTTCTACGTGTGAGATGCGGGAATGTCCCCTATCTACAACTGGAATGGGGAAATGTTCCCCTATCTACAAGTGAGTTAGAGGAACGTTACCCTACCTACTAGTGAGATGGGGGAATGTTCCCCTATCTACTACTGAGATGCGGGAATGTTCCGCTTTCCACTACTGAGATGGGGGAATGTTCCCCTATCTACTACTGAGATGGGGGAATGTTCCCCTATCTACTAGTTAGATGGGGGAATGTTCCCCTATCTACTAGTGAGATGGGGGTATGTTCCCCTATCTACTAGTGTGATGGGGGAATGTTCCCCTTTCTACTAGTGAGTTGGAGGAATGTTCCCCTATCTACTTGTGAGATGGGGGAATGTTCCCTTATCTACTACTGAGATGGGGGAATGTTCCCCTATCTACTTAAATATGGGGGAATGTTCCCCCATCTGCTAGAGAGATGGGAAAATTTTCCCCTATTAACTACTGAGATGGGGGAATGTTCCCCTATCTACCTGTGAGATGGGGGAATGTTCCCCTATCTTTTAGGTGAGGTGGGGGAATGTTCCCCCAGAAAAAGGACAAATGGAATTTCCTTTTTTATTCTGGAAGGCCTTGTGTGCTGTTTTGTTAATATTCTCTTTGATTAAAAAAATAGATTGCGTAAACTATAAATAGAAAGAAAGAAATTTATTTAGTTTTTGTTTGTTAAATTAAAGAATAGGTTCTTAATAGTTTACTGTGAGGAACTATAATGTCTGGCGTCATTTAACGCCACCCTTTCAGCAGCGGCTTGGACTCTCTTGTAAGGCTTAGGATGTTTACAGTGAATTTGTTTAACCTTTTTTAAAATTGAAACGTTGTAGACTTATGACGCATTAAACTTTGTATAAAATTATCAATATTACGACTAAGGGAGGCGTTTTTGATGGGATAATGACAGTTCAAAATTGTTTCCAACAAAGAGATGGGAAGAAATTTTAAAAAATCTTAGTTGTACCGTGTCGAATTTAAAGCTATTGTTTGTCCGCATACTTGACTTTTAAGCCAGTTTGCACCTCAGTGATTAAAATCATTGACGGTTTTCACTATTACTGCTATCTTTTTGCCAGTCTGTATCGGGTATTAAAAACATTTTTTTAATTATTCCCTTGCCGTGTAGCGGGGAGCGTATTATAGGAATGGCCCTGTTTTACCGTCTGAAAATTCGTCTCCGCTCCATAACCTTTAAACTAAAATTAAAAAGTTTTGAAATGAATTGGCCAAAATGATCACACTTATGAGACAATGTGCATGGTGCAAAATCAGGTCGCTATTTCCAAGGCCAAGGTCACACTTAAAGGTCACATATAAAAAGTCCACAATTCAAGGTTGCAAATGTTTAAAGTTAAAAAAATACACATTGGTTTTACTTCTAATATCACAGACATATACAGATAAGGCTAACAGTCCACCTAAAATAAATGACTAAAATTCATTAGGTTGGCAGTTCTGAACATAGCAGCTACTGACGTACTGTGCCATATTTTAACTTAGTTAACTTAATAGACGGATATTTTTATTAAGATAATGTTAATTTATTACTAATACCTTAATATATGTTATTCTTATATTTCTGCTAAGAGCATGTCCAGACATCTGCTTCTACTACAGATGACTGCTCGGTTACTGCCAGTATTAGTAGCAATATGACATTGCAGGTCACACAGACATGTCCACCATCTGTGAAAGATACTGGCACAGAAACTTTGATGCCGGAATTAGTCATAGAGAACATTAACCATTGGAATGAGTTCATCATGTTTTATACCGGTCTCCAAGGCAACACAACTTTTCAAGCCCTCATTGAATCACTTTTGGGACATGTGCTGACAAACCTTCTACTGAAGCTATATTTTCCTGTTCACCGGTCGAATGTTTTACTTTCTTACATCTGCTAAAATGTTTAGACATGGAAATCAACATTTTACTTTTCAACTAATCAGTGAGTAGCCCTCAATGAATCGTCCACACATACATTTGACAGCCCAATATGTAAACAAACAATATATGTTTGTATGTTACTTTTGTATTTCACTTTTAAAAGTGTTTTTAAATATGTATACATAAATGACCAGTAAAATATGAAAAAGGATAAAATAACGGTTGTATGTTTGTTTTAAGACGTTACATTGCTGTATTCAGATTTACCGTAAACGCGTAGTTGACATGTGCTTACAAACTTGTCAGAAAACACCTGTCTTTTTATAGTTTTTGCAATGTCTTGCAATGTTTTTTGTCATTTTCCCCTTTTTTTCAGACTAAACAGAATGTTTTACCAGTCAAAGATATATCAATAATTGAATAAAATCCTATGCAAGTGCAGTATCTTAGATCATCAATAAAAACACTTCCATTTCACCTTTATTTTGCACTTTCCAAATAAAAACAAAAGCATTGCTTTCTTATCAATAAGTGTTACATATTGAATGGAACTTGTGAAAAGGAAACTATCATAGCTTAAAATCATAAATAGAAAATCTTAAAGTTGTTGGTAATGTTAATCTCGTTAATATGTGTTCAATTATAAGATAATATTTCACAGTATTGTACACACTTGATGCCCGAGCATGAATGAAAAAAGAAACAAAAACAAAAAAAAAAAAAAACATGTAACCACTTTCGCCTTATAATCCACAGCAAGGTAGCAGAACATTTCAAAATAAAGAGTAAATTTACTGTTATCGAAAATGCTCTGTGTGCATAGCATTTCTACAGGACTCCGCAAACTTTAGAGAGAAATCCATATGGTGGTGCAATGTGCGGTTAGGTTGCTCTGCCAGCACGGCATTTCAGCAGAACATTAAGTTTACCCTGTTTTGGAATGCCCTTGTTGATTACTTTGCCAACAGAGCATTTTAGCCAAGCCTAAGTTTCATTCTATTTTTAGGAATGCCTGCTAGGACATTTTAGCAGGACATTATGTTTACTGTTTAACAAAATACGTACCATTTTGTTTTTGAATTTTCTACTGAAAGCTCCGCCAGCAGAGCACTTCAACAGGGCATATTGATTACTCCTTTTCGAATGCCCTGCTATCTACCCGCCGTATATTTGAGC
Organism: Cyclina sinensis; assembly: GCA_012932295.1. Classification (NCBI taxonomy): domain Eukaryota; kingdom Metazoa; phylum Mollusca; class Bivalvia; order Venerida; family Veneridae; genus Cyclina; species Cyclina sinensis. Next base: position 28,708,848 of record JAAONU010000008.1, read on the forward strand.
ATACTATTTGATTATAAATTGTAAACCTTAGTACTCAAGTCACTTACTGTTTACTACTTACTTCTCATATTTCAGTACAATATCTTTTTTCTGAAGCAAAGTTATTTCATAGTCAGAACTTTTGTTTCGTCATATTATCAGGTATTATCATATTTCAGAAAGAAGCGTTTATGTTCATTTTTGTTGAAAATTAGAAAACAAGTCATGGTTTTAAAAAATACACGGGACACGAGTTTATGCGATTTATACTTATCCCGCTTGACGACTGCTTCCTGGGTTTAAAAACAGTACTTGCATCAATCGTGTGAAATGCAGCAAAATGATTTAGACTTTATACTCTTGTAAGGAGGATCTTACTCAAGTCTAATAATAAGACTATCCCTCGACCATTTGATTCAACCACAGACCCACCACTTGTAATAGAAAAGGGTCATTAATGTATTAAGACTTTTTTTAAATCAACCATAATTGTTGAAAAGAATCAAATTTGATCAATTGTACCTTACCTGTAAAATTCTGGTAGAAAGTTTAAAGTATTGTAGGTGAAATATGCAAATGCTAGCAGAAGGAGTACAATAGCAGATTATTTTTCACGCTCCTCGTAGAGACACAGTAATGACTAAGCTATGCCTGTCGGTCAAATTAATTGATTCCTATTTGTCGGTCAGTAACCAAATACTTAATTCAATTGCACTTATAAACATCTACGGCTTTTTCTCAACAACCAGAAACCTAAAGTCAAGGTTATAGAAAGATTTGAAACCATCATGAGATGTGCATATTGTAAGATTTTACTTGGTCAATTGTTTATCAAAAGAATGAGAATTTGCATTTTGCCACATTATAAACTGCATACTATTTATGTCCGCACTATTTGGCACTCATTGACATGAATGAAAGATCAGGGATAAAGTTTTGTATTAATGAACCTGTATGATATAGAAATGAACTTCGTTTAAAGAAGCAACACTGCTATCTAAACTATTGCTTAGCAACCGCTGGCAGGAATCAATTGAAATTTTGTTCGAGGCTAAAATACATGTATTTGATTATAAGTGTGGTGTCAGTGAAGTGCCCCTTTCTCTTGCTACCAATAGAATATTGAGGCGTAATTAAAGACTATTGTTCAGCAACCGCTGGTTATACTTAGGGGGAAACATGTACGTAGACACATTTTCAAAAGGAAGTGAACATGAAGTAAACATTGTATTGCTTGATAGTTCGGAAGGGATTAGTGGGTCAGAGAACGTTCTTTGTCGACCATCCTCCGAACTCCGAAAAGGGATGGCACTCTAAGAGACTGACTCTGTACTCTCTTATTGAACCTGGCTGAGAAAACAGATCTAAAGACCATTAAATAATTATAAAAAAATATTGCATATTTCTATCTATCTACAACCAAATTGTATGCTTATGTATTAGCTAACAATATCTCTGTTATAATTGAATTGTTCTCCCAATAAACCTGTCAACAGATCATCATGTGGACGATAAAATTCTTCAAAGAGTGCTCGCGTCTGCGGTAGCATCTCGCCAACTTGTCTGTCTTTCTTTCTTCTCTGATTAGTACGTTTATCCGGGTTACCTACACGTTCTATGACCTTCTGTTCTAACTCAGCTGAAATAAGAAACGACAGTTCATTGTGTCGGTAAAACAGGCTAACCAGACGCTATTATATCAAAACTGAATAAATGCAACTGATATCACTGCATGTTTTTTCCTCAAACTGTTTATACATTTCAAACTGATCTGTTCTTGATGCAGATTCCTCTTATTTTATACTGCTCTCGGAAAATCCACCTTTTAACAGCAAAGACAGTTATTTGTGAGAGCCATTTCAATTTTTTCAGTAAAATGACTTTACGCACAAGTTCAGACTAAGATTCGAATAAGTGAGCTAACAAAATAAGCACAACATTACAAATCTAGTGTTATTGTAATTACCACTGTGCTATTAATGCCAGGAATTCTGATAAGATAAAAATGAAAAAAAATGTTCTTGTAAATAAAGTTTACAAGAGTATTATTCAAAATTTATCAAAAGTTATTCATAAACTGATTAGGAACATGCATATACGCGCTTCATTTGTTTTTAATGGAGACACATGGCTAAAACTCAACACAAAAAGTAACACAGTTGTAAGATATTAATCTCGAATTATCATAATACACCTTGTAAGTGAGCCGTCGACAACATAAATACAGTGAACGCGGTCCAAAATAAAAAGGAAAAATCTTTTTTTTCCTTTTTACGGTTTGAAGCCTTTCAGCAGTCAAAATGCACTTATATTTTGCTATTTTGACATGTTTTTCCTAAAAAAAGACATATTTCCGCTAATTTTCCACGTTAAATGTTTGATTTTTAAACCAGTTCTGCTGAAAATCACAAGACATTGTTTATTTTCAGTCTAGAAATTACTTCCTTATCAAAGTGTTGTTTATCGTGATAATATCTAGGTGAGGTTTGAATATCAACTATTAGGTCACAGATTTTAAATAAAGGAAAACCCTAATAAACCTTCTACAGCCGATATTTTCTTTACAACTGTCATGAAAACTTGTCAGAATGTTTATCTTGTGTTTATCATCTGGGGTCAAAAAGTAGGTCATTGAGACAATTACAGATGTACTTTGTTAACACTATGGAATCCATTTTTGTCAACTCAGTACTCCTCGTTACTCATAACTTCATATCTAAGCAAATAGCTTGTCACTTATGTTCTCATAACCATATAAAAATTGCTTAATTCTATGTGATTACAACTGAAAGTGATTAGGGAATAGTCCATGTCCGGGATAAGAGAAGCTAGAAAATACGATAGGTTTACCAAGTGTCAACCTTTTTTAGTGTGAAGAGAGAAAAAAGTGAAAACACTGCAAGGATTCATGAATCCACAGCTTTACTCTTAAATCTTATAACAATAGGTTTTACCCACAAACATTACCACATGCTCTTTTGTTATATACTTGTTTGTGGCGAAAATACAACTTCACTTCTTTGTTAAATCATGCAAATGTGAGGGGTCAGGGGTCCATCAATTATTGATCTAAACATGTGAATCATCTATTTAAAAAACTGGTATGATATGTTCACATTGTCACTTGTATTTAAATAGTATCCCAAATTATGTCATTTTCCTAAGAACGGTCACACTTAACAAAGTATCATTGTCTTAAACTGGTTTGCTATTGTTGTGTTTATTAACTGTTTAAAAATCGAGACCTGTACCTTGTCTACCGACCAATATGATTATGTGAACTATGCAATAACTTTTTTTTTGCTCGCGCTCCTTTCGGTATATAAAACTACCGAAAAGCTACAATAGCTGCCAGAAGAAATTGAAGTGTTCAGTCACTCAAATAGTAATTATCTGCTTGCAAAATATTTCAGGAGAAAAATATGCCGAAATTATTCTAACTTTTGAATTTACCTAGCGACACTTTGATAAGGAAGTAATTTCTAGACTGAAAATAAAGATTGCCTTGTAATATTAAGCAGAACTGGCTGCCAGTCAAGCACTTAACGTGGAAAATTAGCAAAAATATTTCTTTTTTGAAGAAAAACATGTCAAAATAGCAAAATATAAGTGTATTTTGACTGCTGAAATGCTTCAAACTGTAAAAAGGAAAAAAAGATTTTCCCTTTTTATTTTGGACCGCGTTAGTGGAACTTCCGAAAACCGAACACCCATGGGACCGGACAAAAAGTCCGGATTTTGGAAGTTTCCGGAATTCAGAAGTATGAATGATCTGGACAAGTGCAGGTGCCAAACACCAGTGGTTCTTTATCATACTGAATGCAGTCAGTACTTTTTTAGCGTAACAGCGTTTGTAACATGGGAAACATAATGCAAAATTGAAATTAATCAAAACATTCAACACATGTATATTTTATTAGAAAAAATGTCACATGTTTTTAAATACATATACTTGTATACTAAATTATGTGCAAACACGTTTCTATATCTCAGAACAAAGCTACATTTTGCATACGTTTAAATCAGTTAAAAAACGCCAATTAGAATAACCAACCTATATTGGCCGAAGTTGGCTAACTAATAACGCTTTTTAAGACACCCCAATTACAATTTAATCCTTAAAGTTGATTGTAGCAAACACTTGTTATTAATCCACTAGTCATCGCTCTGATTATTTACGGCGGTCTAATTATCGATATATACGGCTGCATGTCAATTTCAAATTGACAACTTGTTATTCTAACGCATGTCAAAATAAACGATCACCGCTAATTGGTAAATAGATGGAGACGTGAATTTTTTGCCGCAGGGTTTGCGATCTTAGATCTGTGTGTCTTTTGCACTTTTTTTTATTTTTCCGGTATTTGGAAGTAAAATTGCATTGATTTAAACTAAATTTTACGAAAAAATCGTCCGGAATTCAGAATTCGGAAGTTCCGGATTTCAGAAGTATGACTTACATAGAAAACAGAAGGAGAAATTTCGGGACTGAGAAAATCGTTCAGTTTTCGGAAGTTTCCGATTTTTAGAAGGTCCGGTTTTCGGAAGTTCCACTGTGATTATTTTTGTTGCTTCTGGCATTATTGCCATTTCAGTACGGATGACGTCAGAACTAGCCAACACGAGAGTATCTTTACTTTCAACCAATAAACATGTCCATTTGCATATTTGTTTTGTGGTAACAAAAGAAATGGTACTTAACGTAATTCTAACAATGTATAATTCTGCTGCATGTACGCTGCAGTTTTCTTTGAAAAATCTTCAAGTTTGATCACCATTATTTGATCACGTGGGAAAACGCGGAAATATTCTTTCAAATGTTGATGATTCACACCTATTTTGAGCCTGATCTAAGCAAAAAATAAAATGTATGAATAAACTGCTACCTTTTGTTAAAAGACAACAATTAAATGATCTGTTTGAGAGGTTAAACACCCATTTTCATTCACAAAGATAGATATTTTAAATCATTTTAAACTAAACACATCGATTTACATATCGCGTGCAACAAGTATGCATCCAACTAATTTTCTTTTATTATTATTATTAAGAAAAAGATAAAATCTGTTGTAACACATATGTTTGTCCCTGTACTTTGATATATTCTATCATTGCAAATATACCTGGATCTCTAAGGACTATACTAAGCACTAAAACGAACAATCTATTATGTGTTTGTTACTTACTTGTATTAGATTTGTCATTAGATAGAAATCCTCTAGCTGGCGTGTTGTCATGATACTATAACTGTCTCTTGGATCACAATCAATGTTGGAGGAGGAATAATAATCAAAATTTAAGTCCCAATCCCTTGGCCAGAAATAACTTTCAAACCTGATGTAAGTATAATCTAGATAAAACTTCGTGCTTACTTTGATGAAGAATGGACCAAAACTGAACTAGATAATGGTATGTCATGATGAAATAATTAAACCGCTATATGGATGAATTTATTCGAAATAGCAAGTGTTCACAACTACCCTGTATGATCTAGCTAGTTGACCTAGCTTTTGATACCATGCCACAAAGCTTCATTTTTCACCTAGCAAACATACAACAAATGTATGAGTACTCATAAAAGACGAGAGAAGACCGAAACAAAAATGTGGCTCCTTGAATATTCGCAAAGTATTCCCTTAATCTAAGCCAATGGGTTTGTTTTTACCCTATGTCATTCAGTTTATAAATTGCCATAGTTATGGTGTCGAGAAAAAATTTTCTGACAATATCGTGAATATTCAGATGATAATGTTATCATAGGCAACATTGTATGTTGCTTATATCATCTTGAGTACATATATGTTTAAAGGTCATGAGACACGACTATAATAGCAACTTTGTCTATTCAAAATAAACATAATGTACTGATTAAAATGGTTTAACTGCGAAATAATGAAAATCTTGCTTTTGATAAGAAAAAAATGTGTTTTTGATGATCGGCTGTTTCCGTTTCGACATCGGTAGTTTCTGCCGCAATTTTTCGCTGTGACGTAGATTTATACCTACTGTAGCAGGCAGTCGTGCAGAATTACACTGCTCATAACACATCCGTTTTTAAATGAAAAAAAAAAACACTGAACAACAAGTGCAAGAAACACGATAAAGGCACACTTATAAAAATAACATACTATAAATTGTAAATTAGATCAAATAATGTGATTAGTTCTCGATTTTTATAAGTAAATTCAAACTTTGTGCCGGGAGAACGGGTTGTAATTTTACCTTAATAAATATTAATAAATATTCCAATTTCTTGTTGTGGTTCTATATATGAGAAAAGTATAAACATATTCATAATAATAACATAGTGAAAAAAAGTTAAAAAGCTTCCATGCAGATACATATTTCAATTAGATATTAAATGTAATGGATCTATTTATGATGAAAATAAAAATCACTCGACTTCTAAATGTGAAAAAATTTATAAAAAAAAAACAAACAACAATGTGTTTGTGTTATGATTTTGACATAGTTTTACGGCTTCTTCACATCATTTTTTCTTTGATCATTATTGTTTTGTTTTCAAAAAAAATGTAGAATGAATAAGCCCCAAAAATAGCTTTGCATTTATAATGAAAAAAAATCATAGATATAGACAAAGATTACTTAAATGTATCTCGGGCAAAATATACCACAGACAAATAAGCAACACATCACTGAAAGGAGATTGTTTTTTATGGAAAAAATCTCTCGATTGGAGTTAGTTAATCAAGTCTTCCATCGGATAAAAATAAGCATGTTCAATTTTTTTTTGATCAGTTACTTGAAAAATATCTCTTAGTCTAGATATTTTCACTGATGTATATTTTAATTCTATCACCCTGATTAACCTAGCCTCTATATAATATTGCTCATTGGCTTCGTTATTCCATCAAAATTTCAAATTATTTATATATATATAAATGCAGGGTATATTCATGATGATAGCTTAACTTGTTCAATTTTGTTTTTTACCATATTCAGTCTACATTTTCAATTTCCATCATAATTTTAAAGTTTTTGTTAACAATCCAGGTAGCTGTGTAAAGTGGCAAGGGATAAATGTGCGTCACTTTCGGTTTCGCTCGTGACAAGTGCGCGCGACCAAGTGCGTAAAATATGGATTTTAATTTGCTATAAAAACATCTTTAAGATGAAAATTACCTAATTACGGAATTTTGTAAAACAGTCATAGTTAGATATATATTTTTCGCTCATATGAAAATTTCGATGTCAAAAATTCGTGTCACATGACCTGTAAGTTCAAATTTTCATATTGCTTGCTCCTACCATGCCAGCTCGGGGTATACAAAAAATGGCGCAGGCTGAAGTGCCTCAAACATTTATGTGTTGTATTTATAGACTTAACTATGTGGAATTTCTGAGGATTTCCGTGTTGAAAATATAAAAAGTCTGAATACAACCTGAAAAAGACAAAATCTTTACAATATTTATTCACAAATACATTACATAATTGATATCTGAATGAATGATTTTTTTTTTCTATTCGGGTTATTACTTTTAAGCAACCAGACATTCTTTTCATGTTATTCTTAACATATATATTCCATCCAAAATGTTTTATCTTCTGCAAAATTACAAAATGATCTGAGGCTGGAACTGTCGGAATCGTACATAGTTGGAACGTTTCGGATATTTTCATGAAAGTTACTTTGAAGAAAGAGTATGATCAAAGAATATACCAATTTATTCATTGCAAGTGATTCGACTTTGTAAAAAATATATAAAGTTAAATGAAAATATCTGTATGTTTCCTTTAACCATTTTTTTCTAAGGCAGTCGTATTAACGTCAGAAAAATTAATTAAGTAGTCCTAGCGACGTCAGCTATGTACGCTTGTTATTTGTTAGTCATTTGATATAGGCGAGTTTAAAGATTCGGGGTTAGTTTTACTGGCTACGAGGCCGAAGGCAGAGGGACAAAACATTTATGCCTAGGACACATAAAATGAACCATGTGAAATAGCTTAATACAAAAAGCCACACGGAAACTAAAAAGGCAGGCGTTAATGTTTAAAACTGTCATCACTATTAGGTATATACTGCAAGCATGCAGCTTAAGTGTTCAGGTCAGTTATAGTCCGTTGCCAAAAGTGTTAGGGAAATTGACAATCTTTTTAAAATAGTCCTTGTTTACTTGAGTCCGACGTAAAGAGTTAAGTTACTAAGTTTTAGGTAACGTCGGTAATTAGTAGTATTTTTATAAAATCTTGTATCATTACTTCGACAAGTGCAAAAGAATTATATCTATAAATTTTGAAATATTGTACAAATATTGACGCTTGTAAGAGAAATTATGCTGACCTGGCAAGAGTCAAACTAGTAAGCCTTAGTTTACGCCTTGCAAAAATTAAGTGCATTAAAACAAACAGTATATAAATTTAGCTAGAATATTTATTCAACTACTTAATTGATAATTTTCACTATTAGATAGTCTGTTTTCTTTCTATTCCCCACAGATCTATTGCTTTGGGACGCGGGGAAGGGGTGTATGGCATTTTAGTCTGTCTGTTTTGTCCATCTTTCCGTCACAACATTCTCACTACGAACGTGAAAAAAGACTTGTTGGTATTATAACCCCTTCACTATGATAAAAAGCTTAAATTAGATTTAGATATTTATTGTTCAGAAATCCTGGTCTAAGAATTTATTACAGAGCGCAATTTAAATATGAAGTTGAAATAATTGTCTGATTTTTTGCCGTATCTCCGAACACTATTTCGCAGACACAAAACTCATCGGCGAAGTATTTGAACAAAGTTAAGAAAAAAAATCTAGCTCTAGCCGTTCTGCTGCATTTTCATTTCCATAGACGCTCAAGAAAAGTCTCAAGTATTCTGAGTGTACAAAGATATGAACAAATGTTAAGTATATGCTCACAACATAAAAGCAATCAAAACGAAACAAAGAAAAACAAATTGAGCTATTTTAAGAAGTTTATGAACTATGGAAAAAAAGTGTGTTTTGGTTTCGATTTCAGTTTAAACACTACGCGTGCTCTTTTGTTAATATTCTCTTTGATTAGAAAATTGATTTAATACACAACATATTATGAAAGAAATATGATTTTATTTGTTGTTGTTGTTCAAACAGTTCACTGTGAGAAACTAAAACGTCTAGCGTCACTTAACGCCACCCTTTCAGCAGCAGCTGGAATGGACAATCTTGCAAGCCTTAGGATGTTTAGAGTGAAAACTGTTCTAACCTTTTTAAAATTCAAACGTTCTAGACTTATGAAGCATTAGATTTAATTAATAATACGTCTAGAGGAGGCGTATTTGATAGGAAAATGGCAGTTCAAACTTGTCTCCAACAAAAAGATTGGAAGAAATCAAAGACATAGTTGTGCCTTGTCCAATTTCAATGTATTATTTGTCCGCATACTTGATTTGTTAGTTTGCCCCTGAATTCATTGTGATTAGCATTTATGTTTATACCCGTTGTAGTAGTTTCGTGATTTTAATTATGAACTGTGTTCAAATCATATATTCCGGTGATGTTAAAATACTTACTGGAGATCAACGGTCGATCGATAGAGCTCAAGACATGTAATTCTAGGATCGTATGTTGGATATCTCGTTCCTACATTAACTTTGTTATTATTGGGTCGAAGCGTTTAACTGTTGTCCGATGTATAAGTGTTAGGCATGTTGCACGAGCAAGTGCAGTCCAGCAATGTCTTTATAATGAGAGGTATCTTGAAACGTTTTCAATCTGACATATTGGTAACTGTGAATCCTTAGTCAGTAGCGTTTTTTTCATAATCGCCCGACAGTGCGTATTAAAGCTTTAGATTTCAATAATTGAATATAACTAAAATGATATCGTCTGTCTAAATCAGACATTCAGGCATCTAAGAAAAAAAAAGATAAGTAAGAAAACTATTGCGTTAGATTAACAATCTGTATCAAAGTATTTTCATAAACATGGACGATAGGTAAGTTTTTCTCGAAAAGTCATTGTTAAAGAAAGATTCGAAATACCCAAACAAACATATCAATTATATATAATAGAAGTTAAACAAGTAATGGTTTTCTAGCTCTTCCAGACAGAGCGGTTTTTTATTTTTATTTCGGAGGATTCTTGATACTGAAGTTTACATACATGCACAACCGTGTCTATACGTTACCGGTGGAGGTGATGCAAGTAAGGCTGGTGTGCGGTATATAACGCCGGTTTTGTGGTGGAATTGAGACCCACAGGTTAGAAAATTAAAACTTTTAGGCGGTGGATTGTTAAGTTTGGCATGAAGACTACGAATTTTCGTCTGTGTCTGCTTTCTCCCAGATATTTTCCGTTTTCCGTTTTCTGTATCATTCATGAAAAAGACAAACATTTATGGGAATGCGATGAAACAGGGCATTGAAAAATGTCAAAAATGGAGTGATAGCAACTCCACGAGGAAAGTCCAGCTTACCTTAACTAGAAAATCCAACTGACACTAATTTCTAGTCCTGTTTACTTCATTTGACATGTAATACTATCAGGAAAGATGTTTTCAGGAGAAAATTTATGGTAACGCTTGTGTAGGCGGTGCACTGCCTGACCATGCTTGTAACGCTGGTGGCATGGTGATTTACTAAAATCGTTTTTCTTTACAGTTTTCGTTATTGAATAAACAAATTATGCACCTGCCTATCAGCTATTGTTAAAACGAAAATTGTTTTACACTCTCTGAGTCGATCACCGTCTTTTTGGATACAGAATGGAGCTCAAAGTTGTTGTTTAGAGTTTGCTATACAATTCTCGTCTTTGTCTGCTTTCACAACGGTATTTGCAGTTAAAAAGTGATGTTAGTCTTTCGATTGGTATCACTTTAGCAAGAGCATGTCTGTCTTAGAGCAAATCAGGATTTGGTTGTCGCTTGTTTAGGTTTAACATTCAACAATTTATCGCTTTAGACTTATTTGCAGGTGTCTAAACCTTTAAACTGAGTGCAGATTATGTAGATTTCATGAAGTCTCTACATTTTGCATTACAGATAAAATATTAAATTTATTATCTGCCTTATAATTAATTTAATGTTATGTACAGTTGCTACTAACTTTTTTGTACACTTTGTTTATTAAACCTTTTGACTGTCAAACGCGACTTTACTTCAACAAATGTTTACTAAAACAAATTTCTTCTTGCTTTTAGTTAACACAAGTTTATTATACGTCGATCTGAAAACAGGTTTATGTTCATCTCGTAATGAAGCGGAATTCCCCCCTACCCCACCCTAGAAGTGTTTCTGATCTGGCCAATAATAAGATTGATACATGAAGGCCTTGTAGACAAGTTTCCTATATTTTGGAAATACAGTTCCATTGTAAATGTTGAATATGGTTTTTACCTCTGTCCCTCATCGTTTTTACATATCTTATGAACCGTCTTTTCAGATATCATACAGTCGCCAAACTCTGATAGTATCTGAAATCATACAGTTTGATCCTCATCGCGAATCAAACTTTCTGATCAATAAATTGACTTTCGATCATGACTCTGCTTGCGGCTCTTTGTCATTCTGACAAACTAAGTCATTGGCTCAGTTCGCTAGAAAACCTTGTTTAAGTCACTTTTTAATCCGATTTAAACAAAGCTTGGTCAGAATTTTTGTCTACACGAATTCTTGGACGAGTTTGAAACTGGGTCATGTTAGTTACAAAAAATTTGTCAATATGTCAAATGTAGGAAAAGCTTCTTATCTATCATCTAACAAATAATACATGATACTAGCTAGCCAAACCCCACTAGTCCCAACCACTCTTGCTGGTGAAATTAATTCAATCTCTAAAAATACTTGTCCAGAAAGGAAGTGGGGTCCTTTTTAGCCCTACACGTTTATTTGGGAAAATTTTAAAAAACGTTTTCTTAGAAAATTGCGAGTTTAATTTAGAAATAATTTTGCCCTAATCTTTCTTGTGTGTCAATCGATATAAATTGTGAAATTTATTGCATTCTTCTCAAAGACATGGTCAATAGGGGCGGATGGTCTTTACTTTGAATATCCTATAACAACCCCGAAGAACTTTGTTTGTTATGCTGCACAAGATTCATTTTACGTTCGGTTGGTTAGCCGGTCAGTCGGTTTGCTGAGGATATCTTGTCACACGATTTACTTCCATATTTTTAGGACTATCGATTTGGAGCTTATTGTGTATGTTCACCAATGTAGATGTGTACAGCGCGTTTTTTATGCATCCTTTATCTTCCACATAACCCGCGAGCAGGAAGTCGGGTGAGCGACCAAGGACCATTTAGTTCTCTTGTTTAGTGCTTAACGCCACTGTAAAAACTAAAGGACTAAGGTTATGAATTATTTAAAAAAGGAAAAAGAAAACACAGACAAGCAAAAGATTTATTCTTAAAGTATTTTTTTTCTTTTTTCCAGAAGCAGTGAAAATAAGTCAACGCTCTCATCTCTCATTATAAAAGAAATTTAGAAGAAAACCATTGCTTAAACGTTTGTTGACACCGGAAAAGACCTCTTCAGAAAAAAAGCCAAGTATGACTCTTCAGAAAAAAAGCCAAGTCTGATTTCGCACACAGCCACTCCATACTGCCACACACAAAGTCCTAAACGTGTGAGAACAGCGTCACCTACACTGTAATCTAACACCCATTTATAGGGAAAAAAAAACAACTGGTAGCAAGAATGAAAGGCTTGTAAACATAGTTAAGAACAGGATTACTATTAAAAAATCAATTCAAGATCTATAGATGTATACACAAGTATCTTGTCCATGGTATGTGAATTATCATATAATATTTATTATTTTATCATTGAAAATCCCTGAATAAATAAAAAAAAGTTATAGTAAAATATTACACTTTTTAAGGACAATTCTAAGTTTAAAAGTGAGATAATTCTAAAAACATGGGCGCTAGAGTTATGAACCTTAGCACATATGATGCGGATGATGATAAGGAACATGTATTTGAATTTGAAGTAAATTCCTGGAGAAATAAAGAAGTTATAGTAAAATATTACAACTTTTAAGGAAAATTCTTAGTTTAAAGGGAAGATAATTCTAGACATTTGGGTGCAAGAGTAACTGTTATGAACCGTATCACATTAATGTGGGTGATAATAAAGAAACATATAGTTGGAGTTTAAAAGTAAATCCATAAAGAATTAAAGAAATTATAGTAAAACAAATTTTACTGCACACAATCTTTAATCAGATATCTGGACGCCGACGCCGGGGTAGTAGGATAGCTCTCCGTATATTTCGTATAGTCGAGTTAACAAGTTTTCCCTGCTTGGTAGTTTTCTTAACAGAACTTCACTTTATTATTTCTAGAGAGTTTTGACTGTAGTCTTCTTAAACTGTTTACCAATATTTTACAGTTTTGCAATAAACATTACCATTTGGCAAATCACCATATCACCAGCGTTACAGGCATGGTCACCATGGTTACCATGTTTTTTTCCTAAAACAGTCATCTTTCCTGATTTTTCATGTCAAATGAAGTAAACAAGACTAGAAATTAGTGTCAGTTGGAATTTTCTAGTAAAGGTAAGCTGGACTTTCCTCGTGGAGTCGCTATCACTGCATTTTCGACACTTTTCAATGCCGTTTCATTGCATTCCCATAAATGTTTGTCTTTTTCACGAATGATACAGAAAACGGAAAATAACTGGGAGAAAGCAGACACAGACGGGAATTCGTAAATAATATGAGATCATCTAGCGCGTAGTCCTGATGCCAAACTTAACAATCCACCATATAAAAGTTTTAATTTTCTAACCTGTGGGTCTCAATGCCACCACAAAACCGGCGTTATATATCGCACACCAGCGTTACTTGCACCACTTCCACCGGTAACATATGAACACGGTGTGCACTGTATGCCCTAACCACCTGAATTTGCTTTTGCATTTGTTAGGAGGACGAATCTTTCAATTTAAACCCATAAATAATATTGCTAACATTCCTTGATCTGCTTTGGTACCTTTCATGTATTCACACGTGTTAATTGTATAAAGTTCAGTGTGATTATTTTATGCAAGATGTACGTTTTCACATACATGTTCTTATGTGCTACTCATACGCAAAATGAAACACTGGCAGTATTGCTATGTTAAATCATAGTGACATTGATGACGTTGTTTTGGTCTTACAAGATAGGGAACGAACTTGAAATTTTTTATATGACAGGTGTGAACGTTGATATCATAGTTTCATTTTTTTACATTCCTTGACCTACCACTCTATTAAACATGACACTATTTACATTAAGTAGTGTTACAATTGCCCAATCTTCAAGCAATGCTTTATAACTGGTATGTGTCCCCGTTTGTCTATTTATCTTGTTCATTTTTAAAACTTATCGAATAAATATGCAGCTTAAACTTTGCTTTATTTCATTGAAATTATATAAAATATTCATTACATACCTATCGTTGGAACTTTTCTGTATCAGTGAATCTGTTTTAACAGTACCGCACCTACATGTACGTCTCCATCTTGTATTATTGAAACAAGAAGCATTTGAACGCCAGTGGTTGTAGTTTAAGGCGGGGTTTTCTTTGAAGAGGGGAGATAGCCCAGTGAAAATGAAACATTTCTTTAAGTATTTCTTTTAACTTAGCATTTGACAGTTTTTCTCAAATTAAAAAAAGGTTATGCAAAAGTTTTTATCACCATTACCTTACCCATTAAAGTGAGCTTCCTATGTTGTCACATGTTATTGTGCTTAAAGCAATTGTTTTTCTTGTTTTTATTTTTCTCCTAAATTGAGGTTCTTAATCTATGTATGCATTTCTTTCTTTCATCTTTTATGATCTGACGGAAAATATATAACTCCTAGTGTTTTTTTCTCGAAATAGATGTCCAAGTGAACTTTTTATTTTACAATATATCATGCTAGTATCTTTTAGCGATCCCAATCGTAATATTGTATATTTTAGAATTATAATTTAGACCAGACATTTTGCTAAATGTTCAAAATTTTCAAAAGACTTCAATGACCCATCAATTTACAAATGTTACGTCATCTGCAGATGAGGATTGTTTCATCTGTATCTCTCTTTTTTCAACGTTTATTCTATATGGACATATAAGAAAATAAGCCACGCCCCCTTGCGACCATGTTTATTAATATTTGTTATAAATTTTACAATGTATAAAGATAGTAACCAACGACAGTTATGATAAAAAATAATTCAATTCAAACAAGGGTATGCTAAGGAGAAGAGTTTTATTTCTTCTTTTGGCAACTCGATTTTTGCATGGATTTCAATACATTTAAGAAAATCTAACATTATAGGGGCCAATTCAAGGATTTAGAATTAAACTTAATCTGATTAAGTTAAAATATGTCTAGAATATTTGGATATCTCGTTTGAACTCAATTGCTGACGGACGGCTGGACGAGAACCAGGGATTCCGGACAATAGCCATCTTAATAGCTCACATCGGTCAATCAGTTCAGCTGAGCCAGAAAGTATACGTATCAACGTTCGTTTCTCAAAACTCATTTAAACAGTGGTAACCTTTAATCCAAATAAATTCAGATAATTCTTTTTTTTTCTTTTTTTTTTTTGTTTGTTTTGTTTGGAAAACTACAACATAAATGCTAAAATATATTTTCTTTTATTTGGGTGTATGGTTGCCTTCAGAACACCAGCGAAAGGGCCAGTCTACGTCGCTTCATCACATGTTTCGTCTGATCTAATGTGTTTAGTTTTATCAAAATGATAATTCTGAACTGTGCTGCAAGAATGTTAAACGGCGATTTGTTATCGTTGCGAATGAAAAAGCCATAACACACCTGGTATTTTTTATGTTTCAATATTAGTCTGTATAAACTGTTTCCGTAACCTCACTTGAGAATAACTTAATGTTAGAGAAATGGGGTATATTGCTGTAATGAATTTTATCTTTTTGACCTTATTTATCGAATAAATGCGTACGTTTATAATCGTTCATATACATTTGAACATACTTACATACGCATGCACTGAGCAGTTTTCGTGAAGTGTAATATTATAACCTGATAATGTCGGTCGCTTTTCAGCTGTTTCAACGGACAAAGAAACGTTGGATGTAATTGCTTATAAAATTGTCTTTCCAACAATAAATTTAAAAATTCAATGTCTCGTTGTGCATAACAGTCTGAAGAAATAAAATTAATAGTTATACTTTGATTTGTAAGAGAAAATTGTTTAGTTAATTTTCAAAGCAGAAGGATAGAGCAAACATATGAAGCTTTCCCTTATCGGGCTAAATAGTGATAACCATTTGTTTTCTTTAAAACTAGGACTAAATTAAACGTTTCAGAAGGTTAAAAGGGAACGAAACGAAAGAAATAAGAGATGCAAAAAATAGGAACCAATATCATTATAATACAGTTATTTAACTGTATAGATCTTAAATAAAATATGTTACGATTAAAATATCATCGTATGTCCATTAAAGATACTTATTAAGTACGTTTTATAAACATATACTTATATGAAAATGAACAAATGCAAGGATGAATATAATACTATTATACTACCGCATAAAGCACGGTATGACAAACAACTCGGATTCGACATTACTGAATTGTTCAAATTGATGTCTAGTGATAGAAAATAGTTCTTACATAAACAAATCAATGAAAAAACACTTTAACGCTCAACAGAACTTGGCCTGGTCGCCTAGCGGCCTTTATCCCTTATTTTCTTATATAAATTTTGCATAATAATTGCATGATTTTTTTTATTAAAAATATCTCAAAGCATCAGTTCCATCAAGCTATATGTAAAATAAATTATGCGCGCGGGTTTTATTTTATTAGATGTAATGTTATCAACCGTGATTAAATTATGAAATTTCTACAATAGGTAAAGCCCGATACATACGCTATACACTTATATCATATATCTAGTTCAAATGTAAGTCACAATTCTGTTTGTTCCCAAGCCCAGTCATATACACTATTGCAAAAGTGTTTGAGAACAGAAGTAAAATATGCTGTTGGAATCAACGGTAACACGCGCAAAGCACATAAACCAAAAATTGAGCATTGCATATAGACACAATTAAACGTCCTTTATGTCAGTTTCTTGGAGGAACAACAAATTCATAAGCGGGCACTTTAAAAGATGACACAGAATGTAGGCGCCGGCTCACTGCAACCTAAAAAAGTTCATTCAAAAGTTACTGAGGTTATTTATTCAGACGCGCATCTCACACTGCACCAGATAGCTATCAGGGTTGGTATTATTAGCGTTTATTGCCGTACAATGTGACACATGAATGCAAGATGGATACCGCAATTGTTGAAAGATAAAAAGCGCGCCCCAGTTTGAATTACATGAAGTCCAAAAATATGACAAGAAAATATTTTCCATACAAATAAGTATCTACTAATATGTAAACTATCTTTGTCTGGTCTTTGCAATTATTGCAATATGAATATAGAAGCTACAGAACACTTCTTCTAGTTATGTAACCATGTTAAATGCCATGCAAACATCTAATCTTTAGAAAAAAATAAACGAAATTTTAAAATGCCATTTCACAAATAGAACTTTCAAAAATTACTTAAAGCAAAGGATCTTAAATGAGAGAAAAGTACCATTATTTAATAACAATTATGTCGAGCTTGATCTGAAATGGCCAAATTTTTGCGTATTCGATATAAATGCATATGAGTTCCCAAATGTTAGAGAATTTATTTAAGTTTTTTTTTTTTTTTTTTTTTTTTTTGATCACCTCCTATTTATACATAAGTTGTTTTTTTTCTTATTTGCAGCTAAATACACTTTTATTCCAGCAAGACGTCACCCTCTTTTCAACTTTTTTACCCTAAGCGACGTCCTGGTAGGGGTATACAATACATGTCTTGGTTGCACGACAATGCACCATCATTGTACATATATTTATTTTAAAAAAGGAAAAGGGACGTGTCATACCCTATTCGAGAGATCTAGCACCGTGTGGCTTTTTTCTATTTCCCAGGTAAAAATCAATTTATCTGGTAGAAAGTATAGCTCTCGACATGAATTGGAATCAGTTGTTAACATTAATCTGACTATTATAAGGCATTTTAAACTTGGATCAGTCTCTTGGAACTTTGTATAGCTAACAAATATTTTGAAGGCATGAAATTTACAAACTTAAGTAAACACTTAGTAGATATAATAGATAAACAGGATCCGGTAATATTACATCTGAAAACACCTCGTAGATCTATCATCAAGTAAACTATTAAGATGTTCTGCATAATTTTCAACTGAATGTCCGTTAGCAAAGAAAAAACAAAAAACAACAACAACAACAACAATAATAATAATAATAATAATAATAATACTGTATTTGTTCGAAAAGAATATCCTTTTGTTGTAAGATAAAAAAAAACATGAGTAAGATTTAAATAATATAAGGTCCTCATGCTTGAGATTTTTTTTTTCATAACAGATACATTTTATTGATCAGATAATTATGCGAAGATTGTTATGTATTTTGCCATAATTATAACTTAATCAATGGTTTTCTTTTATACAGCTCTTTTTATAATGTACGAAACAATGTTGAAAAAATACGTAGTTAAAAGCAGAAACATCCCTTCAGATGTACGGTAATAATATTTTTTTCCGAAGTTATTTAAACAAATAGTTTAAGAATTATCACCTAGTTTTTACATTTTTAGTATGTGTCAAATGAAATCGTTATTTAAAGTCTCGTAGTCTCGTAAGAAAAAAAAAACGAACTGAATGCAAATTCAAACAAAAATCTAATCTCAGGAATAAATATTGTAAATTGTAACAGTATAATTATATTATACATTTCTTTAGCAGAAATAATGAACACGCCTTTTCAAGCATCAGCAACCTAGAGTGCAAAAGGAAATACAGGTATACAGTGCAAACAGCAAACCTCAATCATAACAATAACATTAAATAAAAACAGGATCGCAACAAATCATATAATATCTACAGGAATTTGGTATTAGAAAATATGATAGAGATGTGTTCATAGGACCCGGCTGCCCCAACATTCCGCTGTCACAAGAAATCCTGTAGAATTACAGATGCGTGTACAGTCTAAAAATGCTATTTTTAAGCTTATCAGGGTGTCTAACTATGCCGATCTCCAATGAATTTGTGTCAAATTACCCAAGTGCGTAACTTTACATGCGGGAAACTTTTCTTAGAAAGTTGCATGGACCTAGCAGCTAAACGTTTAGAGTTACACGCAACACAAGTTGTCTACGGTCTACTATTTATGTCTTTAATGGCATCTAGTAACCTTTTTTCCATTGCATTGTGTGTCTTTTCCATTCTTTCAAAACCACTGTTAATAACATCTACTAAGACTGCGGGTTTAAAAGATCCCAAACTGTTGACACCGAGTGCTTTAAGAATATCTGTTATCGGTGTAACAACAGCAGTGTTGTCGCTGAGAAATCCTACTACCATACCTATGCACCTCAATTCTTGCTGTCCATCTTCAATGAATACCAGAGCTCCAGAATCGCCGCTGTCACAAAATTTCTCATCGTTTGGTTTGATGTGATATTGCTTATATAAAGTAGTTGCTTCTTCTTTATCTTTTTGCAGGAGTGCGGTATATTTGTTTTCTCTGACGACAACATTATCGAATTGCACAGTTCCAACAGTTGTCTTAGTTGCGTATCCAAACTTGAATACTTGCGGTTTATTAGCGGGTAAACCTAACTTACCTAAAACATTCGCCGTTTTGAACATAGAAACTGAAATATCAAAAAAAAAACGTGCAATTTTAGCTGGTCACATGTCGAAGGTGTCATATGATAAATATTTTCCTTGTGCATGAAGTTCAAGACAGTATGGGGGTAACGAAGCTCTATCGATTTAGCTGAAATTCGGCAAAGAAATTTTAAAAAGACCACACAGAGATAAAAATAACTCTTCTGACAATTAATTAAACGGATAATGGGAAAATAACCATTACTAAGTTTGTCTCTGATTACTTTTGTGAAGCTGGCTAAAATTGGTCTAGGGTATAAGAGATGTAGCACAGATACTGAAAATTTGAAGCATACAGAGCATTAGCTCTGCAGAAAATCTTTGAAGCGAATATTTGGTGGTATACAATGGTCATCTCTCTTAATGGCTGAATTTTGCCAGACGGTAAAGGAGAATCAAACATAATAACTCCGCTGAAAAAAACAATTAAGAGGGAAGTTTCAACGATAATACAAAATAAGGCTTGTAATTTGTATTTAATTAAAAAGTTGAGCAGACAAAAAATTTGTAATTTTTACACATATAAGACATAATTTTATATAGTCCTTTGCAAACAATATACTAGAAAACGCGGAACGCTTCGCATAAATCCTATATGTGAAGTTTAGGTGAATTTCAGATGTGGTCCGGACAAGCCAGTGTAAAATCAAAGTACAGAAAGCCAGAAAAAGTCGAAGGTCGTAAAAGGCACTTATTAAAGGTTAATGTCAGTTAAACATGATTTTGTCTAAGGAGTGAGGTAAGAGTACTTTATATTTATTCTTACTTAAAAGTTATATTATCCGTTATCATCAGTCTCTTTTAGAGATAGTAAATTATTTGTACAAAAGTAACAGTTAGATATTTAATTCGTGTTATCGGCATCAATATTTTGAAAATTCATATGTCTATGAAAAAACTTTTTAATTCTTAACATATCACCTTTTTAATTTCAAGAATATACTTCATAATATATGTTCAAATATTACGATAAACTTCTATGCCCTACGATCTTACCTTAAAGGGAATACATCTTTGAAATTATAATACAGGTGTGAAAAAAGAAATACTTTGACCTTTACAGCATTCCATTTCCTTTAAAACGTTTTAACGTAGTTGCCATTGAAGAAATCATTACTTGATTACAAAGCAGTTCGTCAGTCAATCATTCTTAATATGACACGTTTACGGGATTTCCGAATGCATTTATATAATTCTCTTTGGACAGAGTTGAAGTAGAAGAAAATATGAGAACGATTTTCCCTTACAAACAAAAACAAACGCCTTATACGTGTCTACATGCCTGTATCATTTCAATTTTAGTAAGTGAGGCATATGTGGACGGTGTCGTGGGATTATTACAATTATGGTTGAATTTTACATTTATTTAAATTATTTTTGAGTACTTCTCATTGCACTCAGACTACAAATTCTATATTAATTGATAATGAAGTAATGCACAACATTTTTCATAAATCATTTTGCATCATTGAGTCATACAACGTAGCATGCAACATGCAGGATAGTTGTTAGTTTGTTGTGTCACCCATATCAATGTTTCAGTAACCTTTGAAGATTTTGAATTCGGAGAAGGCAAAACAATTAGCGTTTCTGAAGAAATCGTGAATTTAATTATGTTGTCAAACTCTGACTCTGTTTCCTCAATGACGTCAAAATGACAAGGTTGTTAATCCCCTGCCGCGTAGCGGGGATGAAATTAAAGGAATGGTCAAGTCTGTCCGCCCGTAATATATTCGTGTCCGCTCCATAACTCTAAACTCATGAAAGTTTTAAAAATATTTTAGCACAAATGATCACAATTATGAGACGATGTGCAGAGCGCAACAACCAGTCGCTATCCCCAAGATCAAGGCCACACTTAAAGATCTTATATAAAATGTCCACATTTCGTGTCTGCTCCATAATTTTTAAACTTATGAAAAGTTTTGAAAATACTTGGCACAACTGATCATCATAATGAGACAATGTGCAGAGCGTAACAACCAGGTCGCCTCCCTAAAGTTCAAGGTCACTTTTAAAGATCATACATAAGAAAGTCCACATTTCGTGTCCGCTCCGTTAATATTAAACTGCTTGAAAGATTTAAAATAACCTGGCACAAATCATTACCACTATGAGGCAATGTGCACAATGCAACAACCAGATCGCTGCACCAAAGGTCAAGGTCACACTTAAAGGTTATATAAAAAAATCCACACTTCGTGTACGCTCCGTAACTATCAAACTACTTGAAAGTTTTTAAAATAGCTTGGCACAAATGATCACCATATTGGGGGATGTGCAGAACGCAACAACCAGGTCGCTACCCCAAAGGTCAAGGTCATACTTAAAGGTCATATATATAAAAAGTCCACATTTCGTTACCGCTGCGTTCCTATTAAATTGCTTGAAAGTTTTTAAAATAACTTAGCACAAATTATCACCATTATGAGACGAAGTGCTGAACGCAACGACCAGGTGGCTTCTCCCAAGGTCAAGGTCGCACCTAAAGGTCATATGTAAAAAAAGTCCACATTTCGTGTCCGCTCCATAACTTTGAAACTGCTACAAATGTGAGGTCCAAACGTAGTTGCCAATTTTTCGTAGAAATCATTATCCTGTGTCATATTGGGAGGCTTACCTTCTCTCTTCACACTTGGTACCCATTCCAATGCTCTACTGCGGCTGGGCAAATGCCCGCCTTCAGCCTGCCTTGTTAGTTTTGTCACGTCACGTCATATATGTATTAGATTCTGCGAAGTTTTCATTTGTTTTAAATATACGGCCTATTTCTCTTACTCTTTTGGACCTGTCATTTCGCGATTTGACGCTACTAGGAGACGTTACATACATTCGATGATACAAACAATGTAACATGCTTCCTTTGGATGCCATAGTGGATTATCACTGTGAATGCGCACGATTCTGTTGAGTCAAACACTCGCCATATCCAGAAGTTTTATATTATCTACTTAACATATTTATTAGCTGTTGGGTGAACATGGCGCTGAATCGATATATATAACAAGAAGCGTATTTGAAGTTTTTAAAGATTGATAAAGCACACGGATATCTTTAATTATAATTACGATTTCTAGCTTTCAGCAGCCGCAAAAGCAACTGACACTTCTTAATTTAAAACAAAAATAACACGTTTTCTCACAATAAGTGGTACTTTTTTCAAGTAACTATTTTTGAAAAAATGGAGAGTTAAACTTGAGCTACACTATCTTATTTCTTAAACCTTTCCTAGCATTCTTTGTCATTTTGCTTTTTTATCTGACTAAGCCTTAAAACATATTCACATTCCCTTTAAGTCTCATCACTGGCCATTTAAGCTCATATTTCTAGAGAAGTAAATGTATGTGACACAGAATTTCCCCTATTATACACTTTAAACAAACCTCGACTACGTTTCATCATTACTATTTAATGCTAAGCTCTTGTATTATGTTTTTCGGGTTTATCCTGTAAGCGATTTGAGCATTTACAGGTGTACTATTTTTATCAAGTATTTGGTTGGCAGCTGCACAAGCTTTTAGAAGTTGTCTCGAGGTCAGATTAGCAAAAACACATTGCCATTACTTTTAGTTCACTTGCTCAGAGTAAGTACGGTAATTGTTTTGGATATTGCGTATAGAATGACAGACCGAAAGTTGTTTAAAGTCTCACTCCTCTACATTCATGACACATAAGCACATAAAATCGTTACAATTTCATGTATCAAATCACTCTAAAAAATTTATGAAAGACTATCTAAAATGTGAAATAATAAATCAATAAAAGAAACGATACCTCTAGGGGATCCGTTTTCATCTGGAAAAGAGACTGCAGAAAGAGGTCTATTTTCAATTGTAAACATAGCAAGGTCTAACCCTGTTGTATTCCTATCCCCTTCTTTTAAAATCAATGTGACAAGTCTTCCAATTCTACAATCATCTTGTTGTAATGGTTGAAACGTATAACAAGGTTCGAAAGTATTGAAAAATGATGGAAAATCGCCTACTTTCAAAATCTGTTTTGTTTTCAGCTGAGTTATGTCTTGATTGTCATTGAAAAATCCATGGGCACACGTTATTCCGCATAAACCAAATTCCATGTGTTCGATGAATCCGCCTAACGTAAGACTCTTGAAAGGAGAAGAAATTTTGCATCCCATGCACAACTTGTCCTGATATTGATCAGCTGGCGCTCCACAAAAACGAAAGTCACCTTCTCTTACATCGACCGGAATGTTTTCTAAATGTTCAGGGTATTTGTTTTCCGATAGGGGCATATACCTCTCCTCTAAGACATAAAATACAATGCAAGGCTTTGGTACAACTTTTTGCTCGCCTACTTCGTTTCTTTCGTGCATAACTGAGGATGCTGAGATACCTGAAAGGAACTTATGTTTTTTCATCAAATCTTCTGAATGGTTGTCAATTGCAGAGCTAATTCTTCTGGCAATTTCTGTTGATAATGGCTGGTTTTTCTCAGAGCGGAGTAACACCTTGCTTTTATCATAGTGTTGATCTAAAATCCTTATCTTGATTACCCATGGCAGTTCACCCAAGCTTATGTTTTTACATGCAAATACAACAAACGTGACTGCAGTTTCATCATCTATCTTGTATGCTGGTTTGACATGAAGAATATCGTTTGACTTTCCCTTGATGAATGAACAAATTTTGTCACATTCTTCCAATAGATAAGTTGATGTTCTGCCCTCAGTGGAACACAACTTATCTAAACTGTCTTTGTCTAAGAGATCTTCTAAACCCTTTCTGTTCTGTTTATCGGTACCATCTAATCTTTTACCTTTCACTAAATCAAAATGTAAATTGTAAAAATATACTTTAATTACGAATTTATTAATTTTTAACTAAATATCCAAAACTACGATATCGTAAATGCAGTTATCAAAGTTATCTAAAAAAAGTAACTATGGTTTATGTATATGATAATTTTATAGGATTTCCAAGAAGTGATAGACATATTCTTTCAAAAGTTGAAAATACTGTCAGGCTTAAAAATAGTTTGGATAAAATTAAAAGTGGTTAACGAAAGCGATAGATCTTTTTACAACTGTCAACACTTTGTTTACGAATAAATTATTGTTTACTGTAAACGTTCATTGTCCCGAATGGCATGTCTGTCGTATTAGAAAGACCCAAATGTAATACAACATGCTCTTTAAAAACAGGAGGTTTCTCTCACTTCGACATTTTTCGCAGCGCTTGTATCTTTGTTTTAAATAAATGAGGAAAGACATTACTGTATATCATTGTGTAGAGATAATTTACTCTTATTTAATATAACAAATGGTAAAAATTGTCATTTTTAAGCATTGCCACAACTGCATTCCCCTTTTCGTTAGGAACGTTCATCTATAATGCCAAGGAAATCAATTTTCAAATGTATTCCTCAAAAAGAATAGAGGTAAGGATTATACATCTGAGATAAAATCTCTTATTTTTTTCTCAAGTCAAAATAATCCGGTATGATGTAAAAGGATTCTGTGAGTATGTTGATGGTATAAAGCGCTACAATGAAAAAAAAAGTGTGACTGAAATGTAAGGAGAACGCTGCAGTTCAGTTTTAAAGTATCTAATAAAGTGACAAGTTGGCAGCATAAAAAAGCATCCACTAGGTTATGCCAAATAATTGATTTTTACATATAATAACACATTGATGCAATATTCCATGGGATATTGATAGTTGTCTTTTTGCTTAACTGTTTCTGCACATGTTAGTAAATTTGTGTCAGTGTGTAAGCAAAGCAAGTAATTTTATTTCAATATATAGTATTATAGGTCTGTACAAGTACAGGATATAATGGATACGCTATGAAATATATTCTCTGAGATCTCAGTTACGATCATCTATTCAGAAATAGAGTACCGTAAACAGAGCTAGATAGGATAAATATTAAAAAGAGAATAGCATAGTTTTCTATTTCAGAAGACTAACATTTCTAGTGTACATTATATTCACTTACAATTTTGAAATTAAATCACTGTATTTTGATTTGTTTTTGATCACATTTTGCCTAGTTAAGCCGGCATCCTGCAGGAGAGGTATTCCAGTGGTAACGCGCTGAACAAATAATCCAGGGGTCGAGATTTCTGACATTTTTAAGTGTTTGTCTATGGCATGTCCATTTAAGGTAACTGATTTCCGGGGTGGAGAAAAATTATCCAAGGGTAAATCTGAGCAATTGTGGTACAGATCCACCAGAGCATGCTATGAGCAAAAAATATATAACTGACCCATGTGATTTTATTCTGGAGAAATGTCGAAGATGTTCAAATATACGTACTTCTATGTAAAACCTGATGACTTTGGTGAAGCCAGTGCTGACCCAAGAAGCATTATTTGATAGAGCACCTTTCGATAATTCTATACAACAATTTACAAATCTCTCAGTTG
Source organism: Cyclina sinensis (assembly GCA_012932295.1). Classification (NCBI taxonomy): domain Eukaryota; kingdom Metazoa; phylum Mollusca; class Bivalvia; order Venerida; family Veneridae; genus Cyclina; species Cyclina sinensis. Next base: position 28,734,921 of record JAAONU010000008.1, read on the forward strand.
TATATTTTTTACAAGAACATTTTTGAAAGGTTTATCTGCATAAGCCTGTGTGAAATATCTGATCCCCGAAGCGAAAAAAAAAACAAAACAAAAAATAGAACCATAATGGCAAAGTTTGAAAAATCTTGGTAAGGTACAACTACACATTGATGTTTGCAAATTATATGGACTTTAGACCTCGGTAATTTATACAAGGTGAACTTAAGATATTTTCATAGATATGTCTTTGTAAAACAGGTGACTTCTAGGGCATAATCTGCGGAGACTTGGTAGTGGTCAGATGAACAATGCTACACATAAAATTTAAGAGCTCTGGCCCTGGTAATTTTTGACAAGAATATTTTCTGCATGGAACGGAATTCGTTGAATAAATTTGACACGGAGCATTAGCCACAACAGCAATAATTTCTAGTCTGAAAATTAACATAGAGAAATGAGCGTTAAAAGAATTTGTCCTGAATTTAACCTGCAAAAGATACTTAAAAGAAACACAATGGTCAAAGGAAAAACAAACTTAGTTACTCTAAATGCAAACCATCTTATTCCGTGTTTATCAAGTTTAAGGGCCGATGTTTTCAAAAGAATACAAAATATTCCTTCCATTTTCTGTTGTAAGCTGCCTCAAATAAGGTCAAGTGCAATATCATGTCTCAATCTTATGGTTTTAGAAGTCTTAAGGTAAACAATCTTGAGCTTTAAATGCATGTATTAAAGACCACTATGTAAAGTAGGGTTTTAAGGAAGAAAATGAAATAAATGAACACGATGTCATTGCAACTTGATAAAATTGTATGACTTTAGACACATTAATTATCTATATAAACAAAATGACATAACCGCACAATTAGATAACATGGTGAGTAGACAATATTTATCAGCAGGGTGGCCAACACACATTTTGGGTATCGTCACTCTCAGCCCAGAAATTTTCTCTCGATTCAAGTAAAGTATTTTTTGTCGATATCTTTGCTGTTACTGGATGAATATTCTGGAAAAATAGTGCAGGGTACCAGGATTTAGCGGAAGGTGTAATCGTCTTTTTAAATGCTTTTGTAGATTTTTCCTGAAAACGAACTTTAGTTCTGGAAATTTCAAGAGCCGCTAAGGTATCGTTAACACACGTGCCAAAACTCACACAGTGTCAGCCAATTAAAGCAAATCAACGAGTATTTTCGGTCATAATGCATGTGACTATAAGTTAAAGGTCCCATTAGAAACTTGTTTTGTCCTTAGGTGCTTTTATACAGAAGTTGTCGTTATTCAAAGGAAATGATATCGTAAATACTATCAATTAGAAGAGGTATCGTAAACACCGGATTTGTTTCAATATAACTTAAGAGTCACAAAAGTCATTCCTGGCATTACCAGTTTCGCAGAACTTAATATCCGGTCTGTTTAATGAAAATCGCTTCAAACAAATCTACTGTTTATTCTTATTTCACTAAAAAAGATAATATTGATGCTGTCTAGATCACGTTCTTGGTGGACATACCACATGGTATATGACGTCATTTTCAAGGTATCAGATGCAGCATTTTGCCTCGATTCGAAAAGGAACAGCTGTCATTATTTCATTCCTGCATTAATTATAATGCACTGTACTGTATTTTAAGCGAAACACTGTTCCCTATGCATAGGTTTTAATGGTTCTTTTTTCAAATGTAAAATGTTTCCTAATATTAAGGAAAACTATCAGAAGTCCTCAATGTTGTTTTCTGTTGCGAAAAGCACACGACCTATGACTGTTTAAAAGAATGTAAGGGAATGATGTTCATTTGACAAGAGTCATAACGACTAGTAAATAGGGAACATTTTTCCTATTAGTATACGCTATATTTCATTAAAATTGATCAAGAAATTAAATATGTGCAACAGTTTTCTTCTCCCGGAATTGATGTAAAATGCTGTGATATCTTAAAATTACGTCGTATACCACCTGATTCCTTAGGTGTGATACACCTATGTTGGCAGCTATATAAGCCTTCTTTTCGTTCGTGTTTTAAATTTGAGTTTACATGAAGAGACAGAGAGCTCAGATCCAAGATTTATTTGCAAACACTGTGCGAAATAAATTAAGAATCGGTCATCTTTAAGTCAGCAAGAAAGAAGACATGTGTAATAAATAAGGTCGAAATTTTCATCAATTTATACATCCCAATAACATTTAGGGGGCAAAGTTGTCAATGAATTTCATTTAATTCCCAAATCAAAAGGGGCCATAATTAGACTCAAGCTTGACAGAAGTTTTTTGGCAAAATATAAGTTTCAATACTGGTTACCAAGATATACACAATGCATTAATTCGGGAAAATGGGTTAGCAGGCAATTTTTTCATTCAATATTCAGAAATTGAAAAGAGGCCAAACGTAACTTGAATTCAAGAAGGATTCAACACTGGTTTTATGAGGTATAAACACATTTAGAACTATTCAAGTTGACTGTCATGTTTGATAGGTTGCTTGAAATAGGTTGCTTCAAATTTTCACTTTCGAAACTTATTTGCTAGAAAAGTGTGTGTGTGTGTGTGGGGGGGGGGGGGGGGGGGGGGGGAATTGCATGCTTATTCTTTTGTAGGGTTGAGAGTCAAAAAAAGTAACAGAAATGTGTCAAACATTACAATAATTGAGTTCGGAGATTATGCTGGGCTTGTTAGTCTGACCATCACATGCTCTATATGAACTAATGTCGGTGCGATAAGCTAAAGTGTATTTTAAAAAACACCTAATATGAAATAACAACTAATATCAATTTTTGTCATTAATTATCTAACTTTATCTTGTTACGCCTATACACACAGTAATAAGGTTTCAAGTTAATCCAGTGAAGTGTTACTGAGAACAAATGCATGGCCATGACGAATAATAAATTCAGCCAAAAAATGTCTCCCCTTGGTTTTCCGATACTGTAGAACACATTCCAAGCCTTTGACCTACTTTTTCGACAAATCAGAAGGCCTAAATTTGAAAATTGTCATTTTTTATTTCCAATACAGTGTCTTTTACAGCGTTTATTTAACATTTATTTATCTTATCGTCGCTCTATGCACACATATGAAAATACTAATCCAGTTAGACGCTTATAAGAGAAAAAAGTCAGCCCCGCTCCGTCCTTTTAGCTGTTCAAATTTGAATTTTTCCTATTAGCGCCTAACTATTAGAAGAACTTCCGAGGTAAAACCTTCCAGATATCCAAGTTTTACAGTAGATTGCGACCAAGCTGCACCGTCAATGACGCACCAGCTCCCTTTTTAGTGAAAAGTGTCATTACACAGTAAGACAAGTTTATTGGATTCGTTAAAGTTTTGTTATTACTATAAGCTGCATTATACAGGTCGGATATTAAGTTCTACGAGTGCTAAGAATGACGTTTGTGACTCTTAAGTTATATTGAAAAAAACTCTGGTGTTTACGATACCTCTTCTAATTTTCAGTGTTTACGATATCATTTCCTTTGAATTACTACAACTTCTGTATAAAAGCATCTAAGGACAAAATAAGTTTCTAATTGGACCTTAAACTTATAGTCACATGCATTATGACCGAAAATACTCGTTGATTTGCTTTAATTGCCTGACACTGTGTAAGCTTTGGCACATGTGTTATCGATACCTTAGCGGCTCTTGAAATTTCCATAACTAAAGTTCGTTTTCAGGAAAATTCTACAAAAGCATTTAAAAAGACGATTACACCTTCTTTTAAAGCTTAGAAATCCTGGTAACCGGTGCTATATTTCCAGAATATTTGTCCAGTAACAGCAAAGTTATCGACAAAAAACTTACTTGAATCGAGTGAAAATTTCTGCACTGTGTGACTACGATACCCAAAAATTCACGTGGGTTGGCCACACTGATCATTCCAAATTGTAAACAAAAGATATGATTTTGAACAAAATTATTATGTTTGCTGACATATTAACATACCCGTTAGACATGGTAATACGATTGGTTGAAAGGATAACATAACGAATCAGCATAATGACATGATAAAAAACAAATAATTTCTTTATATTGTAAGACTATGTGTTGAGGAGACAATACATCGTCACGAATTGGCAAAATAGCATGCATTCAAACAAATTAATTGTGTTTGTAGACATATCATTGTTACAATTGCATAAGTTAAGATGCTGAGTAGACAGGATAACATTGCAAACTGACATAATTGATTAATTTTAATGACTTTAAACAAAACAATACTGAAGTACAAGTAGCATAACGATACTCTGTCTCGTAAAACAATCATGGCGATCCATACTTCCTGGACTTGTATCGAATTTTAATGACTTGCAAATTATATATCGAAAGCAGCCTATTGAGAAACTGTATAATTGTTGTTCGTTACAAAACTAATAACTATCCCAGTTTACCTAAATTGGGCTTAGGGTGTTAGCATTTTTGGAAAGATGAATTTAATTTGATAAGTTTACGTATTTCTTTAGTGGGAAAATATCTCGGTTGTTTCTGGTTTTTACCGAGTTCTGAAGCATGGAGTTTTGGTTACATATACTTCGATCAAGTACTTGTTTAACCGGTTATTCGTTTCCATGAATAATAGAAATTAAAAATTAGATTTTGTGTTCGTCACGTAGCCTTTCAACCGGACGGTAGCCAGTACTGCATATTTTGTTTTGCTTTAGGTGTAAGTCAGCCTACGCAAAATTCCATCACTATGTCTGTGCGTTTATGTGTGTCACTACACCCGAATAAGTCTCGCACTGTATCGTACAATTAAAATCTTAGTCATTTGGCCATTAATGATGATTGTTAGTAAGTGTTAGTCAGTCAAAAATTTCTTTTTGCCAATATGTTACTCTCAACAGTAAACTATATTTTATTGTAATCTGTAGATCAATGTGTCATTCTTATGTCAAAATCAACATGTTTTTAAATCGAAAGATCGGGTCCAAGGCATCAGACGGAAATGAGAGCAAAACTGTTAGTGGACATTCCGGAAACAATGTGTTTTTCTTTTTTCCCCTTCATAAGGGCATATAACCCCGTTGTATATAATCAATAAATTTGAAAGGATTTTGATCTTTGACTGCTAAGAGCATGTATAAATATTGTTAAACTCGCGGCTAAGTATGATCAAATAAAGATGTTGATAAATATATACAGAATTTCAGTTTATGTTCTGTTTCCACTATATAGAAAGTAATTGAATACACTAACAACTCCTTTCAGGGCCGGCACACAACACATTTTATCTGGTCAGAAATAGAACTCACTGATTCGCATAAATATAACATTCTAATTCGAAGCATTTTCCTGACAGAAAAAAAAAACTAACCTCCGCCTTTACTGCAGATACGACTGTATATTATGTTTTCCGTTTTTGGTACAGTCGACAGAACTGTATTCTCATTTACGTTGGAATCATCTATAGCAGACGTAGATAGAGCTGGAAAAGATATTGGGTGAAAGTTCAATCGTTTCGGAGATTTACCGTTTACCGGATGCTCGACATCTGAAAAGAATTATCAGTATTTTGATAGATATATGTATTTATTCTAAAATCTTATTCATTTACTAGGTGTTAACTAAAGCATTAGGTGAAATTAAAACTGTGAATAAATTGAATAATTTATTTTTGATATCAAACATGTTCAACAGTATTCTGGAGCCTAGATATTTCTTGTATTATTGTTGTAAGAATATACACTACTTCTTAACTTTACCCAAAACTAACTCTCGTCTTCTTTTTATTATTTTAGGCTCTATAAGATGGTCAAAAGAATCTGTTCGATTGTTTCATACAATATCTGATATCTGATTTGTTGACGTTTATAAATATATTAGATAGAATTCACTAAAGCTTGATAATTCGATCATAGAGACTTATCGTAATGAGTGGGATTTATATGTAACCGAGGATATCTAGCTTGGGCCATTGTTATAGTACTTTAATACGTATCTATAAACCTTTTTTAAAGGGAAACTTCGATATGAGACCTGTTCGAAAACATTCATTACGGCTTACAAATAATTTTCACATAGTAAGCTAACCAGAGTACTAAGTTACGGAATACCGTAAGGCCATCGCCTAAGAGTGTGTTGCTCTGAATCGCAATACTTGACAGTACGATAATGAAAACACGAAATCACGACAGTATAATTACGGTAACGCGACAGTACGATGACGAAAACGCGACAGTACCATAATGATAATGCGATTGAGTGTCGTGGTTTCGTTATGTTACTGTCGCATTATCGTTATCATACACTCGCGTTATCGATATAATACTGTCTTGCTATCGTACTGTTGCATTATCATCACCGTACTGTCGCGTTTTCGTTATCGTACTGTCGCGATGTCTCACTATATTTCTGTTGCGTTTTCGTATTACCGTGCTGTCGTACTATCGCCTTCCGGTAAGCATGTGCATGCTCAAAAAGAGAAGAACTTCATGTAAGTTACAGACGAGTTAATCAAAACTTATTTTGAGAGAGACTATGTCTACAAAAAATATTAGTTTTAATAAAATCGGATCTGGGGGTTGATGTAAAATCAATATCAATATTAAATCAAGGTTTGAGAAAATCTCAATCTGATCGTCACGAAGTCAAATAATGTGAAAATCAAAGGTCACCAATAAATACCAACTGAAAGAGACTTGCTATTTATATAAGTAATGCCTGAAACTGAAAAGTCGGTACAAAATTATGTCTACCAAAAACGATTTGAGGGAATAGGTTAGTACCTAGATATAGATTTCAGTTAAAAGTAACAATATATTTGGGATTAAAACAAACATTCATTGCTTAGCCTATAATTTTTAATTAACACGTTATACGTATTCTTGATAGAAATGCCAGCAATATATATTCATAAACACATACATTTTTATTCTGTTGATTCAGAATTACATAAAAAGAGCATTGACAATCCAGAAGGTACGCATTTAATTAGAGGTTAACTTACTTTCTTTAGAAAATATTTAGTATAATTTCATATTTACAATGACTAATCGAATCCGCTATTTCAGAATTCTGTAGAAAGAACAGCCTAGGAAACACTAGAGAGGCTTAATAAAAGAGTTGAAAACAAGATTCGTTCACACGAATTGTACAAAAAAGAATTATAATATTTTTGCTTAGAAAGGCATGCTTACATCAGAGAAGCAACAAGGCAAAGAACATACACTTAATTTACAAGGTTTAGTTTTCATTTTTACCTTACCAACTTCAGTATGGGCAAATTTAGATTATTCATGAAACTTGGTCAGATCGTTTGATGATCTCTATAAGTTATTTAAAATACGGTCAAGTGCAGGTTGAAACAAGGCCATCAGCTCAGATCAGTGGAATCTTTTTGGACACTTTAGAGGTCACATCTTAGTCCAATGACAATGAAACTTAAAAAGAACGTTTGCCCTGGTGATATTTGAACTATCATTACACAAGCTCATGAAGCGTCAACAATAGGTAAACACAAAAGATCAATCGAAAGTTTTGATAATACGAGATGTTACATGTCTAATCATCATGAAACTTAGTCCGAATATTTTTTGCGATTTCTAAAATTAATTTGAGATCTGAATTACTAAGGTTGAAATTTAGTTTACAATCTCTAACCTGCTGTTACTAATGGAAAACCCGGAAAGTTACATTCTGTTCTTAGGAAACCTGATCAGAATATTTGTTTTAATGGTCTCTAGGAAAAACTGAAACCATTTAGTTTTGTGTCATAAAACTAGGTAACACGCTCATAGGGAAAGCTTGTGAAAAATAAAATATTTATCTTCATGAGCCCTTTCCAGACTGAAGTAATACAACTTGGCATAAAAACCTCAAGGTCCAAATTAATTTCCAGTTTAATGCACATATTGTATATGTAAGTTTAGTGTTATATACACCACTTCAAATGGGCACTGTTTTGTTGAATATGACGAATAAAAAAGCATTATGTTATGTGTGTAACACATATAAAGAAGAACTGTTTTATTGTGTTTCATTTTCTCCATGTCGTGAAGTATTGATGTTCCAAAAGCCACAAATTGAAATATGCCAGTCTGCTCACAAGTCATTTCCAATACAGATTAAAATGACAATGTCCATCGTTACACGTTAATATTTTAATGCTGAGACATTATACGAACATAAGCTGTACAAATAAACTATATTTGATCCCATTTTTGCTTAATTGATCGCGTGCCATTCTTATTATAAAGAATATTAACGAAGATGCAGTTGTGTCGTTAGAGTACATTAGTACCGTACTTACCACTGAGTGCTGTAATTGCCATTCAGCAGAACATAAAATCCGAAAATAACTTTAGTTTAGTCTAATCTACACTCTCCAGACTTACACGTTCTTATAGTAGATCCTTGGAATGATGGCAAAGCGAATTCGTTGAAATAACAAAGAGGGTTTTCTGTTTTTCTGTGTTTCTTTTTTCTATCTTTTTTTCTATCTTTCCTTTTTACTTTGACATTCTTGCTTTCTTTCTTTGGTATTATCCAGTAAACAGGATGAGCAAAATAAGTTATAGATTCCAGGACAAAAGTCTGTACTTTATTTAACAGTGTTATGACAAAATGATTATACAACGTAATTCATACATACATGCCTATAATATTGAAAAGCGTTTTAAGATTTACAGTACTATTACTTTTTGGGTTGAATTTTAAACACTTTAGAATAAAGAAGAAATTAACGCTTTGTCTTAAACACATTTTTCACCTTTAAAAAAATGAATGTATATTGGTCTATTGTTTTTAGAAAGTATTCTACTTAAACATACGCTTTCTTTTCCCTTTTAGAAGATTAATTCTGCTGTTGAATGAAAGAGTATTATACACGATATGAAAAGGAAAAAAAACAGAACTTGTAAGTTAATGTTACCCTTAATCACTTTATGTATTCAAACTGACACCATGTAATCAATATGGATGGAGACGTTCACATGTGTGTACGAAAACTTGTAGGTTCTTCTCTGATAGATGCTAACTTTCGCCTATAAAGTAGTTAATCAAGCAAATAAGTAAAACTATTTTACCGACTGACTGGCAGCACAAAAATGGGAAATAGGATCATCTCGTCGGACTAGAATATGTAATGTATAGCTATTTAGTACAAAATATCTGATTACTTAAAGCGCCGTTCAATTGGATCTCGCGTTTGCATGATCCGTTTTCAAAATGCTCAAGCCTTTTCTATTGTTCCGTGTGACCTTACCCGTAAGGAAAAGTGTAAATTGCAAGTAGATTTGCCGTCTATCTATTTTGAAAGTGAACTAAGATCTATTAAAAAAACTAGAAAATCTACCTATTTGCATTAGAAAGTCATACCTGTAGCGAAAAAGGGACATGATCTTTTTTATCTGTGAACTGACTAATCTACTACCTTTTATGATGTTTTTGATACCGGGCTGTTCAAAAATGCGTGTAAATTAGAATAGTGAACCCCCTCCCTCCTCCCCTCCCAAGTTAAGATTGTATCATGTCCTAAATCATGATTAGGTTCATTTTCAAAAAATCGGGGGAAATAACACTTATATTAATTTTACAGTAAGTTGAAATAAGTACCATCACGTGTTTGGCTTGCTGCTCAATGTCGCTCAAACTTTTGACCTCCACCTTTGACCTTGACCTTGAGCCGGCCAGGTTGGAACATAGGTTTTGCCCATTGTCTTTATAGGATGGACATTTGACGAACGTTTCATGAAATTCCTTCCAGGGGTTTATAAGTTAATGAGCGGACACGAAATCTAGATGCACTCACACACACACGGACAGACGGACGCACTAAGACCATTCTTTTATCCCCCTACCGCTATGCGGCGGGGGATAATAAAGATCAAGTTATGTATGTGCAGTTGATGTACACTACCTTCTAGAAGTTAGTTTGAGTGTAATACACAGTTGAGAATATGTTCTGTAATTTGACTTTTCCCCAAACGGCCCTGAAGGATACATGGCCTGAAACATTTTAAAAGAAAATAGCTGCTCTTTTAGCACATGTCCCAGGAGTTTAATTGGAGTGACGCGATTAGAGGCGAGAAAACGTTCACATGGTCCACTGAATCGTCCATCCATCAAATGATTTTGGATGGAGCCATCATCAAAAATCCGTTCCCTTTGTTTTCCCACTGAATCCGCCGATTATACTGGCTTTCATACGTGACGGGCGGATTGCCTCGCAAGGACTGATTTAAATTCATGAAGAAACTTAAGAACTATCAATTTCAGCTTCGTTACATCACAGGGTGCAATCCTGTAATTGCTCGATTTATATTTAGCTAAATCTATTTATAGTAAATTTAGTAAAATCTTTTTGTAGAATTTCTATTTTTAGCCTTAGGTGTTTTCCTGTACTTTTTTGGCTTTTTTCACAATTTTCGTATATATCAGTGCTTATTTCAACTTTAGATGCTCATAAATGCGTGCTTCGACGACATATAACAGATTAGCTTGCAATCGAGCTGTTTCTCCGACAAAACGGCGAACCTATTCTTTTAATAGTACAGAAGTACACCAATCAGTTAGAATTACAAAAGGCATATAAATCACACAATCTAAGTTACACACCAGACGTCGACCATTATGATCTACCAAAGATGAAAATTAAGTTCATGCAATTTAACTCCGACACAAAAAAATGTGAAATACAATTTCATTATCAACTGATATTGTCCATTAGACACATGCTATTTAAAAGAGGTGTTGCTTTGTTTTATAACAGTGACTCAGTCAATGTATTAGTCTTCAGAGAGAGAGAGAGAAAGAGAGAGAGAGAGAGAGAGAGAGAGAGAGACAGACAGACAAACAGAGCATAAACGATTAATCTCAAAATGAATTTTAATATTCAGAAACATAGTCTTATTGGTTTAAGAAGGAGAAATTTTTACATATGTGAAAATAATATTTACCTTCATCAGAAGATATGGAACTTTGTGATATCTCCTCATACTCAGTTGCAAAACCTGAAGCAGACAGAGACGTTAAACTGACTAATCGTTTCTTTTGCTCCTTCCGTTCTACAGCTGTTATTTGATAAAAGTCCATTTAAAATAGAATATTTTATTTCATACTTTCCACTGTTTGACTGTAATATAACAACAGATACTATTCCGATACTGTGCCGTACTAGTTTCTTTCCCACAAAATGCACATTCATTTATCTACACATTAACCTCTCTTTGTTAATTTACAAACAATGTACATGAAGGTAAACAAACAACAACAACTAAAAGGCCTTCTGCTTAAAACTTCTAAAAGGATAAAAATGGCAAAAATAAACAGAATGTTTGAAGAATCTTGACTTTTTAGGCTAAGATCTGAAATTTTTGATAATTAATCTTCCTTAAAATTGGGCAGTTTGACATTTATTGAGTACAGACATTATGTTTTTCATTACAGTTATCAGTTTGCGATCGCAACTTGGGGTGACAAGCAACAAATCTTGTCTTAGTATTAGCCCCCAGCGCCGAAAATTTTGTAAGAGCAAGAGACCATATATAGCTGGTATTTGTCGTAGCGTAACAGATAATTAGCTATTTACAAAAACAACACATCATGAAGATCCCGATACCGAACACAATTTAAAAATCGACAGAAAGAGTATTAAAAGACAAGAATTGCATTGGATTTTGATGCATTTATTTATTACAGACATTATTCTTACCAGCTGGGCAGTTTTCCGTGTAATAGTGTTTTCGGAAGGTGTCCGGAAAGGGCGTTGCATTCCTTTTTTTATATAATACTTCCACGAAAACGTTAAATTATCCTATTTAATTGTGGTTTTACCGATTAACCAACACAGAAAAACAATATGGCGGATATTTCAAAAATTTGTATTTTCAGAAAGCGCAGTAATATATCTTATTGCTGATGTTGACATTTCTATATTATTTAGCTATATATCAATTTGACTCACGCAAAGTTTTTGTTAAAAATGCTTCTTTTTCTTACAGAAGGTGAAAGTAACCACAACGTAAGCTTGTCTGCTTCCCGGTCGTACTTTGCTACCTAAAAGTACGTCAGGCAAAGCACAATAATGGCGGCGCCCACAGGGTTTGTTCAGATAACGGATATTTCTTATTTAGCATGAACATTTTTGTAAGATAGTTGATTTGGTAGGAGTGAGGTACAATATACGCCATTAAGACTCGAGTTTTCTTTGTCTAGCAACAGTTACCGAAATATTAACCAACAAACGGGCAAAAAATACACGTCCGAAATATAGCTACTTTGCACCAATATTTACCGCCTTGTTTCACATAAATATGAACTGAATGATTAAAGATAAGGTCTCCGCTTTAATTGAGGTATATAGTAGCTTTGATTTCAACCAACAATACAAAATATTCATTTCAAATAAGGATTTACTGATAACGTACATGTCGCACTGGCCGCAGCCATTATTCAGTATTCCCTGACCCGATAACGATAGACAATGTTTAAATAACGTCTCGCACGTGAAGACATAAGCAAACAATTGGGTGCACAGTTAATTTGTAAAATTGTTCCATAATGAGCAGTCCATCAGTTGTAGATGTTTGAGTATGATGCCAATCTATATAAAAGCAGTTGTACTGTATATATGTCTTATGTAATCACAAATAGTGTATTCTCATTACGACATATTTTATATAAACCTACCTATAACAATCTTATACAAATGAAAATTATAGTTTATCTTCCTTGATATATAAGGGGCTTTCTGTTATCGCCCCAAGCTCCACGGTAAAACCTGAAGCAGGCAGCGATGTTAAACTAACTGACCGTTTCTTTTTCACCTTCCATTTTATAGCTGTTACAGTTCATTTAAAATAAATCATGCACGTGCAAAAGTTATAGTAGAGAGTTAAACGATAATTTTATTTTTATCTGGTAAGACAATGAAACCGTTACATACTTTCAACAAATCTTAACTTCTTTTACACGAAACAGAGACGATTACTTAGCATTTTTCATTACTGCTCTTAAAAACAATATAATGTTAATTATCATTTCATAATCCAATTAAGCACAAGCGTGATATTTTTACGAAGAGGCCAAAAGAAATTCGGTACCTGATTCGTTGTCACTATATTCATCAACAAGTCTTCGCACCTGTTTTAAAAAAAAAATTAATAAAAAAATAAAATAAATAAATTAATAATAATAATTTTACATATATCGATGTAGCAGTAGTCATCAACATAACAGGTTGGTATCTGTAGATGAAAAAGTCTTCATTGTTAACCTATATTTATGGTTAAGAGGTTTGTACTTGACAGTTTCAATGTAAAATTTCAATAAAATTATTGATCATGGGGTTATTTCATACATACTCTTCTTCATGAATTCATGCTCACTAAGGCGTACGTTTTTTAAGGTGAAAGCATGTGAAAATATTATGGAATAGAATTACTACATTTATTCCATCCTGCTTGGTGACATTGGAACTTGCATTATGGTTGATTCTATCTTGCTTGATGACATTAGAACTTGAATTATACTTGCTTCCGTCTTGCTTTGTGACACTGGAAACCTACTTTTTGCTGAATAACGTCAAGCTTTATGTGAATGCGCTATCATCTCATTACGACTTCTTTTGTTCCTCTCCGACATACGCAATATGCTCTATGTTTAACTGCAACTTTCTTTACTGACAACGCAATATATTCTGTGTTCTATCGAACAGTCTTTGATTACTAGTTATTAATATTACTTGATGTAAAATGTTACGTTTCCTTCAATTACCTTAATTTGCAGAATGTCTTTTACTGCATATCATCTACCTACGTGTATCGAACCTATTTCATCATTAATAATTATTTTTGGTCTGTGCTCAGCGATTGTGTCTTATCTTAGCATTTTTATCCTTCAATGCATTCAATGCATTCATTCAACACAAATACAAAATCATTTCATAAACACTACGCACCGAACATGAGGATGACAACGATACTAATAACAAAGTATTCATTTTACGGTAAGCACTAAGCAATTAGCATAACGCGGTTTGCAATATTTTTTGTTCATATTATGACCATGGATGGCGCTTTGTCGGTACATCCCGTTATTTTCCGGGTGGTCCCGCTTTTTTGCGACTAGATTTTCGCAAAGTTTTGATGTTTATTTCAATAGTTTAATGTGTGCATACCAAAAATTTCGACTAAATCATTATCCTTAAAAGCTACAACTTTGCGAACGATTTTACTTAGTGTTTATTTTACCTGCTAAATAGTCTTCTTCGGTATGTGTACTGTGGGCTCCGACGATGCTAAATAGTTGGATTACTGACAAGGCTCGGCAAGTTTCATTTACAAAAAAAAGCTCAGAGCAATTATAATAAGCTATTTAAATTAAAGTACCGTAAATTGCGTATGCAAGCTCTGGATGGCGTGCAAAAAGCGTGGTTTTGAAGAGAGAGAGTTCACTGATGTATGGTCACCGCAATTTCTTTACGGAATATTCCTATGAGAGGCGGAAATTTTCCGTCGATCTTAATAGTAGAGTTCTCGCCCCTAACAGTTAACAAAGCAACGTTAATTCGAAAACTGTATACGAAAATTGGCAAGACAATGACTAATATGCAATGTCAGTTGCTCAAACAATAATAAAAAAAACCGTATGTATTAACACAGCATCAGACAGCAAGCTTCATAAATCATAAACACTGGATACTAGAAATGAGCGAACCTCTAAGGAATCACACCAAGTGTGTGATGACTCATTAGTTAAAACTAAAACAAAAAAGAAACAAAAACAAAAAAAAGACATTTCGCATATTTTGGTGTACAAAGGGAAGTACGAAATAAAATATAGTCGACTTAAATAAAAGAAATAAAAACATGCAAAAAGTACTTATCCTTAAATAGTTTGAATAGAGCATGAAGAAAGTTGGATGATACAATGTGAAATCGAATTTTGATTATTCCAACACAGTATAAAAAGACAATGAAATGGTACAAAGCAATTATGCAAGCTAAAATGCCAACAGTCAATGATAAAATCAAACATAACGCAAGGTCCAATGAAATAAAGCAATATGAAATCAAGCATAATGCAAATTCCAATATCAACAAGCAAGATGGAATCAAACATAATGTTAGTTCCAATGTTACCCAACAAGATGGAATAATTCTGTACAATAAAATACGCTATTTAGTTTATTTGTGATAAAGGGTCTGATGTGGATCATTTTCTTTTAAATAACTGGCGTATAATCACAGCGATATTTTTAATGTCAGACTGTAGAAGCTGCCTTTACATGACACTAAATTAGAGTGTCAAAATACCACGTCGAAACAGAATAATGCCTCTTCAGTATCTGTAGCAGGTGATTTGGAAGAATAATACTGTGGATATCTGTATACTTTTCCGACATCTGATCTGTCCTCTTCATCCTTTATTGTTTTTTCACTGTCTAGAATAAATTATGTTGACGCTTTTTATGTAACATAGAAGGCATGCAAGGAAGAACTATTCTGAGGAAGATTTGTCTTCAACACTATAAGGTAACAATTTTAATTCGAGAATAGTGCTTCTCCGAGGGGAATATTTATTTATTTATTCATTTATTTGTTTACTTATTTATTCTTCATGAATCAGTTAATACAGGGAAATATTTTGACTTTTAAATTTGAACTGGGTTAGAAATTAGTAATTTTTGATGATTTTATGAACTATCTTCAGTTGTATAAAAACTTCTTTCAGATTGCGTCGGCCATTGTTGAAATAAAAGGCGGACCAGTCATATAGCTGTTATAACAATTTTTGTGATCATTTACTATATAAATGTCTTACCATCGAATACATCAAACTCATGTTGCACCCTTTTAACCTTCCTTTCTTGGTTGTCATCTGTATGAAACGAACACAAAAAAATGTATTCTTAAAAACACTTCATTCATAGTTAAGAACAAATGCGTATATATTTACAGTTACGATGTCACGTTATATTTCAAATGTATGTATATTGCAAAGACCATAAATAAACTCAGGTAGAGCGATACACATTTATTTTAGCAACGCTCGCATCGCCTGCTGCTATTACATAGGCATTTTCTGAATTCTGGAAAAATATCCAAATTGCTGACGTTTTTAAACCTTTATTTAAATGAAGTTTCGTTTATGAAATATAAATCCTAATGTTTTTATCAAATGTTTTCAGTAGAGCGAAAAATGCTTCTACAGCCAAAACAGTTGCAAAAACTTTTAGCCTGAACTTTTTGTTGCACCTGCAATAAGTAAATTTCAATTTTCTTGCCGTCGTTATTAGAACTTATGCATAAATAATATACACGTATTAGTTACTATCAATTTCTCTGTTAAATTTAAACACATCGTTTACCATAAATCACAAACAAATATTTGCCAATCACAATGATAGATTCAGATTCAATACATAAGATGCAGCTGCTTTTTGCACATTGTTAAAAATAGGCCGCAGATGGGATTGTAGAGCGGCAGAATAAAGAAGTCAAAATATGTCCGGCTCCAGACGCTCAGCTGCATATTCATTGTCATTTCGAAAAGTCGATGCCTTAAGGGGCAAAACCCAAAAACATATTCAGTATATTGTAAAACGTTTCACAGTTTACAGGCGACTGTTAATTGAAAAGAACTTACCGTATCATACTTAATGCAGAATTGTTTACTTTTTTCTCACTTACCAGCGTGTTTGTGTTTTTGTGGTAAAGCTCGTCTTACAAAGGGCGATAATGGTGGGTGAAATTGTTTTGTTTGTGACATAATCTCCACACAGTGTTCACATATCTCTGTAGGACCTGTCTTAAACAAATAGCATAATAGTAAGAATGTGACTTTATTTGTTGCGATTGATGTTTAGTTGTTGTTGTGTATTGTGACGATGTTTGAGAAAATGCATTAGATGTGTGAGCCAATTCTGGCGATTCTCCGCCGCCATTACGCGGTTGACCCCCGATATAGGTTTTTCTTAAATTGTGACTAAAATTAAGCAGAATAAAGGCTGAATTTATTCCTGATTATTCAATTAAAAGTGACACTACTTTGTTGACACTGGCAATCGTATACTATGCTATAAATAATAAATTAAAGAATTGTAGTATATCATTAGAGAGAGAGAGAGACACACACAGAGATAGAGAGAGAGAGAGTGAGAGACAGAGAACACTGTTATTCTGTCCTATATAGAGTGTATTCTGTTTTGCATAATTGCAGATCCCAAGTAATGATGCACTCACAGTCTGATGTGCTCACAGTTTGATGTGTTCAGGGTTTCATGTGCTCACAGTTTGAGGTGATTACGGTTTCATCTGCTCACATTTTGAGGTATTCACATCTTTATGTGCTAAATGTTTGATGTGTTCACGGTTTGGTCTGCTCACAGTTTGACGTGTTCATGGATTGGTTTGCTCATAGTTTGATGAGTTCACGGTTTAGTCTGCTCATAAGTTGACGTGTTCACGGTTTGGTCTGCTCACAGTTTGACGTGTTCACGGTTTGGTTTGCTCATAGTTTGATGCATTCACGGTTTCGTCTGCTCATAGTTTGACGTGTTTTGTGGTCTACGTACAGTTTGAAGTGTTCACGGTTTAGTCTGCTCATAAGTTGACGTGTTCACGGTTTGGTCTGCTCACAGTTTGACATGTTCACGGTTTGGTTTGCTCATAGTTTGATGCATTCACGGTTTCGTCTGCTCACAGTTTGACGTGTTTTGTGGTCTACGTACAGTTTGAAGTGTTCAAGGTTTGGTCTGCTCATAGTTTGACATGCTATCAGTTTGGTCTGCCCACAATTTGATCTGTTCACGGTCTTTTCATAGTTTAACGTGATTTTTGGTCTGCTTACAGTTTGAAGTGTTCACGGTTGGTCTGCTCATAGGTTGGATTGTTTACAGTTTGGTCTGCTCATAGTTTGACGTGTTCTCAATTTGGTCTTCTCACAGTTTCATGTGTTCATACTTTAGTCAACTCACAATGTGATGTGTTTACCGCTTTATGTGCTCATAGATTGATGTGTGCACAGTTTGGTCTGCTCATAGACTGATGCGTTCTCGGTCTGGTCTGCTCACAGTTTTGTGTGTTCACGGTTTGTCTGCTAAGAGTTTGATGTATTCACGGTTTGGTCTGCTCACAGTTTGATATGTTGACGGCTTTATGTGCTCGAAGTTTGATGTGTTCACTGTTTGGTCTGCTCTTGTTTTGATGGGTTCACGGTTTGGTCTGCTCATAGTTTGATGTTTGATGTCTTCACAGTTTGGTCTGCTCAATGTTTGATGTGTCAACGGTTTGTGCTGCTCAAAGTTTGATGTTTTCACGCTCTGGTCTGCTCACGGTTTGATGTGCTTACGGTTTGGTCTGTTCAAAGTCTGTTGTGTTCACGGCTTTATGTGCTCATATTTTGATGTGTTAACGTTGGTCTGCTCAAAGCTTGACGTGTTCAAATTTCGGTCTGCTCACAGTTGAATGTGCTCTCAGTTTGGTCTTTTCACAGATTGATGTGTTCACGGTTTGGTCTGCTCATAGAATGACATGTTCATGGTCTGGTCTGCTCACAGTTTGATGTGTTCAAGGTTTAATCTGCTCATAGTTTGATAAGTTCACAGTTTCGTCTGCTTAAAGTTTGACGTTTTCTCGGCCTTATGTGCTCACAGATGGTGTTTTCTCGGTTTTGTCTGGTCATAGTTTGATATGTTCACGGTTTGGTCTGGTCAAAGTTTGATGTGTTAAAGGTTTGGTCTGCTCAAAGTTTGATATTTTCACAGTTTGGTCTGCTCATAGTTTGACGTGTTCTCGGCTTTATGTGCTCACATATGGTTTTTTCATGGTCTGGTCTGCTCATAGATTGATGTGTTCACGGTTTGGTCTGCTCATAGCTTGATGTGTTCAAGGTTTGGTCTGCTTATATTTTGATGTTCCCGATTTGTTATCCTCACAGTTTGAAGTGTTTAAGGTATGGTCTGCTCATAGCTTGATGTGTTCACGGTTTGATCTGCTTACAGTTTGATGTGTTCACGTGTTTGTCTGCTCATAGTTTTTTGTGTTCTCGGTTTGTTTTGCTCATACTTTGATATATTAACGGTTTGATCTGCTCATAGTTTGATGTGTTCACGGTTTTTGTCTGGTTATAGTTTGATGTGTTCATGGTTTGGTCTGCTCATAGTTTTATGTTTTCATGGTTTGGTCTGGTTACAGTCTGAGGTGTTCAAGGTTTGGTCTGCTCACAGTTTGATGTGTTCACGGTTTATTCTTATTATAGTTCGATGTGTTCACTGTTTGGTCTGCTCATAGTTCGTGGCGTTCAGTGTTTGGTCTGCTGATAGTTTGATGTATTCATGGTTTGGTCTGCTGATAGTTTGGTGTGTTCACGGTTTCATGTGCTCATAGTTTGGTGTGTTCACAATTTGATTTGACAATGGTTTAATATTTGTGACAATGGTTCAAGCCATGAAGACTTGTTATTTAAAGTATCTTGACCTTGACGCTGATAGTATAAAAGAAATCAAACTCGACAAAGCTGTGTTATATCTGCACAGCAATAGGAGTACCATAGAAGAAGATCGCTTGAATGCACTGATGTTCCTGTTCATTCACGGAGATATACAAATAGATCTTGATGAAGTTGTAAATATTTACGCCAGAAAATATCCTCGTAAAATGCTTCTGTTAGATCCATCTTAAAGGCATTAGTTTTCAGTTTTGCACGGAGTCGAGTGTCTATCCTTGGTCTTTAATGGAATCCTGCACGTGAAAAACAAACTAGATTTGTATTAGAAACGCCCCCCCCCCCCCCTCCCCTTCCCCCTAGATACGCCAGTAAGTGAACCACTGCAAAGCACGAAATAAAATAAATCAATCTATATAAACTTCTCATTAAAATAAACTAATATCTTTAAACGATTTTGAATTTCAGAGATATAGAGTCCAGACAAAAAATATGTAACTAGTTTTATATTTTGTTGTCCATGTATGCATGCAGTGATTTGTCGTTTTACAAATTGAGATTTTCTTAGACCAGGCACCAATTTAAAAAAAAACGGCACTGCGTTTCTAAAAAACTTTCTACCCAGTACTGAATCTGACGGATCATTTAATAGTGGTAAAACGGAAACGATTTGAGAGATAGGGACAACACTGACTCTGAACGATCCTCATTTTACACCTTCATTTTCCAAATTTTCCAGGGGCCTCCATACCTCCGCAAACGGAAGGGGAGACCCTTCCAGTACATAACCCCAATCGCAGCTACACTGCTCGTGTACCCGGCTGGTCGCGTGCGTCGTCGACCAAAATGTCCCCTAGACCTCGCCCCAACCGAAAATCCTGGAAACGCCCCTGTTTAGCGCTGTCATGACCATTTGTTCTGGTCAGTAAATTCATAAACTGTGCGCTATTTGTAGCAGCTGAAAATATCCAACTTACCAAAAAAGTTCACTAAGTTAACGAAGGGGAGACTGCTGCAGAAAAATGGTTGACAAAATTATGTAACTTGACAGTGCCATTACCTTTTCTGACTTGTTAGTAACAGTGTAAAGTGCCTTGTCATTGGTATTCGTTCTAGTTGAAAAATATCCAACTTGCCGAAAATGGTTAACCGTACCTACTTTCAATGTGCATAAAGAGGAGAGAGTTTACTGGAAAAAATGGATGTCACGGTTATGTAACTTTCCAGAATCATGCCCTTTGTATTTATAAGAAAGTGTGTATAGTAAATAGCCATTGGTACCAGTACAAATTAAACTATTTATAACTTACCAATATAGGTTAACCGTATCTATTTTCATAGTGCATAAAGAGGAGATAAATGGGGAAATATGGATGCCACAGCGAGGGTTATGCTATTTGTATTGGTAAGTAAGTGTGTATAATATGAGAACACTAGTACTGGTAGAACTTTAGATACAGTAACTTGCCAAAATAGTTTAACCGCATCTATTTTCAAAGCGCATAAACGGGAGATAAATTGATGCTGCAGATTTGAAATTGCCAGGAGCATGGCCTTTTTGGTTTGTTAACTAAGTGTATAAAGTATAAAGTCACTGGTATAAGTAGAACTTAATATATTTCCAACTTGCCGAAACAGGTTAACCGTTCTAACGTATACGGAAGGACGGTTCAATTAATATATGCAAGGGGCATAAAAATAATAAGAAAAGATAACATACGTGTTTTAAGTTCTTCGTATTCTTCAGCGGTCAGTTTACCTGTAACGCAAAACATCGCTTTTATCAAATTCAGAATCCGTAATTATTTGAACAAATGTAGAATTAACTATTTGACAGTATTTGAATAGGAATTGTCATTCATGAAGACTGGAACCGCAGAATTTAGTTGACAGGCAAAACTTATGCACAAACATTTTGTAAGTATTTTGCAATACATCTTCTTCTGCAACGAAGATTTTTGTTGTATAAATCACGAGTTTTTTTTTCTCTTAAAAATATCTATGACCTAAATACCTGTACGTTAACCTTGATCATTAGTACAACACGCCTCCCATCATTCGCGGACGAGCAGTTGAATGTAGTCTGTATATTAACTGGATGTTTTTACAATGCAATGTTCAATTTTTGTTCTATCAAATTTTTTGTTGTTTTAATTTCAAATTGCAACAGTTAGACGTCGAAATAATTTTTTGCACTTTATATAAGACCTTTAAAAAATCCAAAAACAGAATAATTTATTTATGTTATTTTTGTTATATCATTTTTGGTTCAATTTTAAAGTACACGGTCCATAATGCTGCACCTCCATGTTGAAGAGTACTCATTTACATTGTATTTTGTAGGACTGAGACATTTTCACTGAAAGACATCGGTTCAAACCCCTGTCGAGCCAAAATTGCAATGTGGCTTTCTTCTTTTATTCTGGTTTCGAAATATAAGCTTTTATTGGAATAAAACTGAATTTACTTTGTTGTACATACATTCCAACTGTTATAAGCTCTTAATCATGGTAAAACAAATTAAAAAAGGTATCAGTTGTTTCAGTTTTTATCTTTTCAAAAATACACAATAAACTTCTTTCATAATTTGCCAGTTTTTGTAGAATAATGTTTGAAAAAAGATAATTTTAAGACTCTAAGATATATCTCGAAGTTTACTTTAATATCATTCCCTCATCGTGAAGTGGGTTGGGTAAATAAATATCATGTTCGATAATTCTCACTACTGGCAGTGATTTCTTTTTGTTCTTGTTCGAAGTCGGTAGCAACCGTTGCAAGAAAGCTGGATTGTTGGAACAAAAGTGTCTTTTATTAAAAGGTATTTTTTTTTTATTTGTAAACAAGCTTGCAGATAACTTAGATGTTTATCATTGTCGCATTTTTCCATTCCATAGTACTGACATTAGTATCCCATTGTATATGCGTCCATTTGAAACATACAAATGCCATTTGTCATATATTTTCGCGATATAAAGATTCGGCTAATTCGGAGTAGGGGACTCTAGTGATTTATATAAGCTCTCAAACTTTCTTCAGAATCAGTCGTCGGTAGATAAATGACAAAGCATAGAAAGTAGCACAATTAAAGGAACAGAATCTGTTCAACAGATAGTTGATTGTAAAAAAATAGATGTATCAATTTTGAGCAGACGTTGTTGGCATATTTTCTTTTGTAAATGTATTTTAAACAAATTGCTTTACAATGAGGGGACAAGGATTTTAATCCTACTGGATTGGGCAGAAGTGATTTTTCTGAGTGAGCTACCAGGAGTAATAGTGTCTCCCCAGAAGACGGTTGAGGAGATGGTAAAGTTCAGCTCGAAACTGAAGGATCCGACAACTCTTCCACTGTTCTACGTATGTCTTTAAATATTAATGTTAATGTTATTACACTAAATAAATTACCTCTTTCATAACATATGCTAGTCTCAATATTTTGTCTTCGGGTAGGATGGATGAAACTGGATTGACTATTAAAAGAAAACAGCACAATATTCATCCTTTCAAGTACAGTTACTTGGACTTAAGATCAGCCAAAATAATTCAAGTGACATCTTGAGCAAATTCTGAGATATTTCTGTTATGGGTCAGAATCTCCGTCTGGGAGGCGAGATATTGACCCATCCAAAAAATAACACAATATCTCCACTTGCCTACAATTAGTTGGACTAGACTTAAGATATGCAGTCTTTAATGTTTTCTTATAAAATAGATAGTCACACCGTCTTCGTTTGACATCAATTTTGTCAGGTAACAAGAGTTGAGATTTTCACTGATTTAAGTTTGAGAGCATTAGCCGAAGTTGTTGAAAATGGTAATCTAAGCCTCTGATCAATAACTACAGATGTGGCAAAGGTCAAGGTCACAGCAACTTTGAACCCATCAAGGTTTTGGACTAGGCTGAAAATATATAGAGAGTACCTGGTCCAACAAAAAAAGCACTAGGGAGGGCATTTATGTTTTACTAAATTATCTAGATTATTTAAATTCTGGCTTGTAAATATTGCTTTTAAATTCTTTATAGGTGAAATACCTAGCTGTCAGACGGGTAGCCATTATGTCCAAGACACAGTCAACAGAACAATCATTATGAAAACTTTCTTTGACACAGATTTGTAGACTCTGTAATTTCAAGGGCCTGATAGGGGAAAGACAGCTAGATAGCATTATTTCTGTAAGTATATAATCGTAGAAAGCAGTAAAATAGTTTCACTTGAAGAAGTAATGTGTACCTTAATTTGCCCAATGTGATATCTGCCAACTGTTTTTGCAGTGAAATAAAAACAATGTTTTTTTTTGGTGGTTTTGTTTACATTTTCACTGTTCACCTTATGGTTAAAACCCTGTACCCAGCTATGATTGTAAAAGAAATCAATATTCTCTAAGAAACATCACTTGATACTGATAATTTACCAAAACAACAAATTATATGTATGTTTGTAGTGAAAAAAACTGAGGTTTTCTATAATTCACAATACTAGTTGAGAACATAATCTTTATTTTTTATTAGGTTATCCACTTGGATCCCATAAAGCGAGCAGCAAACATGAAGGACATTGAGGCCGCATCACCAAGTGGCTTGGTGGCACATGTGTCCGAGATGGTGGGAGAAAGCCTGGTTAAAGACAACCACTGTGGTGCCAGTTCCTGGAACACCCTCCCCTGCTCCTAGCACTCCTCCTGACACACCAGCCACTCTAAAGTAAATAAATGACACTGCTGAAAAACCTCAATTATTATTTTAGTGACATTAATATTGTGGGAACTTCCAATAACAGTTTAAAATGTTCGCTGACATACGTACAAGTTGTTACCCTGTAGTCAATAGCTATTTGTCAAGAATCTGCAAATTCTAATAGCAGCAAAATAGTCTGATTTGATATGCACACAATTTCATGAATACTGATTTAAAGTTTAGTTCACTTTATTTTCTTAAAGTAAATAAATGTGTGTATGTATTGATGTTGTTGAGCCTTTTCACCTGTCAGTAAAATTTTACTGTAAAGTCATTTGTGTACATACAATTTTCATGTATAATTTGGTTGTTTTACAATGTATTATCTTGCATTAACGACATTGCATATAATCAGTTTTATTTTTGCCAAATTACATAAAGTAGTAAATTTTTGTTTATGTTATTGTCTACTATGTGTGTTACTGCCTAGTCATTGTATTTTGCGTATTTTTACCGTTTTAATCATTCCAGTTTTTATCAGTACCAAATCAGAATTGTTTTACTATTAGCTCTTAAATTCCGCAGTCATTTTTATTGCTCATTTTCATCGTAATTTTTCAATGGTCTAGTTAGTCACTGTTATCGTTACAGTACATTAACTTCATAATACAGGTATATCTTGTTTGTCAGTGTGGTTTCACATTGCATGTCAATTACATAGAATACTACATAATATTATCTCCAAACTGTTATATTGACATGAAACCTGACAAACCAGAAAAAGGTAGCATTCTTGAAATGTACTTATAGTCAACACAATGTTTGGACTGTTTCTGACACTGTCACAGACTTTCAGAAATTTTGGTGCCAATCAATAAATGATACTCATTTAAACAATAGAAGTATCACTCATGTAGCGTCAAAAAAAGGAAACCATAACGTGTACAAACCGACGCTGTACTACTACTACTACTACTACTAGTAATAATAATCATCATCTTCATCATTGTCGGCATAACACGCGGTACATACAAACAAAAATAAGAATTTATGATGGTAGTCTTGTCACTTATAACTTTTAAATGATTACTTACGATGACGAAGAAGACGTTGTAGATAATGCTACTTGAGCTGATGATTTGATGATGATCATAAAGTTGTGAATGCTGCTGCTGTTGATGATGATGAAAATAATGCAAATGCTGACGATGATGCTGCAAATGATGTTACCGCAGATGATGGTACTGCTTCTCTTCTGCTTCTGCTGCTGCTACAGATGATGATGATTATGATGATGGTGATGATGATTATGTCGCTGCTGCTATGTCAGCATTGTCTTTAACCTAAAACAATGAATGCTGATCTGGCTTGTCGCGCTGGAGTCCTGAGCCAGGCCAACCTTTGCTTTAAATCGAAGAAAATGAATGCTTATCTGGCATGTCGGCATGATATCGCACTGGAGTGCTGAGCCTGCTCAGCATTCGCTTAAACTCAAATAAAATAAATGTTTATCTGCCTAGTAGCCACCTCAGCATTCGCTTTCACTCAAATAAAATGAATGCTTATATGGCCTGTCGCGCTGGAGTCCTGAGCTTGGCCAACCTTTGCTTTAAATCGAAGAAAATGAATGCTTATCTGGCATGTCGGCATGATATCGCACTGGAGTGCTGAGCCTGCTCAGCATTCGCTTAAACTCAAATAAAATAAATGTTGATCTGCCTAGTAGCCACCTCAGCATTCGCTTTCACTCAAATAAAATGAATGCTGATCTGGCTTGTCGCGCAAGAGTGCTGAGCCAGCTCAGCATTCCCTTAAACAGCTCAGCATTCGCTTTTACTCAAATAGAATTAATACTGATCTGGATTGTCGCGCTGAAGCGTTGAGCCAGGTCAGCATTCGCTTTTGTTCAAATAAAATAAATGATGACCTGGCTAGTTTCGCTGGTGGATTGAGCCACGTCAGCATTCGCTTTAACTCAAATAAAATTATGGTGATCTGTCGTCTTGTGCTGGAGTGCTGAGCAAGCTCAGCATTCGCTTTTGCTCAAATAAAGTGAATGCTGATCTGTCTTGTCTCGCCGGTGTGTTGCGCCTGATCAGCATTCGCCTTTTTTCAATAAAATGAATGCTGATCTGGCTTGTCACGCTGGAGTGCCGAGCCAGCTCAGCATTCGCTTTAACCCAAATAAAATGAATGCTGATCTGGCTTGTCGCGCTGGAGTGCTGAGCCTGGCGAGCATTCGCTTTAAGTCGAATAATATGAATGCTGATCTGGATTGTCGCGATGGGGTGCTGAGCCAGATCAGCATTCGCTTTTCTTCAAATAAAATGAATGCAGATCTGGCTTGTCTTGCTAGCATCCTGAGCCAGGTCAGCATTTGCTTTTGCTCAATAAAATGAATGCTGATCTCGCTTGTCGCGCAAGCATGTTGAGCCAGCTCAGCATTCGCTTTTGCTAAAAAAATGAATGCTGATCAGCCTTCTCATGCTATTGGGTTGAGCCAGGTCAGCATTCGCTTTTGCTTAAATACAATGAATGCTGATCTGGCTTGTCGCGCTGGAACTAGCTCAGCATTCGCTTTTGCTCAAAGAAAATTAATGCCAATCTGGCTTCTCGCTCTGGAGTATTGAGCCAACTCAGAATTCGCTTTTGCTCTAATAAAATGAATGCTGATCAGGCTTGTCGCGCTGGAGTGCTGAGCCAGGTCAACATTCGCTTTAAATCGAATAAAATGAATGCTGATCTGGTTTGTCGCGCCGGAGTGCTGAGACAGGTCAGCATTCGCTTTTGCTCAAATAAAATGAATGCTGATACGGCTTGTTGCGCTGGAGTGCTGAGTCAGATCAGCATTCGCTTTTGCTCAAATAAAATGAATGCTGATCTGGCTTGTCGAGCTAGCGTGCTGAGCCAGCTCAGCATTCGCTTAGACAAATAAAATGAATGCTGATCTGGCTTGTCGCGCTGGAGTGCTGAGCCAGATCAGCATTGGTTAGAGCTGGATGTTCATTGCTGAGCGATGTGCCAACTTCCTGGACCCAACATTTTGCTAAAATTTACTATATACAGTCAATCTATATACTGCAAGGGGAAGGCATAAAAGTTGGTGCAGTTCACAAGTTGGCATCTGTTCAAGGCGTGACCGCTTATTCAGATTTGGTTGTGCATGTACGTTTCTAAAAATGACGTCTGCTTGCTCAATTTCCGGCACATAACAAGTGTTAGTTAGATCTAACGCTCTTTAATTTGCAGTTTACTTCGTCTGTTTCGTGTGTCGTCGAATGACTGTCGTATTAACACAACTTTTTGCCTGTGCTGGCAGTGTTTTAATGTTGTCTTTGGTTGTACTAATAAAAAAGATTCGTGACGCAAAGTACAAGAAGTCTAACAACAATCATGTGACATTTTATTTGATATTTATTTAAGAATCATCTTTTATAAGCATCAGCCCGCCAGGACAGGCCAGTAAAAATCTGTTAAGTTATGAACCACGGATCCCTGAGTTTGAGTACTAATAACACTTTTACATCGCTGGCAAACATGCTTGAAGCACAAAATTAATTAAATAAAAATCTATATATGATTGAATTTCAATTGAATCTTTCTAGAATACGCCTACTGGTGCGTTAAATCTCATCGTAGCTAGAACCCACGACACTTTACTAAATGAAAGAAAGCACGTATGTGTTTGATCGCCCGGTACCTCTTTGGCATAGATTATGGTAGAATATTCAAAATACGAATAAGCTTACTCCAATCTCTACGTATTAGTTTCAAATTAACAGAAAATCTTTTCCTAGCAGATAGATATGTAGTCCCGATTATTTCAGACATGAACTAATTCAATTTTGGTATACTGACAGTTTCTGCAAGGTTATTAACATAACGTAAAATTGATAACATTCCACTATAAACCTTGAGTTTAACATGAATTAACATCTTGCGACATTTAGCGGTAGAGTTGCGACATCAAACGGTAAAGGAAAATCGTGCAACATTTAACGTTACCATTGCGACATATAATGGCAGAAGGTTTTGCGACATTTAGCGGCGATTGCGACATTTAACGGCAATGGTACGACATTTAGCGACAAGTGCGACATTTAGCAGCGTTGCGACATATAACGGTGCCACAATGTGCATATCGACAATTTGTCAAAAATCATGTGCATATCTATGCTATATCTTCAGCAAATATTCAAATCAGATCAATGAATATTCAAATATCTTATAAGAAAACATTATTTTGCACTGAAAATTTTCGGATTCAAAAAAACTCCGTCTATCTAAAACTGTTTAATATAGCATGAAGAACTATATTATTTTCGGGCCTTTATCACATTGCTTCCATTCCGGTTATATTCCGTTCTCGGGTATAGACCTATGCATTGTATATATTATTAAATCGTAAACATGAATAGGATAATTCTTGTTGTTTATTCCCATGCATAGTATTATTCATTGTATATTTTCAAATTTGCGTTGAAGAACACGTCTGCGCCTGACTTAGACTTCCGTCGACGCATGCGCAAATCGAACGGATACACGGTAAATTGAAAACTCCATAAACCGCGCATTTTGCAAGCCTGAATCCTTCACAAGTTAATTCGCATTTAATTTTATTCCTTTAATATTTAAACATCTGTAATCATGAATTTGGCTTATCTGTACAAAGTTTGTGGTCCCGAAGGTGTCCGGTTTAGGTGTTTCCAATGCACTGTATTTTAACATTTTAATTTCAAATGTCTTAAGATGATTGATGTGATAGTGGTTGCTAAGGGCATGAAAGTAGTTGTTATGGTCCTAAAGGTGGTTGCTATGAGCGCGAGAGTGGTTGCTATGGGCATTCAGGCGGTTGGTAGGGGTGCTAGACTGGTTGTTATGGACCTTCAGGCGGTTGCTAAGGGCGTGAGAGTGGTTGCTATGGACCTTAAAGCGGTTGCTAGGGGTTCGAGAGTGGTTGCTATGGGCATTCAGGCGGTATATAAGGGTGCGAGACTGGTTGCTATGAGCCTTACGGTGGTTGCTAGGGATATATGGATGGTTGCTATGGGTCTTAGGTTGGTTGCTATGAAGTCATATTTGTTTTATGTAATACTTGAGTGTTGTTTAGGTTCGATACTAACCAAGTGCGACGTTTAGCGTCAAGGTTGCGACATAATGTGTCAGTCGATCTTTGTGCGACGTTTAGCGTCAGCGTTGCTACATTTATCGTCAGGGCAATTGCAACGTTTAGCGTTGGTTGCGACATTAAGCGTCAGTAATGCGACGTTTAGCGTCAATTGCGACGTTTAGCGGCGTTGCGACGTTTAGCGGTGGTACAAACGTACATAGCAGTCAATCTTAGTCAACAAAATTACTGATGAAAAAAGGAAGTGGCAAGACTGTTAAAACCTTTTGGAGAAGAAAATTAAACTTATGCCTTGCTCAGTAATCTCACCGGACCGGAGAAGCCATCATATAAATAATATGTTTAATTTTGCTAGATACTGAAAGCTCATCTTGTCCAAAACATCTGGTTATCGCTGAGCGTTTCCAGTTCCACAATCAAAATTAAACTGTGGATGAAAATGTCTATATAACTGATATATCTATATGACTTCCGCACAGATCATAACGATTCAGTGTTGGTCAAGTTTGTTTGTGGCCTTAGCAACGAAGCCATACAACGAGATATTATCATAAAAATATATAACGTCAAAAATAATGGTTAAATAGAGATCGCCATAGAAATAGCTCATTATAACACAAATTATAGTTTTTGGCAGCTACCGACATATCTGTCCACTAGGACTGGTCTGGAAAAGCAATAAGGGAACATATGTGCTTTTACTGTAGAATATCTAACCATATTTCTGATTAATTCTGCATGTTATCTACCTTTGAAAAGGTAAGGGACACATTTAAGCAGTTCGTTTACAGTTAAACGACAGAATTAAAGAAAAAAAAAAGCACGCTCTCGTCGGTCACAATTCACGGGAAAACGCATGTTTCGTAAACGCCTACTTGTAGACTTCTGGTAAAAAGATTACGGTATCCCCGAAGCAGGTGCTTGCTGTACCACGTAAAACGTTCTGCAGCATTGCGTCTTAATAAATCTCAGCACAGGCATTTGTTTCTTGGAAAAATCCCCCGAACCACTATATAACCAACATAAAGTGCGAAAGTTCACAAGAATGTATCTATGGGTCACCCTTCTTTAAACTGATATTTTTTTCTGATTTAAGCCGACAGATGCAATATAATTTTATTGTCTCTGACAATTGAATCATCTTTTCTAAATATAGCAATCAATAACTCCATTTATAGTGAACGCATTTGTGCACCTTTTTCTCTGAGTTCTCTTAAATGAATTTCATCGCTTGTTAACAAAACTCTTCGTGACACCACCAAATAAATAGAAATTAGATATTAATTAGATATTTAAGTGTTAAACAAACTCAATCTAAACATCAAAATCAAGTTCCAGATTTATTGTATAAATAAATTGATCTTTTAAATTAATGGATTGTTTTATACTTTTGTAACGGACCTTGTAGATAAACTCGAATCAGCTGATTAACTTTCATTGATATTATTATTGCAATACTTTGATGGCTATCTTTGGAAGAACAATTTAAATGTTTGAAGTAAAGTAAATGACACTCCAATTCATTCTTGTGAACTTTCGTACCTGCTGTAAGTTATATAGTGTTTTGGAGAGTTTATCAATGAAACAAATGCCTGTGGGTTTAACTCCAATATAATGTGAGCGCATGCACGAAGGGTGAATGTGGTCAGTCATGAATAGAAATTCAAAATATAGGTTTTATACTGTTCGTAACTCTAAAGCCTAAGATGGGGAAACTTCCCGTATTTTTACAATCACGAAATATTAAACTGGGTGACAATGTGGCTGTAGATGAACTGCCTGAATAAATCAGCAAATTGTGTAGGGAACCACTATATATTCCATTTATACTACCGATGTATGAACTAAACAAGAAATGTGTCATAGACGTCCAGAGGAACCAGTATTATATGTTCTTTACCTATATATTTGCGTGGCTGGTGAAATGAATGAACTTCCAAAACTGATGTGTTTTAAAATATATTGATCTAGTGTTTTGTGCCCATATGTCATCTTTAAATTGATAGAGTGTAACCAGCAACATCAATATGGTTCATGCAGGTGACATAATCTTATCATTAGTACAATATTGTTTTAAGATCGGACCTTTCCACTACACACGCGCACAAAACCAAGTTAAATGAAGGATGCATTTTGCACTGGATCAGTATTAAGTAAAATTAAACCAAGGCCAAACTCTCTCTCTCTCTCTCTCTCTCTCTCTCTCTCTCTCTCTCTCTCTATATATATATATATATATATATATATATATATATATATATATATATATATGCTGATCTTTCTAGAATAACAAAGAGACAAAAAAAAAGGAAACTTAAAAAAATTGAAGAAGAAATTCGTGTAATTTTTTCAATGCACTTAACACAGTCTTAAACTTTACAGTTGAGTAAATGGTCTATTAACAAATATCCTTGGATATACTTTATGTGAAAACATACAGAGGTTTCTGACGCAGTATTGTAGGCGGGGGTACAGGCCGACTTTCTGTTGAGATTTTGTAAAAGACAGTACGTAGGATCCTTAGTGACAATGAGGGTCACAGAACAGTAAAATGGCTGTGGATGATAGACAGAATTTACAGAAATAAATATATCAGATTTTCAATACTTGACAAGGAAAAGCTCTACCTAAATACAATCTATGAAATAGCGTCTGTTGCATGGCTCTTTTTTTCAAATTGAATTGACTTATTTATCGGATCCATCTGGCTAATGTTCTTTTTTTTGTAAATTTGAATATATTTCAAAGTATTCGCGCATTGTTAGTGTCAAGAGTCACAAATCTTGAGCTAAATTCTTACGATGAAATCAGAATATTGAAGGCCACAGACATTGTGTATTTTTTGTGTGTGTGTTTTTCAAGTGATCGCTTGATTTCACTGAAAATAATATAATATCATTTTTAAGTCTTGGTTCAATATTAGAGACTTATACTAGTAATAAATATAGAAAACACTTAGATATAAAGGTTTGCAATGTTTGTTTTAACTAGCAAACACTTGAGAACATACATTTAACGATGTTTGCTTTACCTATCCTGTATAATCAAGTGAAAATCAATATGAGTATTTATTTTAAGGCACATGATTTATTGTAAGGTACATTTAAAGCGACTGACTCACAGAATTTAGCCGATTTTTTTTCTTTAAAATTTAAGAGAAGTTAATATACTATAGAAAAAAAAACATAATATTTTGCTTCTATACACCTTTGACTGAAAAAAAAGTTTTGACTGAACAAGGATTCGAACCCATGACCTTTCGGTCGGTAAAATATAGAGAGACAATCTACCCCACTGAGCCACCGACACGAATTTCAAGATGTAAAAACATGTTCTTTTTTTATCGTCGGCCCATCTGTGAGTCAGTCCCTCTAAGAGATCTTGTTAATTTTAAAATTAAAATTATTAGATTGTTAGAATATTGCGTTCTATTGAACCCAGAACTGAGTCTCGAAAGGTGATCAAACTTAACCATTGACCATTAAAAGCCAAATGATTCTATAACAACTACCATTGTAATATCAAAATGTATGTATGGCTGTCTAGAAACAAACTGCAATGGGTTTAAAGGCATCGGTTGCAATAAGCACTTTTTGATAGAACCAGAGTTTGCTGATATAGTGCCTCTCAACAAACGTATTCGTGTTGTACCTACCTGACCACGGACAAAAGAGCATTTGCTAAAAAGTGCATCACAATAAATATGTGGCTTACTCAGTGGCTGTGTATATATAAATGTTCACTATGGTATAACAAAAATGGGTTATTACTTATCGTTATCTGTTTAAAGAGAACAACAACATTTTTAATGTTTTGATATGTGTTCATATATAATAAAAAAAACCCATCTTTATAAGGTCTTACTATTTGACACCTGATGTTATTCGATTTCAGCATAAGCTGCTGCCAGTGTGACAAAAAACACAAAATGCCCTTGTAAGAGTCAGTCCATCTTGTATATATTGTAGCTTATAAAAAAATACCAACCTAAACCTAAACTGTCAAAGTTACTTCATATCTTAAAAGAATGCGTGCAGAAACACCGAAGTTAAAACAACAAACTCTCGTCTTGTGGTTTCTAACAAGAACATATTTAAAGTTTTTAGTTTCAGTTGCCATGGCAACCAGAGTTATGCGTCGAATCCCATTTTTAAGTATGCGTCCTCCTCATATACATATACAATTTCTAGAAAGTTTTGCTAGACTTTCCAGCAATACTTTTTTTAAACATTTCACTTCTGCTTTTTTTATCCCGTTCCCACGAGTTACTAAGTCGTTCCCTCGACATAGCTAACATGGACTGTTCATTTTTTTTTGGACCACGATTCTTTCTTTTATTGCGCTACTCTTTTTCTTCAAAATACATTTGTTTTCAGATAATTATGCACTTTTTTATTTCGATTTAGTTACCCATTATCATGACATACTAAGCAGTTACCTCGTTTTTGTATCTCGTGGGATCGAGATTAAAAAAGAGGTGCAATTCTAAAACAGAGTTGTACATGTAACATCTCTGCCACCGTATGACCAACTTAGTTTAGTTGCAGTTTTATAACGTTTTCTTTTTTTCAACCAAGATCTTTGTTGGTGTGAAGAAATATACTGAGAGTAGAGTATTCAAATGATTATAGTTTTTCTTTTTCAAAACCAATGCGCGCGTACAGATTATTTAGAAACAGATTGTACGCTTATAAACATTTTATTGCAAACATGACATTTACACCGTACAAGGCACCAAAACATGAAAAAAAGACAGAAGTATATTGTTCAAGGAATTAAGAGTTGATAAAGGATTACTCAAATACCGTATTTTTAATTTCTAGTTTATGAATACACGCTTTCTTTTACGTGTTGTCTATGTCATTTCATTCATAACAGTCCCTTCCCCTACCCCCACATAAAGGAGAATGTTCTTGTTTGAACAAAAAAGAAAATGTCACACACCATTAAATCTTTGGTTTTCCTTCATTACATAAACTGGTCGTTTGTAAAGTACAAATTATTATTACAAGTTTGTTTGGGTATTTGATGTAAAATTGCATTTTTAACAGATTTTTATAAACATACAACTAAATGCATCGTTTGCATGCTTTTGGGCAATATTGTGGGCTTAAATGAATTTTCAAAACTGGTACTCTTTTACTGAAACTAAAACTGGAGTGCTTAATTTAAACACGTACTTTTGTTTTAATTGGACCCTATAACAATTAAAGGAAAATATTCATTTACTGCTTCATAATGGAAATGATGCACATGCAAGTGATTTTAACTGAAAAGGCATGAACTACCACAAATTACATAATTTCAGATTTTTCACAGCAGCTCTTTGCTTATTAGTAAGATGAAAATAAAGATTCACTGTGCTGAAAAAAGTGTAAAAAATAGTATGATGTTTGACAATGTGTTTTGTTGTTAGTTTGAATTTCACCAGTGCACCCCATTTTATATCCTAAATTGTTATTCTTACTCCTTGTAAAGATGCGTTTATGGTTCGCAGTTCTTTATCGAAAGGAATACTTGATATATTGGTTGTTCTAAAACGTATTTCTGAATAGCAGTAATCGCAAAACAGTTATGGCCAAAGAAGAAGTTGTTGAGAACAGATATGCATTATTTAAGTATGCCTCATAACTTGAAATCTGACTACTTTCATAAAGAGAATGTCGCAACTTGAGAGATCAAACACAATAGAATTAAATTTACTAGTTGGTTATACATTTATTGAAATGTCGAATTTCGATAGGAAATATTACCTGGGACAATACAGATATTTCACGGAAACAACTTGAGCAATAATCATATAAGAGCCCCCAAAAGGCCTTAGCCAATTAATCAAACACTTTCCTTTCCGAAAATTTAGTTTTTGTTTCCTTTTTGCCTTGACATGATATGTTTCATTTGATAAGAATAGAGCAATATTTCGAGATACCGAATTGTTTCATTGCTGTCCTTTCTTTTGGTTCCTTGATGTATACATTCATTTATTTGCTTTATTGTTTTATGCAATTATTTGTTTGCGTCAATGTTTTATGCAATCACGTGTTTGTTTCCTTATATATGCATTTGTTTATTTGCTACCATGATTTATAAGTTCGTTTATTTTGATATAAAACCTTTCTATGTGAAAGTACTTGAACTACGCATCGGGCTCAATTTATCTTTCAGCCACAAGGAGTAATATTCTACTCTTGTGATTTACTTCAAAATCCTTAAGACTGGAACAATATTTAAAAACTTTAAATTTGACATAAGTTATAAGTTTACTATCTTTTCTGAAATAGTGAGCTTAATATGGTTCCTGATATCAATTTCACTCACCAGTTAAACAAAAAACGACAACTCAAACGAAGACGTCTCACTGTCAATCCCAATACACCAAACTGAAAAGTAGAGGTAGTTTTACTGAAGTAAATTACAACAAAACAAAAATTTCATATCAATCACCTCTCTGGAATTTCACCTGCAAGAAAGAAACTGCCCTCCTGGTAATCATTAATTTTGAACTCGTGTGACCAAGACAACTTTTTTAAGTCAGCTCAAATTTAATGATACATCACCTGACATAAACATCTTTTATCATGTTTGAATATCAAGCTTCTGCTTCACTTTGGACGAATTTCAGTACCGTCCAAAAAAGATAATAATAATAAATATATAGTAATTAAATAAGTCTTCAAAATATACATATTAATCGATTCTACCTTATAACTGAAAATTTCCACTTGGTCGTTTAACTCAACATTTTTCTTTTACGTAATTATGTTTGATTTTTTTTTACATTTCTTGATGGTGATGCATAACAAACAATGTTAAGAGAATTTATTGCTTGTTTCTGTTTTGCTGTCTTAAAACTTGCCTTGTCTTTAAGGCATGGCCTATCCGCAAAATTCTGGATTTTAAGCCTTCTACGACTGTTATTTGAGATATATTATTTTGAAACTGTAAGGTATTGGAGCAGTTCAAATAAAATAAATCACTTCAAAATTATTCACAGGTATACGTTACATTGTAGGTAGGACTTTATTTTTTTTTCAATGCTTTGAAGAAAAAGAAAGTTTCTATTTAAGTGACAACAGCTAAATTTCTAAACGAAAGGCTGTGTTGTTGTCTACTGATGAGAAATTAGTATCATTATTATTTCTTATAATATCATACTATTTATCGAATTATGTTCTTTTATTTAACCGGAATATCAATTCATTTATTTGCTTTTTCACTGCTTGCATACAGTTAAACCCTAAAACTACCAGAAAGGCATACGATTAACTCATGTGAAATGTGAAGAAAATATTTCGCGATGCGTTTGATGTACTTCGAGATTATATTCAGTGTTGCCTTTTAAATTAGTCAAAGTTAATGTCTCGTTAAATAGTATAAAATACCACTTACGATTTATTCTGCAGAAATGACTGTTTTGTCCTTCTCACTCACTTTAACATGACCACAGTAAACTGATCATTCACTGTTACGAAGACAATCAACAAACAAACTTAAACGTAGAAAGACTGTTATCTCTATCTTATGACCAAAATATATTATATCTATACTGTACAGTCATTTTTTTCGGTATGTATAAACAAACAAATTTAACAGCTCATACACCGATATAGGAGCGGTTTAAAAGATTTAATAATTGGTTACACAATTTAAAGGGGATTTTCGCATGACATATCTGATAGTGACAGTATAGAAGAGAAAATGTTCTTTTTTTATTTCTCTTTCAAATAAAAAGACAAAATTTTGTATAACACTGTTACAGTAGATATATCATTTGTCTAATCAAACAAAGAATAGGGCTTTCCTCCTTCTATTAACTCAGTTTATAAATAAGACTTTCTGTAGTGAAGAAGAAAGTTTATACGGAAATTGCCTTAAGTGTCAAAATTCCATCATTTATGTGACATTACTCGGCTGTCGAATTAAATTAGGTGATGTATAAAAATAGAATTTGTACCTGTGCTTATTCCCACAAATGTCAACCTGTGGTCCATTTGAAAACAT
This sequence comes from Cyclina sinensis, assembly GCA_012932295.1. Lineage (NCBI taxonomy): Eukaryota > Metazoa > Mollusca > Bivalvia > Venerida > Veneridae > Cyclina > Cyclina sinensis. Next base: position 28,772,085 of record JAAONU010000008.1, read on the forward strand.
TTTTACGATCGTCAAGTTACTACAATACAGACTCACTGATGGCTCAATCACTCAGGACTAACTTCAGTTTTCTGTCCACTTCATCAATAGCAACTTGTCTAAAGCAAAGGGATATTGATACCGTTTAACTCTTACTGGTTTGTTGAATGCGTAAGATAAAATCAAAATATGAAGCTCTCAATACAGAACTGCTGAATCAGGATAAGAAAGGCAGTTTAGAATATCACAAAAACTGAATAAAAATGTTTCTTCTGGTATTTTATTCTGCTTTGCACCCGGGTACAGCTTCAATAAGTTATATTCAAGACCTCCGGCCCCGACCCCTTAGAAATCCTGCATCAAAGAAACTTAAAGTTCGTTAACCTTTCACTTTTTTCTATAGAGCATGTCAGACATTATTTTTTGATATAAAATCTAAATCGTTTTTTAGAGGGACAGAACAAAATTGTCTTGAGCAAAACTTGCTAAAAACCTTTCACTGCAATTACTGTCTCCATGCTTTTACGACCTAATATATGCTTAATGAACATGTGTTATACTGTTCTGCATATAGCAAACATAAGTTGACATTCAAAATGCCAAAGTAATTGCTGGCACGATAGTAGACCAAACGTTTGTTTCTTTGAATTTTAGGCGGAAGGGCTCAAGTTTTTGGGTTTTTTTTAAATTTCTGATGAGTGAGAAATCCAGAGATGATTGTTTTAATTAAATGTCCAATTGTATATTACCATTAAACGCTTTTATTGTAACATATTTTGATAAGTAAGGATTCAAAAGAATTCTACACAAAATACTTCCTGACAAAACAAAAAAAGAGTCTACGTTATTTTGAATCTGCAATGTTTGTGTCTTGTTTATTAAGCTCAAAACCAAACAATGTTTGTATAAGAGCTTCTTCTGAGTTTTTCTTAAGTGTACCTGTCCAGAGATGAGTACAAAGAGTTTAGACTCCATATTGTATGACTTCATAGGAGTCAAATGATATTTCAGTTATATATTGCCATGTAGTGGTCCCGAATTACTTGTAAGCAAAACTGAGCCAAAATAATACCCTTTTCAATTGTCGTGTATTTAAAACTCGATTGCGAATCGGTAGGTCTAAGGTCAAGATCAAACTGAGAAGTTTATGACTGCAAGTCTTTTTTCCGGGCTGTAACTTGGTCTTGATTGGGGGATTTCAAAAGTCTTTGGCATAAATGTTAGCCTCAGTAAGACGTGCTGTAGCACGCATTTAAATGTTCGGTAGCTTAAACATCTAGGTCACACTTTGGCTACAATTCTGCTTACCCGGGCTGTAGCTACTTGTTCTTGGTTTGGAGGATTTCATAACAAAGACTTGGCGCAAATGTTTTCTTCAATGAGACAGTGTGTCGCACGCATGAAAAAGTTGGGATACAAAGTTGCTTGTCAGGGCTGTATTTTGGCCTTTGATGGAGGTATTTAAAAAAAACTTGGTTTTAAATATTGCTATATACGATGGTGTGTCACACAAATAAAATAGATTGTAAGCTCAAAGGTCAAGGTCTTCTCAGTTTGAAGTAAACCGTCAAATTTCGCAACAATTAATGCTGGTCCGAGCCGTTGTTTTGCCTTGTTCTGAGAAATTTCGAAATAACTTGGTACAAAATTTAACGTTTCTCTCGATAACATTGTGTGTCGCGTGCATGGAACATATCTGTATCTCAAAGGTCAATGCCACACTAAGAGATAATTTGCTGCAACTCTGCTGACGGGATTTTACTTTTGACTTTTTAGATGGGATTTTCAAAAGTTCTTGCTACAAATGTTCGCCTTAATAAGAGACGGTGTATAAAACGCGTAAACTACGATTTCAAAATAACATGGCAGAAAAGTTTGCCTTAACCTATTGATGCTTAGCGTCTACAAAATTAGACATAGACAAACAGTGCAGACCCAATTCAGACGTTGCGCACATCTGGTTAATCATCTCCCTCCTTCTAGGGTTGAGCTATGGCCCTTGATTTAGTAAAGAAAAACTGCCAAAAATTTTGGTCATGTGCACAGCCAGCATAGCTTTACCCAGGGTCATGAAACTTTGCAGGGATACAAAACAACAACAAAAATGCGATACAAGGGTTTCTGTCTCCCTCCCTCCGGGGCAAGCAGAGTTGTTGCCCCTAATTTAGTTTTTAAAAAGGCTTACAAAAAGATTTTGTCGTGCGCTCAAACAATACTATTAGACTTACATTCATGAAACTTTACAGAAATGAAGTTCGCGCACATGGGGTTATCGGCAGGCAGGTTCATAAAACTTTAAAGGGATATGTATCGGAAAGTAAAGTTGTGCACCAAATGTTTTTCGCTTCCGTTTGTCTGGATAAAGTAGAGTTATGGTCCTTGATCTAGTGTATGTCGCACCCAAAACTTATGCGTCCCACATTCAGCCAACACTATTGCACCAGGTTCATAAACCTTTACGGGATAATATGCCAGCAGGTAGAAGGGTTGTGTACATAGTTTTTTTTTCAACAGATTAACATGAAAACCCTAGCCCCATCCCTTGCCTTGAGAACTGACCCCCAATCCCCCTTAAGTTTTAACAAAAATTTTGCAGTTAATAGGAATACGAGCAGACAAAGGTAATGTAGATAAACATTATACATGTTTTGATATTCATACTTCACCAAGATAAAGAAGATTTTAGTCCGACAATAAGTGATGTAACACGTCAATATTGTTTGCATCTACTGTCTTCGCAACTCACCATCATCTAAATCGTTAAACAGTGTCTGTCAAACTGTTTCGATCTTCGTGATAGTTAGTTTGACATTAACTTAAATAAGTAAAAGTACAACAAGGTGCTCAGTAAAAGGGAAAAATGGTCTACAGGTATAAACACTCCTCAAAAACACATTAAGATTAAACAGAGCGTCATGGATTTATCATTCTTTAAAAAAATAAACACTTTATACAACATTTTTAAATCTGTGCTAATATTGATATTGTCTCATGCCAGCTTATCGTAAGTTCAAAGCAATAAATTATCGATCCATAAATTTATGCATCTAGTGCCTCAATGAGGAGTTTACAGAAGGATACTTTTCCTTATTACACGTAGCATTCGATAAGAAAGTAAACGAGAAGGAAGTCTTTATTTAGGTGTGAATACATATATGACAGAAAATGTTCCGACTAAACAAACTAAAACTCTCGGTGGCTATATATTTTTAAGCGGACGCGTTTTTGTTTTCTTTTTATCTATCAAGAGAGGTGACAGCACACACACACACACACACACAGAGAGAGAGAGAGAGAGAGAGAGAGAGAGAGAGAGAATGAGAGGGTATGAGAGAATATGAGAGAGTTTATGAGTTTGTTTGTTTGTTTTTTTTTTTCTGGAATTAATCGTCTTATAATAGCAATTCAGAACCACTACGTTTAGTCGAATGATGATTTTAAGTCTTCTTGAATACCCAAATTTGCATACTATTATTATTTTATTCATTTATTTAGTATTATTTACACTTAATCGTCGTATAAGTCAGATTCATTTACTCGTATTTTCTTCAAGAAATGTCGCCTTACCGACGTTAAGAAGGCGGTTTGCTAGGACAAAAAACAATTGTCTTTGGCTTTGCCTCGGACAAAAATGTGTGTGTGTGAGTGTGTGTGTGTGTGTGTGTGCACGCGCGCGTGTGTGTGTGTGTTTTGTCCTAGCGAACCCCCTTCTTAACGTCTGTATAAAGAAACTTTCGAAGAAAAACTCGTATTGTAACATCTTATTGTCATCATTGTTGATGACACGTCTATAGCTTATGCTTCAATTTCTTTTTTATTAAATTTCAACACTTATAAGTCTAATTTAAACTATAATTAGTTTTTGTGTAGATTACTTCCTTCTAATGTGCTAGTACCAATTTTCTTTGCTCAATGCATAGAATTTTGTTTTGATTTCTTTAATCTCCACTCAGACTTCCTCAACCCATTCTTACAAGTTAACATTTTGCATATTAAACTTTATCCTGCTGTCGGCAATTGTGTTTGTCTTAACGACCAGCGCCGACCAAGATCAGCTTATCATCATATCATAAATCAGACCTACTTCGTCTAGTCGAGTTATGGCTTTTCGTCTTCTGGAATTCCAAAAGTCGCATACTTATAATACGACAACGTGAAGTCGATATCTTATTTACAAACTCCATCAAGTATACAATGACGTGTCTGCCATTTAATAACTTCAAAATTGTTTATAGTTTTATGGTTTTTATGTCATACATTGCAGAAGTTATGAAGACTTAATTCTGATGGTTGAATCTCAATAACACCCATTTTATGTGCTCTTCTGAGAGATAAAGAAAAATATACCGTTAGATAAGTTCTAAATGTAGAACGTGTTTCTGCATACATTAAAGGAGGGGGTATAAAAACAGGTCATTTTTGCTTTAGCGAAATCTTACATTTTATTCACGTTTAATGTCTAAATGGGTTAAAATGGGTTAAATGGGTTTAAATTCGTAAAAATCACAAACAAAATCAAACGAATGTTTCTCCGCCCTAATTCCTCATATCTGTCCAAGAGGCAAAAAGTATTTAAAGTATGTAAAGTGATGTTCACTGAATCTCAATATTCTATAGCCTAAAACAAATAAAATCTTTTTCAGGGGACAACAGTGTTATAAACAAAAACATACTGCCGGTAGATAAACTTAAAAGACACGTGCCCTTACGTGTTCACTCAGATATGTCAGAAAATCTATAGATGACTTCAAATTGTTATCTCTCATATTTAACCTTATCATGAATTTGATAAAACCACTTGTAAGCTAGCAAATTTGCATAAATAAAGTAATAAAAATTAAACTATATTTTCAAACGAAGCCCACAAAATATACAATATGTACATGATTTATATTCACATGATGTACTTGGTCACTTTTTTTTTTTAAACTGAGTTTTACTAATAACATGTTCTTGTTGACCCCGCTTGTGGATTTTACATACCATATTTTTTGTTGTTGTTAGTTTTTTTTGTTTATGGAAATATGAAACATAAGGCTTTAAACTGATTTTAGATAACGTATGTTCACGAATTCGAAAAGAGCAGTATAAATTTGTAGCAAGTTCAAAAGACAATAAAATGCTGTAATATATAAATTTTATAATTCTAAATTTGAATGTTTTTAAATATGAACAATTTAAGGGATGGAAGTTGAGAGAATTAATAATCGTTGTGACGTTATTCCAATAACGAACGTTATTTTGCGAACAGTTGTGTTTAGCAAGGTGAAAAAAAAATGGTCAAGAGATTCAATCATTGATCGTTTCGATAAATCGGAGTAAGCTATATACCTAGTATTTACATAAGTAATATCATTGGTATATCAGCTTCCTTTCTGATGCCCGTGCTGGACAAGACAGTCTCTTCAACTAAAACCCATCCACCATTTCCCATGTTCCAAAATATTACGAGAATTAAGAAAATTCAATAATTGTGTATGCATAAGAAAGTCATTTTTTTGCCAAAAAAAAGATTGAATGTTTGAGCAGTTATATATCTGTTGAATATGTAAATACTCGTTGCCATTATTAACTTTAAATGCCTTATAACTTAACTTATAGCTTCGTAATGTGACATAGAGAAGTTTGTGTACAAAAAAGCAACAGATTTAATAACTTACTTATATATTAGATTTTGTCCTGTTGTTTTACCAAAATTAAGTTCTTAGTCACTATTTTATCCTTCAGGAAAGAACTAACGACCTTGGAGCATTGTCCACTCTACGAAAATGCAGAGTTACTGTATAATTAGGGTGAGTGATGGTTCATTAATATATGATATAAACAGAAACTGCCTTTTATTACTTTCTTGCTGGTTATGCAGTTGTTAGATTTATGACTGCTAGCAAATGTATTAATACTTATAATAACCTACCCGATGGAAGAACATTCAAAGAAGTCTGCTGTCTTACAGTCGCTACAAGTTCCTTCGGCTTCTACACCAAAGCGATACGCACTTACCTTTTTTTAATCTCTAGAGAGATTTTGTTTTTGATGAACAAATATGTCGAACATTTTAGTAGAACGCCAAGAAAAACGTTTTTTAGAATACAACGCATGTCACTATGCATCAGTAGTGCAGATATTGTTGTTATTTTCTTCTGGTTGGCAAGTTATTTTTCAGGAAAATTTGACTAACAATTAGTAGTAATATGTGCTTACATGAACAGTTTTCTGTTTGTAAGCTACAATATATTATGTTATGATATTTTTTTTCAGAAAATACTTTTGGCACTTAATTATGCCCCCTCATCTTCGATGGAGTTATTTTTGGATTTCTGGATATAGTTTTGCAAATGTCGTTTGGTCGGTCGGTCGGTCGGTCCGTCGGTAGACACTTCGTTTCTGATCAATAACTAGAAAACGCTTTGACCTAGGTTCACCAAACTTGGTATGCTGGTTGGACATCACCAGTAGATAACCCCTATTGATTTTGAGGTTATTAGGTCAAAGGTCAAGCTCACAGGGATCTTCATCCTAAAAACGGTTTCCGATCAATAACTAGAGAACGCTTTGACCTAAGTTCACCAAACTTGGTAGGCTGGTTGATCATCACCAGTAGACGACCTCTATTGACCTTGAGGTCATTTGGTCAAAGGTCAAGCTCACAGAGACTTTCATCCTAAAAACGGTTTCCGATCAATAACTAGAGAATGCTTTGACCTAGATTCACCAAACTTGGTATGCTGGTTGGTCATCACTAGTAGATGACTCCTATTGATTTTGAGGTCATTAGGTCAAAGGCCAAGGCCACAGGGACCTTGATCCTAAAAAACGGTTTCTGATCAGTAACTAGAGAATGCTTTGGCCCAACCACAAGCAGTTAGGTGCTGCTGGGGGGCATGTATGTTTTACAAACATTTCTTGTTTTCTTTTGTCTTGCCTTGGCACGGTCTTAGATCCCTATCAATACTACAGATGTAATAAACTAAATGAGGTAGAAAGCGCATGTCACACTACGGTCATCTATTAAATGTGTGTGTGTTATTTTTACCTGTCGCCCTAACAGAGCAAAAATGTATCATATTTTCGCCATTAAACTATCACAAGGCTAAATGTCTAAAATACAACAAAACCACAGCTTGTCTTGTCGGCCCTTTTTTACCGAGAACGAGCTCATACGAAATCGTACAAAATCAGTCACTATAATAAATTATGCACGTACCATGACGGAGAGTATTTATACCATCGTCGGATACGCACGGTTGATTATTATATGTAATCAAACCGTTCGAAAAATGAATCGATTCGCGTCTATGTATAGTAAAAAGTACCAAATAAATCGCTGATACTCTTCAACGGAGAGAGTAGAAAACTATCAGAAACAAAATGTCTGCGCCCATGAACTTATCACACACTGAATGAAACATGTCGTCAAGGATGCCGCCATCTTGGCTGTAATACCGAACGTCGTATAGAACGAGCGTTTTAATTGGTTTTAAACGCCTCATGAAATCGTGAGGGAACCAAAGAAATAGCTGTCTTTGACACAATTCTAATGGACTAGATATCGTCCAAAAATCCTACGGCTGATTTTTGGATTTCTGGATATAGTTTTGCAAATGTCGGTTGGTCGGTCGGTCCGTCGGTAGACACTTCGTTTCTGATCAATAACTAGAAAACGCTTTGACCTAGGTTCACCAAACTTGGTATGCTGGTTGGACATCACCAGTAGATAACCCCTATTGATTTTGAGGTTATTAGGTCAAAGGTCAAGCTTACAGGGATCTTCATCCTAAAAACGGTTTCCGATCAATAACTAGAGAACGCTTTGACCTAAGTTCACCAAACTTGGTGCGCCCATGAACTTATCACACACTGAATAAAACATGTCGTCAAGGATGCCGCCATCTTGGCTGTAATACCGAACGTCGTATAGAACGAGCGTTTTGATTTGTTTTAATCGCCTCATGAAATCGTGAGGGAACCAATGAAATAACACACACCGAATGAAACATGTCGTCAAGGGTGTCGCCATCTTGTCTGTAATACCGAACGTCGTATAGAACGAGCGCTTTGATTGGTTTTAAACGCCTCATGAAATCGTGAGGGAACCAATGACACAATTTTAATGGACTAGATATCGTCCAAAAAGCCTACGGCTGATAATTGTTAATGGATTGGCCGTGGGTATCCGACTATGCATTATTCAGCTCTCAGGAATTATATTTAAATAGTGCTGAATTATCCTTTAATTAGCATTGAGATTGGAACACACTGCGCCTACACGCAACCCTTGGTACCCAGCTTCGAGCGATGGTAAAGAGCAAGCGCGCGGCTCCAGCATATTGACGTACACTGCAAGGCGAACAGAAATGTGGAAAGGCAATTATTGTGAATTACATTATGAATAATGTATTTTGCTCTGTCTAAATAATGTTCTATTTTCCCTTTATGAACTTGCATAATTATGTAAAATATATGTTGCCGAGGTCTCAACCCAGTATTAAGACCAACTCACAATTAAGACCACTTCCCTTTATACGCAATGGTGGTCTTAATAGAGGAATTTTACTGTAGTAATTTCACATGAGAGAGCATGAAGGTTACTGATTGGACAAACCTTGTAGTAGTTTCAAATGATAGAACATGACGGTAACTGATGGGACAAACCTAGTAGTAATTTCACATGATAGAGCATGAAGGTAACTGATTGGACAAACCTTGTACCAGTTTCAAATGATAGAGCATGAAGGTTACTGATCGGACAAACCTAGAAGTAGTAGTTTCACATGCCAGAGCATGAAGGTTATTGATCGGACAAACGTAGTAGTAGTTTCACATGTCAGAGCATGAAGGTTATTGATCGGACAAACCTAGTAGTAGTTTCACATGTCAGATTATGAAGGTTATTGATCGAACAAACCTACTAGTTGTTTTACATATCAGAGCATGAAGGTTACTGATCGGACAAACCTAGTAGTAGTTTCACATGTCAGATCTAGAAGGTTTCTGATCGGACAAACCAAGTAGTAGTTTCACATGTCAGAGTATGAAGGTTACTGATTGGACAAACCTAGTAGTAGTTTCATATGTCAGAGCATGAAGGTTACTGATCGGACAAACCTAGTAGTAGTTTCAATTGATTTAGCATGAAGGTTATTAGTCGGATAAACCTAGCAGTAGTTCACATGTCAGAGAATGAAGGTTACTGATGGGACAAACGTAGTAGTAGTTTCACATGTCAGAGCATGAAGGTTACTGATCGGACAAACCTAGTAGTTGTTTCACATGATAGATCATGAAGGTTACTGATCGGACAAACCTAGTAGTAAGTTCATATGTCAGAGCATGAAAATTATTGATCGGACAAACCTCGTAGTAGTTTCACATGATAGAGCGTGACTGTGACTGATTGGACAAACCTAGTAGTAGTTTCAAATGATAGAACATGAAGGTTACTGATGGACAAACCTAGTAGTAGTTTCACATGATAGAGCATGAAGGTTACTGATTGGACAAACCTTGTAGTAGTTTCAAATTAAAGAGCATGAAGGTAACTCATGGGATAAACCTTGTTGTAATTTCACATGAAAAAGCATGAAGGTTACTGATTGGACAAAGCTAGTAGTAGTTTCAAATAACAGAATATAAAGGTTACTGATTGGACAAACCTAGTAGCAGTTTCAAATGATAGAGCATGAAGGTTATTGATCGGACAAAGGTAGTATTAGTTTCACATGTCAGAGCATGAAAGTTACTGATCGGACAAACCTAGTAGTAGTTTCACATGTCAGAGCATGAAGGTTACTGATCGGACAAACCTAGAAGTAGTTTCACATGTCAGAGCATGAAGGTTACTGATCGGAAAAACCTTGTAGTAGCTTCATATGTCAGAGCATAAAGGTAACTGATTGGACAAACCTAGTAGTAGTTTCACACGTCAGAGCATGAAAGTTACTGATTGGACAAAGCTAGTAGTAGTTTCACACGTAAGAGCATGGAGGTTACTGATTGTAAAAACCAAGTAGTAGGTTCACACGTTAGAGCATTAAGGTTACAATTTGGACAAACCTACTAGTAATATCATATGCAAGAGCATGTATGTAACTGATTAGTAAAACCTAGTAGTAATTTCATATGCCAGAGTATGTAGGTTACTGATCGGAAAAACCTAGTAGTAGTTTCATATGTCAGAGCATGTAGGTTACTGATTGGACAAACCTAGTAGTAACTTCATATGTCAGAGCATGTAGGTTACTGATTGGACAAACCTAGTAGTAGTTTTACACGTCAGAGAATGAAGGTTACTGATCGGAGAAACCTAGTAGTACTAGTTTCACATGTCAGAGCATGAAGGTTACTGACTGGACAAACGTAGTAGTAACTTCATATGTCAGAGCATGTAGGTTACTGATTGGACAAACCTAGTAGTAACTTCATATGTCAGAGCATGAAGGTTACTGATTGGACAAACCTAGTAGTAACTTCATATGTCAGAGCATGTAGGTTACTGATTGGACAAACCTAGTAGTAACTTCATATGTCAGAGCATGTAGGTTACTGATTGGACAAACCTAGTAGTATTTTCATATGTCAGAGCATGTAGGTTACTGATTGGACAAACCTAGTAGTAATTTCATATGTCAGAGCATGAAGGTTACTGATTGGACAAACTTAGTAGTAATTTCATATGCCAGAGTATGTAGGTTACTGATTGGACAAACCTAGTAGTAACTTCATATGTCAGAGCATGTAGGTTACTGATTGGACAAACCTAGTAGTAACTTCATATGTCAGAGCATGTAGGTTACTGATTGGACAAACCTAGTAATAATTTCATATGTCAGAGCATGAAGGTTACTGATTGGACAAACTTAGTAGTAATTTCATATGCCAGAGTATGTAAGTTACTGATTGGACAAACCTAGTGGTAACTTCATATGTCAGAGCATGTAGGTTACTAATTGGAGAAACCTATTAGTAGTTTTACACATCAGAGAATGAAGGTTACTGATCGGAGAAACCTAGTAGTACTAGTTTCACATGTCAGAGCATGAAGGTTACTGACTGGACAAACCTAGTAATGGTTTCACATGATAGAGTATGAAGGATACTGATCTGACAAACCTAGTTGTAGATTTACATGGCAGAACATGAAGGTTACTGATTGGACAAACCTAGTAGTAGTTTCACACGTCAGAGCAATAAGGTTACTAATTGGACAAACGTAGTAGTAGTTTCACACGTCAGAGCATGAAGGTTACTGATAAGACAAACCCAGTAGTAGTTTCACACGTCAGATCATGACGGTTACAGATCGGACAAACCTAGTAGTAGTTTCATATGCCAGAGTATGAAAGTTACTGATAGGAGAAACTTGGTAGTTGTTTTACGTGATAGATCATGAAGGTTACTGATTGGACAAACCTGGAAGTAGTTTCACATGATAGAGCATGAAGGTTACTGACTGGACAAACCTAGAAGTAGTAGTTTCACATGCCAGAGTATTAAAGTACCGATTGGACAAACCTTGTAGTAGTTTCACATGAAAGAGCATGAAGGTTACAGATCGGACAAACCTAGTAGTAGTTTCATATGCCAGAGTATGAAAGTTACTGATAGGAGAAACTTGGTTGTTGTTTTACGTGATAGATAATGAAGGTTACTGATCGGACAAACCTAGTAGTAGTTTCACATGTCAGATCTAGAAGGTTTCTGATCGGACAAACCTAGTAGTAGTTTCACATGTCAGAGTATGAAGGTTACTGATTGGACAAACCTAGTAGTTATTTCATATGCCAGAGTATGAATGTTACTTATTGGACAAACCTAGTAGTAGTTTCACATTTCAGAGTATGAAGTTTACTGATCGTACACACCTTGTAGTAGTTTCATATGTCAGACTATGAAGGTTACTGATCGGACAAACGTAGTAGTGGTTTCACATGTCAGAGTATGAAGGTTCCTGATCGAACAAACCTAGTAGTAGTTTCACATGTCAAAATATGAAGGTGACTGCTTGGACAAACCTAGTAGTAGTTTCACATGTCAGAGCATGAAGGTAACTGATCGGACAAACCTAATGGTAGTTTTACATGTCAAAGAATGAAGGTTACTGACTTGACAAAACTAGTAGTAGTTTCACATGTCAGAGCATGAAGGTTACTGACTGGACAAACCTAGTAGTAGTTTCATATGACAGAGCATAAAGGTTATTGATCAAACAAACGTAGTAGTAGTTTCACATGTCAGAACATGAATGTTACTGACTAGACAAACCTAGTGGTAGCTTCAGACGTCAGAGCATGAAGGTTACTGAGTGGATAAACGTAGTAGTAGTTTCACATGTAAGAGCATGAATGTTACTGACTAGATAAACCTAGTGGTAGTTTCGAATGCAAGAGCATGAATGTTACTGACTGGACAAACTTAGTAGTACTTTCATATGTCAGAGCATGAAGGTTACTGACCGGACAAACCTGGTGGTAGTTTCATATGTCAGAGCATGAAGGTTACTGACTGGACAAGCCTTGTAGTAGTTTCATATGTCAGAGCATGAAAGTTACTGATTGGACAAAGCTAGTAGTAGTTTCACACGTAAGAGCATGGAGGTTACTGATTGGACAAACCTAGTAGTAGGTTCACACGTTAGAGCATTAATGATACTGATCGGATAAACCTTCTAGTAATAACATATGCAAGAGCATGTATGTTACTGATTGGAAAAACCTAGTATTATTTCATATGCCAGGGTATGTAGGTTACTGATTGGACAAACCTAGTAGAAATTTCATATGCCAGAGCATGTAGGTTACTGACTGGACAAACCTAGTAGTAGTTTCATATGTCAGAGCATGTAAGTTACTGATTGGACAAACCTAGTAGTAACTTCATATGTCAGAGCATGTAGGTTACTAATTGGACAAACCTATTAGTAGCTTCACACGTCAGAGAATGAAGGTTACTGATCGGAGAAACGTAGTAGTACTAGTTTCACATGTCAGAGCATGAAGGTTACTGATTGGACAAACCTAGTAGTAGTTTCACATGATAGAATATGAAGGATACTGATCTGACAAACCTAGCTGTAGATTCACATGATAGAACATGAAGGTTTCTGATTGGACAAACCTAGTAGTAGTTTCACACGTCAGAGCAATAAGGTTACTAATTGGACAAACGTAGTAGTATTTTTACACGTCAGAGCATGAAGGTTACTGATAAGACAAACCCAGTAGTAGTTTCACACGTCAGAGCATGAAGGTTACAGATCGGACAAACCTAGTAGTAGTTACATATGCCAGAGTATGAAAGGTACTGATAGGAGAAACTTGGTAGTTGTTTTACGTGATAGATCATGAAGGCTACTGATTGGACAAACCTTGTAGCAGTTTCACATGTCAGAGCATGAAGGTTACTGATCGGACAAACCTAGTGGTAGTTTCATATGCCAGAGTATGAAGGTTATTGATTGGACGAATCTAGTAGTAGTTTTACATGTCAGAGAATGAAGGTTACTGACTTGACAAAACTAGTAGTAGTTTCACATGTCAGAGCATTAAGGTTACTGACTGGACAAACCTAGTAGTACTTTCATATGTCAGAGCATAAATGTTATTGATCAAACAAACGTAGTAGTAGTTTTACATGTCAGAACATGAATGTTACTGACTAAACAAACCTAGTAGTATCTTCACACGTCAGAGCATGAAGGTTACTGAATGGAAAAACGTAGTAGTAGTTTCACATGTAAGAGCATGAATGTTACTGACTGGATAAACCTAGTAGTAGTTTCATAGGTAAGAGCATGAATCTTACTGACAGGACAAACCTAGTAGTAGTTTCACATGATAGAGTATGAAGTATGCTGAACTGACAAACCTAGTTGTAGATTCACATGACAGATTATGAAGGTTACTGATTGGAAAAACCTAGTAGTAGTTTCACACGTCAGAGCAATAAGGTTACTAATTGGACAAACGTAGTATTAGTTTCACACGTCAGCGCATGAAGGTTACTGATAAGACAAACCCAGTAGTAGTTTCAAACGTCAGAGCATGAAGGTTACTGATAAGACAAACCCAGTAGTAGTTTCACACGTCAGAGAATGAAGGTTACAGATCGGACAAACCTAGTAGTAGTTTCATATGCCAGAGAATGAAAGTTACTGATAGGAGAAACTTGGTAGTTGTTTTACGTGATAGATCATAAAGGTTACTGATTGGACAAACCTAGTAGTAGTTTCACATGATAAAGCATGAAGGTTACTGATTGGACAAACCTAGTAGTAATTTCATATGCCAGTGTATGAATGTTACTGATTGGACAAACCTAGTAGTAGTTTCACATGTCAGAGTATGAAGGTTACTGATCGTACAAACCTTGTAATAGTTTCATATGTCAGAGTATGAAGGTTACTGATCGGACAAACGTAGAAGTAGTTTCACATGTCAGAGTATGGTAGTTCCTGATCGAACAAACCTAGTAGTAGTTTCACATGTCAAAATATGAAGGTGACTGCTTGGACAAACCTAGTAGCAGTTTCACATGTCAGAGCATGAAGGTTACTGATCGGACAAACCTAGTGGTAGTTTCATATGCCAGAATATGAAGGTTACTGACTGGACAAACCTAGTAGTAGTTTCATATGTCAGAGCATAAATGTTATTGATCAAACAAACGTAGTAGTACTTTCACATGTCAGAACATGAATGTTACTGACTAGACAAACCTAGTAGTAGCTTCACACGTCAGAGCATGAAGGTTACTGAATGGAAAAACGTAGTAGTAGTTTCACATGTAAGAGCATGAATCTTACTGACTGGATAAACCTAGTAGTAGTTTCATATGTAGGAGCATGAATGTTACTGACTGGACAAACTTAGTAGAATTTTCATATGTCAGAGCATGAAGGTTACTGACTGGACAAACCTAGTGGTAGTTTCTTATGTCAGAGCATGAAGGTTACTGACTGGACAAGCCTAGTAGTAGTTTCATATGTCAGAGCATGAAAGTTACTGATTGGACAAAGCTAGTAGTAGTTTCACACGTAAGAGCATGGAGGTTACTGATTGTAAAAACCTAGTAGTAGGTTCACACGTTAGAGCATTAAGGTTACTGACTGGACAAACCTACTAGTAATATCATATGCAAGAGCATGTATGTTACTGGTTGGAAAAACATAATAGTAATTTCATATGCCAGAATATGTAGGTTACTGATCGGACAAACCTAGTAGAATTTTCATATGCCAGAGCATGTAGGTTACTGATTGGACAAACGTAGTAGTAATTTCATATGTCAGAGCATGTAGGTTACTGATTGGATAAAATTAGTAGTAATTTCATATGCCAGAGTATGTAGGTTACTGATTGGACAAAACTAGTAGTAACTTCATATGTCAGAGCATGTAGGTTACTAATTTGACAAACCTATTAGTAGCTTCACACCTCAGAGAATGAAGGTTACTGATCGGAGAAACGTAGTAGAACTAGTTTCACATGTCAGAGCATGAAGGTAACTGACTGGACAAACCTAGTAGTAGTTTCACATGATAGAGTATGAAGTATGCTGAACTGACAAACCTAGTTGTAGATTCACATGACAGATTATGAAGGTTACTGATTGGAAAAACCTAGTAGTAGTTTCACACGTCAGAGCAGTAAGGTTACTAATTGGACAAACGTAGTATTAGTTTCACACGTCAGCGCATGAAGGTTACTGATAAGACAAACCCAGTAGTAGTTTTACACGTCAGAGCATGAAGGTTACTGATAAGACAAACCCAGTAGTAGTTTCACACGTCAGAGAATGAAGGTTACAAATCGGACAAACCTAGTAGTGGTTTCATATGCCAGAGAATGAAAGTTACTGATAGGAGAAACTTGGTAGTTGTTTTACGTGATAGATCATGAAGGTTACTGATTGGACAAACCTAGTAGTAGTTTCACATGATAAAGCATGAAGGTTACTTAATGGACAAACTTGAAGTAGTAGTTTCACATGCCAGAGTATGAAGGTACCGATTGGACAAACCGTGCAGTAGTTTCACATGAAAGAGCATGAAGGTTACTGATTGGACAAACCTAGTAGTAATTTCATATGCCAGTGTATGAATGTTACTGATTGGACAAACCTAGTAGTAGTTTCACATGTCAGAGTATGAAGGTTACTGATCGTACAAACCTTGTAATAGTTTCATATGTCAGAGTATGAAGGTTACTGATCGGACAAACGTAGAAGTAGTTTCACATGTCAGAGTATGGAGGTTCCTGATCGAACAAACCTAGTAGTAGTTTCACATGTCAAAATATGAAGGTGACTGCTTGGACAAACCTAGAAGCAGTTTTACATGTCAAAGCATGAAGGTTACTGATCGGACAAACCTAGTGGTAGTTTCATATGCCAGAATATGAAGGTTACTGATTGGACAAATCTCGTAGTAGTTTTACATGTCAGAGAATGAAGATTACTGACTTGAAAAAACTAGTTGTAGTTTCACATGTCAGAGCATGAAGGTTACTGACTGGACAAACCTAGTAGTAGTTTCATATGTCAGAGCATAAAGGTTATTGATCAAACAAACGTAGTAGTAGTTTCACATGTCAGAACCTGAATGTCACTGACTAGACAAACCTAGTAGTAGCTTCACACGTCAGAGCATGAAGGTTACTGACTGGAAAAACGTAGTAGTAGTCTCACATATAAGAGCATAAATGTTACTGAATGGATAAACCTAGTAGTAGTTTCACATGTAAGAGCATGAATGTTACTGACTGGACAAACTTAGTAGTAGTTTCATATGTCAGAACATGAAGGTTACTGACTGGACAAACCTAGTGGTAGTTTCATATGTCAGAGCATGAAGGTTACTAACTGGACAAGCCTAGTAGTAGTTTCATATGTCAGAGTTTGAATGTTACTGACTGGACAAACCTAGTAGTAGTTTCACGTGTAAGAGCATGAAGGTTACTGACTGGATAAACCTCGTATTAGTTTCATATGTCAGAGCATGAAGGTTACTGACTGGACAAACCTAGTAGTAGTTTCACATGTCAGAGCATGAAGGTGACTGATCGGACAAACCTAGTAGAAGTTTCATATGTAAGAGCATGAATGTTACTGACTGGACAAACCTAGTAGCAGTTTCACACGTCAGAGCATGAAGGTTACTGACTGGACAAACCTAGTAGTAGTTTCACATGTAAGAGCATAAAGGTAACTGACTGGACAAACCTAGTAGTAGTTTCACATGTCAGAGCATGTAGATTTTTGATCGGACAAACCTAGTAGTACTTTCACATGAGAGAGCATGAATGTTAGTGATTGGACAAACCTAGTAGTAGTTTCACATGTCAGAGCATGTAGATTATTGATCGGACAAACTTAGTAGTAGTTCCACACGTCACACGTCAGAGCATGAAGATTATACAATAGGACAACGCTGAAATCATTTGTTGATCCAACTGGTCATATCAACAATATGTACCAAGAGGACGATACAAATAATAAAACTTAAAAGTTGAATATAGTTATATCTCTACAATGCTGCTGTTTCCGGTTACTTGGTTGTCATATACATTTCTTTTGTCTTTACTGATAATTAAAAAAAGTATCAGTTGAACAACAGGGTATGAAAACAACGGGTAACCATCAAACGATTAAAACACCGCCATTTGTGGACCAGAAAAGCTGCAGTTAAAATTGTGGAATCTTTAAAATATTTCTCGTAGTCGTCCGCATGCAGTTTGGTTGAGTTTTGCTTGCGCACACATATGATCGTTTTGTACGCTTTAATGACCTGCATTGTCATCTCAGTGTTAGCGGTTATGTCTGAAATTCAAATATTACAGAAATATGAGAAATTAAAAGCGTAGCAAATAACTATGTAGTTAAAACTATTCTTATTTTAATATGAAATTATTTCATTCAATTAATGGATGACATTTTAAAAACATATTTTTGATAATTTGATGTAACATTATGATTATTCTTTGTTATACCTTTGACCAAAGCATACAGGTACAACGATTTTCGACTCGAAAGTATTATTGTTATGTACACTACATAAGCGGCTTTGTAAAAAGTGCTGTTAGTGCATTTTTATTTCTTGGAAACGGTTCTTACTGCTGCTGTTAGCGACAAAGGAAATTTTCCTGTCGCCACAGCAGTTCTGGAAAAATTTAACAACGGTTTATCTCTCCTCAACACTCAAGTATATTCTATTATGCCATAGCGGAATCAATGCAGATGCCATTCGGTCGGTGTGACAACTGTTTATTCCTTTTGAAGCATATGTTGCATAATGCGCCGTGAAAGAATATTTTTTAATAAATTTTCCGTTGAAGGTATATTTCGTGTTCAGTCCACAACTTTTTCATCGATCAAGGGATTTTGAAATTACTTGGCACAAATGTTCACCATGATAAGACGACGTGTCATGTGCAACACCCAGACCCCTACCTCCAGGGTCCAGGTCACACTTAGAGGTCAAATCTTTATTTGGTCTGTTATAGGGTCTGTTTTGTTTCTGGTCGAAAACTTTTCCATTCATCAAAGGATTTTGAAATAAGTGTGCACAAATCTTCACCATATTAAGACAACGTGTCATGCGCAACACCCATACCCCTACAACCTAGGTCAAGGTCACACTTAGATGTCAAATGTTAGCATGGTCTGTATTTTCTTGTCCAGAGAATAACTCCGAAAGTATTAGAGAGATTCCACTGGAACTTTTCGTAGAAAAAAAGGGGGATGTAGAAATGTGCTTCTGTTGAGCGTTTTTTTCGAGCTCTACGTAAAATCTTTGAATTTGTTTGTACGCGAAGTTTCATGAAGTACTTGAAAAAAACGGTTCAGCTACTGATAGATGTCATATATTCCGTGGAAAGCTTATATTTTTCTCCGTAGACTGACACATGTTCAGCAGAAATCAATGAAGAAATACTTATAAGTAGTTTTGTGTTTTCAAGTGGAGCCAATTTTGATAGTTTTGCCTTAGTTTTGATGCCTTCAGTGACGACACGGTCACGTGGTATTGATACACTGAATATAAAAACAATGGTTATAATGATCGCTAGGTTGAATTGAAACTTGCGTATCTGAGTCTAAAAATATAGATATAAAAAGATAAATTAAGAGACAGTGTTGCTTTCCAAAATACATAGATATGTAAAGATGAGAATTACATTTCGGCAGTCTTCTAGTTAAGACTGAATATTTATCTTGCATATTAATAGCTCGTAACGAAGCGTATAAGACAGTTGTTAAAATATGTCTGTTACTCATTTTTTTTCTGTGTCTCTTTCTTTATCATTTTCTAGAGCAAAATCTCAACATTTTATCGTGGGATATTGTCGACACCAGCAAGAGTAACTGTAAGCATATCTATGAAAGTTTTTTTTTTTTATATAAGACCCCTTTATTACTTTTGTTTCAGAAGCCCAATTCAATAAGTATAAGAAATAACTCCAGTGTATAGGATTGCTACCTTTGCTTGGCTTTATAATGATTCAGCCCCCCATAGACGGCTTTACATTTGCGGGCTCGACATCCCGCCAATAGACATTCTAGTATTTGATAATATATCAGTAAATTAAATAGCACATTCAAATGTGTTTTTTCTTTAAAGAGGCTGAACTCCAGATTTGGTATAAAAATTTTTTTTACTTAAATTAAATATCTAGATGCCGTGAGATTATAACAACATGATAATTTACTTCAAAACTGATTATAAAAGTCAAAATAGAACAAAAACAATATATTCGCTTCAGCCGGATTTGAAATCTGGACCCCTCATGTTAACAAAATATTTCCAACGCTTTTACTGTCACCACCATCGCCGCAATTGATATTACAGATATTTACTTTAAATCTTATACGATATAGTTATACCGTCGCGTTACGGTATAGCACTATGAAAGGAAAAAAATCAATTTATAATGTGATTACCTGACTTATTTTTTGTCAGTTAGTCAGTTTTTAAGCATTAATCATAAATATCACAAGAAATTTATAAAACAAGAAAACTTTCTTTTTTGTGTCATCTGGAGCACAGCCCCTTTAACAAATGGTATTAAGGAAGAATCTGAGAGAACAGACTGACAAAATATACCAAAGCCGCTTAATGCGTTTCCTTGTGCTGTGTATTTCTACCAAAGGTAATTTGGTAATGAAATGGTATCTGTTCGGGTCTGTTATGTCCCGAAATGAGATGTGTAAGAGTAGTACATGACTCGCTCTTAAGCGAAGTTTGAACTTTCTATATGCACATAATCAAGATTATATAAAAGGTATTTACTTTATGAGGTATATACAGAGCAGACCTTTTTTATAACAGCATTATATGATTGAGAAGTTTATACATTATAGCTGTGTGAAGGTCTAACAGTTTTTTTTCTTTGGTATCATTCAAATATAACATTAAATCACTGCGATTGTTTTAATTAAGTCTGCAGTATATCAGCTCTCTTCGAAAATAAGGAAGTTCACATAGACTGTTCCCTGATAGATAAGACTCACCCTACAAGATTGCAGACCAATGAAAAACAAGGCCACGGAAATATGCAAAACTTTCTTTACCCTACGCACTTTGCGTATCACGAAAAAAAAGAACGTTTTATCTCTAAAACAGTTCATTGCGACATTGTGCTATAGTTAAACTGTATCAGCATTTTTCTTGACAGATATTTGACTATGTTTTGAAAGTGATTTGATTTAATTGTCTTACACATGCTCATTCAAAAAACTTGATATGTATCAATTAAATATCATATTAAACGTGAAGTCAAAAACAAAAGTCACAAACAAAAATGGTACTGAACTTAATTTTAATATAATTTCTTATTTATCTATCAGGGAATGGACACCGATTATGTAGTTTTTACACTAAAATGATTTTTGAAACGTTTTCATTTATAAAGTTGATCAAGAATTATGATACATTTCCTTTTATTACGAGATAATATGCAGGTGAACACAAAATGATTTGAAAAAAGTGAAAAACGCATATCAAGAAAAACCACAGTAAAAAAAGCACAACCTCCTTACACAGTCATAAAGTATAAAAGAAAAGAGAGCATAAACATGAAATACTGATCAGTGATACACACAATACACCACAACAATCAAAGAAAATGAGAACTAGCGGGGTCACCGCCTTAGAACGGTCAATGGCAAAATATTCGCCACTGTTCAAACAAAGTAATAGGGTGCATCAACCTCACACTTACTCCCAACAGGTTCACGTAAGAACCTAGAAGCACAAGTTGTTTTGTTGAATGTACTCCAACCAACCCAACAACCTGACAATGTTGCATGCAAAAGCACACAGACATATAAAACATAAACAGTTAATAGCATTATAGAGCAAGAAGGGTAGGTACTCAATGACCAAACCGAGGACTTGCCGTATGTCTGTAAAACTTAAGCAAATTCAATTTCACATAGAATTTGATAACGGCAGTAAATAAATGAATGACGTTAGCATGAGTATTAACCGTCTGTCTTTCGAACTTGTCCTCCTTTTTTTTTACGAAACATTACTTAGTCATAAATCATGTGAAGTCCTTGAAACGTTCACATTTGGTTTGATAAACAACTGGGTAAAACACTTTGACACCTTTATAGCAAAGTATGCTTAGTTTGTTTTAATGTGTACAAGTTTACCGAAATTTTCACGTGTGCCATATTTTGCACACCAGTTGTAAATTATCATCAAAGTCAAGTGTATACTTTAATGTTGTTGTTTTTCCGGCAAATTTCGGTTCTTTTTCCATCAATCCAATTATAATTATATAAAGCTGGACATCCTTCAGCCGCGAAGGAAGCTTGTATGATAACGAATCTGCCTATCCGCGCTTCTAAAGGAAGATAGTCCGAATCCATTTGTGTTGTTTATGCTTTTTACTCAGCTAACGTTATTAGGCCCCCGAAGGGAGGCATATTGTTTTTGAACTGTCCATCAGTCCGTCCGTCCGTCCGTCAGTCTGTCCGAAAACTTTAACATTGGCAATAACTTTCTTATTAGTAAGTGGATTTACTTCATACTTGGACACAACCCCCCTTTGGACAAGACCTTTACACTGACCTATAATTATTTGACCTTGACCCCTGATTGACCTTCACCTTGAAGATCCAGTTGTTAAAAACCTTAACATTTGCAATTACTTCTTTATTAGTTTGTGGATTTACTTCGTACTTGGACACAACACCCCTTTGGACAAGGCTTGACACTGACTTATATTTGTTTGACCTTTACCCCCAAATGTCCTTCATCTTGAAGATCCAATTGTCCAAAAACTTTAACATTGGTTATAACTTCCTTATTAGTTATGGGTTTGCTTCATACT
This sequence comes from Cyclina sinensis, assembly GCA_012932295.1. NCBI lineage: Eukaryota > Metazoa > Mollusca > Bivalvia > Venerida > Veneridae > Cyclina > Cyclina sinensis. The sequence continues at coordinate 28,794,395 of JAAONU010000008.1, forward strand.
TGGACTCAACACCCATTTGACCTATAATTATTTGACCTTGACCCCTGAATATCCAATCATGTGGAAACTATTATTTGGCCATATTTTCCAAATCAGTAAGAGGATACACTTCATACTTAAACACAACACCACCTTGGTAAAGACCATCTCACTGTCCTGTATTTATTTGTCCTTGACCCCTGAATGACCTTCACCTTGAAGATCCAGTTGTCTAGAAATTTTCGCATTTCCCATAACTTCCTTATTAGTAAGTGGATTTACTTCATACTCTGACACAACCCCCTTTGAATAAGACCTTCGCAGTGACCTATATTTATTTGACTTTGACCCCTAAATGACTGGTTCTCAGATCAAAGCACCACTTTCGGGGGGCATTGTCATCTTACAGTGACAGTTCTTGTTAAACATGTTTATGTCATAATTTTCTCAAAACATCCAATTGTTAATCCCAATAACTGCATTGTGCATGTGATCACATCCATACTACTGCATTGAAGACCAACACCCTTACCACTAAGGTAAGTAAAAGTGCTAAGTAAAAATAATGCATATCATAACGTATGAGCGAGTGGTTATCTGTGTTTATTTGAAATAGTGTGAGTACACACATGAAATGAATTTGTTAACTCGAACGTCCATCATACAGTTGGATAGTAAACTTTTCTTATTAGAGTGTAATATTTACTTTTTACTTTATATATTGTTTAATCATGCAAATGCATCGACGTTTTCGATTCTTTGCAATTATTGTAAATTTTCTGTGCTAAATTATGTAACCAATTGTGTTTCTTTTTGTTGTATATATTTAACATTCGGTACTCCCGTTACCTGCATAAACAACACAAAAGTTGCTGCGCGTATCGTGAGTGCATTTTAATTTATACAAGAAAAACAGTGATACAAAAGTATCTTAGCGGACCGACGAACAGAGCTGCAAACAAATATTTTGAATTAGTCGTTTTGACTTGAGGCAGGTATATCAGTAGTTTGTTAATTTAATTTTCACACTTCTAGAAGTAATGGACTTATCATAATGGTTAGGCAGTAGTACTGAGAACGACAGAGGGAAAGTCACTACAGCAGAGCAACAACATGTTAGGTCCACTTTGATTGGAAATTCACTAAGAAATCAGAGTCTATATTGGGCAGGGAATATGAGCACAGTACCAAGTGTTTGGACATTAGTAATTCGGAGATAGATCACCAAGGTGTTCATAATATAGAAGAAGAAACACAAACTAAAAGCATTGTATTTATTCAAAAATAAAAAGATAGTTGAACAATAATCACATACAGAAAATTTTAAAAACAACAAATATTTAAACAACTACCAAGCATCTGAAACACTTGGAGTTTCGTGAAAAAAGCAACGATCAAACAAACTTCGCTTATGTGTGAAACATGTGATGACAGAAGTACCGTTGGTACCTATAGTCTTATTTCAGATATTCTGAATGTCGGATTTATTGTACATAGGATTTGCAATATAAAAATGATGTAAAAAAGGTTACTTTAAAGTAGTTTGAAGAAGTCTAATGTGAAAACAGTTTGAGATCATCTTAATTTCAATGTGAAATAACCAAATATACATAGACAGCTACACTATACTTTGGTGTTACAAAGCATAAAAATGACTGTCATAAATGTATATTAGGATACAGAGTTACTCTGGTTGAAAACGTCTTTAAGCTAAGTTTGTTTAATTTTTCTGATTTCATGTGAAATTCTATTAAAATAGCAAAACAAAGGCAAGATATCCTGTAGCCAAATTATAATTTCTGTAGCCAAATTAATACAATTGTAGCAAATGGCTAAAATACCTAATGGCAGGTGAGCCTTGAGGTTATTAAAGGAAGAAAAATTACAGTTTTCATAGAAACTGATATCACCTCTCTAAATAGTTTGCCTAATTAAGGGAACAATTTACTAGGTAACAGGATCATTGCTAACCTGTGGTAGTTTGTACTATTAAATGAGTTGCTCTCAAGGTCCTCTGAAGGACAGGGCAAAATAACAACAGAACAATGTTGTTTTAACCTAAAAGTAATTAACCAAAAGATTTACAAAGCAATTATTTAAAAAAATAACAAGAAATGACACAAAATATTTACAAAAGCTGTCTGTAAGACAGGATGTTCGACTGTTCAAAAAAGTTGTTCAAAGTTGTTAATTATTTAAAATGGGTAATAGTTTCTATATTTCAAAATGCAGCTTCAGTTATCTAACTTGTAGGTTTGATGTCTTGTCCAAAACAAATGCAAACAATCAGTCAGGAGTTATCTAACCTGCTTCGTTGATGCCCCTGAACATTTCTTTCACTTTTCAAGTAAGTACAAAACAGTTAACTGAAATATAGCACAAAAATAACCGTCATGCAAAAGCTAAACACAATTTTTTGTCCACAAAGGGCCTTAATTTGCAAAAAAGATCTACTCATGCGTGACTTTTTTGATCTTGCTGTCTGAAGTAACATAAGCGGAAAATGTTAGAGGTAACAAAGACACCAGTAACATTATGATTTCATCTTCATCAACTTTCTGAAACCTTGTACATTTGCAGGCAACTGTTTCCAACTCCTGCTGAAAAAGAACAGCCTTTTCCAAATGTCCATTAGTACAATGGAATATAACTTCTTTGTGGCAAGTTGAGGTGCCTTCCTTGTTCTGGACCCTAAAAAGAAATAATGGACATAGAACAATTATTTATATAAATAGCACAAACTTAATTAGACAACTAAGAGTTCACTTGATTATCTGTTTGCAATCCTATGTCATTAAAATATATAGCATTAGTACTAGACTTTTATCTATTATAATAAACTTTAACATTTGCAGACAATTATGTAACCAACACATTAGAAATGTGCATGTGCACTATCTGAAAATGATGTTTCCTATGATCTCTGCCATCACTATCCAACTTTTTAGTTTTAACTCTTTCTAGCTGTGTACACATGTATGACTATTTCTAAGAATTCCCCCTTATTTTTGTTTTGTAAAATGGACATACAATAATAAAACTGAAAAGGAAAAATATTTTTAGAAGGTTTACATTTTGTATATTTACTTTCTAATATCATTACAGTAACATGTTTAGCATCAGTTTTTACTGTACTGAAAAGCATACAACAGTTGCAAAAAGATTTTGTCCTTGTACCTGTGCTATTATGTAGTCCAATTATTAAGTTACATTGGAAACAATATCAAATTTATGTTTTGTTAAATAACTATCTCAGCTAGCTATGTTACAACCAATTCATCTATATTTCAACATGAAATGACACTAGTATGACTATGTTTGACTTGACACATGCCTGTATTAAATGTTTCAGCAAGATCAAGGTTGACACTACATGTACCTTCTTTATTGTGCATTTTGCTTTGGAAAAAAAATAAGAATATATGGTAACAAGTGATAGCACACATCACAATGTGATGCTTTCTTAAAATAATGGTAAAAAAAACTTAGAAAAATTCATAAACTTTCTTTTTTGCAGTATGGGTACACAGTAACCCTGCAATATTTAGGAATGGTCACCTTCATTTTTTCAGCTTCACTAGCAAGTCCATAACTCTTGCTGAAATAAGTGTGTGCCATCTGCATCAATACTGATTTCATCACTGCAAATGCAAATAATAGTTTAACACTAGAATGAAATACAAGAGCAGCTAAGAAATCTATGACTTACTGGCCAGGGATCCTTTTCCTCTCAACAGATTATAAAGATTTAAAAAGGCTTGATGCTGAAACGCTCAAGCAGTTTTGAAACTTGTTATGGACGACAATGTCTACAAATAAATGTATCACTAAATTACTAGTGAAAAAAGGTAAACATTAGCAATACTTATTTGACCAAAAAAAGTAAATGACAAAAAAAGAGTAAAATGCCCATATGCACTTAATTTTACAGCTGATACTAAGTGTCATTTCTGTGTATGTTATTCAGTAAAAGCACATAACGTATATGATAATGAAATGTAACAAACAAATGCATAACAGTAATAATCCAATATGGCCGACTTTTGTTTACACATTTTGGTGTGCAATTTTTCAACGGTTTTCACATTCTTCTTATTACATTTAGGACACATTCTATTTATTACATAACCCCATGGGTCTTTTACAAACACCGGATTAAATATAGCGGACCGGGTTTTGCCGGTCCGCAATGACAAAATAGGAGAAATCGAACAGGTACAACTATTTCTAAAAATAGAACTGCTGATAAGCCCCATTTCTACTGCTAGTAAAAGGTCGCACAGACAATGATTTTTTCAGAAGAATGAGATCATGGGCTTACGGAAATATTAAGAGAATATAATAACAGAAGCGGGAGGTAGGGATTCCCCCCATCCCATCCTTCTATTTTGAGATCTTCTCCCGGCTTCTTTTCTTAAAATGAGGCTTATTTTCTTAACAAACAGTCATCAAAGTCCCGTCTACTTTATATGTATTCCCTATAACTCAAAAACTTAATGAAACCCTTGAATATGTGTACCAGCATATTTAAACGTGCATTAAAAACAATTACTTTCATAATTAACCAACACCACTGTAATAACATCGCAAATCGCACTATTAGATAAGAAAACAATGAAATGCTCTTCTTTAATTTGACAATTAAAGCACAAAATGTAAAGCAAGCTGGAAAGCCACTTCCCTCAAAATTAGTTTGAGAAGACCCCCAGTTGACATACGTATGGAGTCGCCATTATAAAAATACGTTGCGTCATTTGCATTACTGTCTATGGAGAAATTCATGAAAAGGCGAACATTGAAGAAACAAAAATAAAATAATAGAGATGAAAAATAAATATGAGAAACGGGTCCGAAGATTTTTATATTCTGAATATTAAAATGCCAATATGTTGCAGGAAACCCATGTTAAAATGCTGTGAGGAAGGTTTCAAAATTAGGAGGTACAGACTATAGTAAAAGTAAATCAATGCGTTGGTGCGAAAAGGTTGTTACTGAAACTTTATCACTAAAAAATAATTTTAGAAAAAATAAAATTATCTTACCAGTCAAAGATATATCAATAATTGAATTAAAGCCTTTGCAAATGCAGTATCTTAAGGCATTAAAAAAGACACTTTACTTTCACCTTAATTTTCACTTTCAAAATAAAACCAAAAGCATTGTTTTTTTTATCAATAATTGTTACATATTGTATGGAGCTTGTGAATGGGAAACTACTAAAGCTTGAATTTATAAGTAGAAGATCTTAGAGTTGTCGTTAATGTTTATCTTGTTACTATGTGTTTAAGTTCAATTATAAGATTATGTTTTACAGTTTTGTAGACACTTGATACTTGAGCATGAATGAAAAATCATGTAACCACTTTCGCCTTATAAATCATAATAAACTGGCCAGACTTATAATGACAACATACTGCATAGTCAATAGCACTGCAGTCTATTAAATTTTAAAACATTGAATGCTCCTAAGAGAAGTCTCATAGGTTATTCTCATAAGAACTTGTATCATTAGTAAACACTGATGTGGACACATGAAAAAAAAATATCGGACATGATTATGGTATTTAAAACCATATTAAATTTAACACACTACGAAAAATAAAACAGTTTAGAATGCAAATAAAAAATATAAGTATTTGTCCATTACATAACAATAAATCTAAGTACACAGCTTGGTACTATTTCACTAAAATAGAATTCTTTAAATTTTGAAGTAGACTGTCCCAAAACCAATTTGTCAAACTCAACTGTAAGAATGAAAAAACCTTTTTTGCACAAAGCTATTTGTTCCTGAACTTGAGTATAATAGCTATGATGCTTACTGAGCTGAATATTATTATTTGTGTCAACAAAACAACAAACGTCCTTGTCTTTACAAGCTTGTATAACTGTTGCATTTTACTATGTGGGCATTTCACTACAATCAAGTATTGGTCGCTGTAAGAATCGTATGTCACCAAACCACCAGGACTTGTCCCAATGTATCATTTCCCACAGCTTAAGTCTGAGCCACATTTTGATATGTTTACTCTTTTATTTTCTTTCAACATATTTTTGTACGCTTTGTACCGTTTTTTAGCAATTGGTTCATTTTTTCTACCGAATGCTTCAGCACTGTTGTCAAATGAATTACTCTGACCTAACACCCTTGACACAATGTTGTCTGGCTTAGTTGTGTCCTTGTTTTTTATGTTATGAAAGACTGATGCAGTGAGGCCGGCAGTGCGAGCAGATGCCAACAATGAATTATTATGCTGGCTCTTAGTTCTTACTTCTATTTCATCAATTATTTCTTGGTTACAAGTAGAAAAAAAAATCAGATAGATCAGATTGAGTCATACTTTGATTTGATATTTGAGTAACTAAATTAACAAAATTGGTTTCAATTTTTTTCAAAATTTGAAACTTTAAGTCACATTCAACTTCCAAACTGTTTTCATTTGAAGGTGGAAGATGATGAACCCTTGATGAATTTCCAAGTTTAGAATATAATGAGTTCCTAAATGAATCATTGTCCACATCAAACAATGAGCCTGTCTTTTTCTTTTCCTTAACAATTCTTTAAATATGTTCATATTTGATTCTTTTGAAGCGTATGCCTTGTTTTGGCCAGGTTTCTTTCTTCCGTTTGTTTGGTTCCATTGCTAAGGTTTCGATGTGCAGGGTAAATATGTCATCTCATCGGCCGTTTTATTAGTCGGGTGTCCTTCAAGGGCGTAGCACTTGAAACGCACATAGCACAGTTCACTCTCGTCATTTATTGCATGGTACATCATTTTATGAATGTGTCCTTCTTTATAGAAGTTTAATCCTCTAATGTACTGCCTGTAGCACTACATTTTTCCTGAGTCTTCAGCCCTATGCCTATTGTATAACAGGTAGTGTTCTGGCTTTAATACTTGGTTGCGGTAAACATTCAGATTTCCCTGTCCACCAAAACTGAAGCTCATGTACTGCTGAAATGCTATCTAGGTTTGATGTTACTGCTACTGCTGCCGCTGCAGATGATGTTGATGCAAAACACTTAATTATGAATAATAGAAAACAAAAATAACTACTCTTCTGTGTAGCTTTATATTTAATGACGCAGTAACTAATTTTTGATTAGCAAAAATTCTCCTAGGTTGGGTCATTCTCAAATTTAGACTATATGAATTTAATTAGTACAAGTATTAGAATATGTCTGAACACTTATTGGTGTATTCATAAGGACTCATTCACATTTTGAACGTAATGTGGGCAATAAATTTAAAATGCAAACTACAAACCCAGTCAAATGTCTGTCTCTGAGTAAAAGTGTATGCACGCTTTGCCAGGGTTAATTTGTTGCCACTGATTTTTTTTTTCTTAAACAGGCTTGATATCATTTTGTTATTAACGTTTAGCAAGTCTTTTAAAGTTTTTCGGGTGTTATACATGTGTATACCTGTGTCAGATATTTCGTTTTTATTTATGACTAAATAAGTTTGATTTTATTTTAAAAAATACTGGTCGAATAACTTCGATACCGGAAGTTTACATACCTTCTCGCAGGAACGACAACTCTTGCTTGCAACTGATAACGGAAAGACTTATAGGTTCATCTTCTTCCACGCACACACACACAAATAATAAATAAAACAATGTGAGGATTAAAAGAAATCTGTATGTGTAAAATGTCAATTAAAGCGTAACAATTCTATGAGGGTGTTCATCAGTTATAAATAATTCCCCCCCCCCCACACACACACACGCACACACACACACACACACACACACACACACATGTAGAACAACAACACTGTATATGAAGACTAAAACTAATGTAGTCAGCTTACGGGATTTTTAAACGACACCCTGATATCGGGTAATATTTCATTCAGTATCATTAACTAGTTTTGAAGAAATGGGAATGCTCTAAACTTTAGGTCACTTAGTACGCCTCTTTAATTCTAGACGTATTTAAATACTGTAAGTTTTATGTAATTTGAGATTCATTAATGGAGACATTTCATTATAAATGTAATTGAAATAGAAGAAAATCTACATGTAACACACCACAGAATATGTATAAAATGTTTTGAATACGAAATTATGAGCCAATTTTAAACATATATTTTGTGAGTTCAAAACATACGTCTTGAATTCCATTCCCATCATTAAAGACTACAGAATTTACTTTACAGAGTATAGTAAGAATAATTTGAAGTAAGATCTCCATGAATAGTACGTACAAATGTAAAACCACATGTCCAACAGTGCATTGCCTTCAGTCGATAAATATTGTCACAACAATGGAATGTATAACAGACATTGAGCTCGGAAAACTAGTTCTAGACAAAATGAATCCGTTATCTGTTATATTATTCATAATACAAAATGTAATGATGTTACACATTTAATGGATTAATTATCTATGCCATTATAATTAATAAAATCAGTCAGTATTTACGAATGGACTGGTTACAAAATGCTCGATATATAAAAAAAATAATACGTAGCGTTCGTATCTTTAATGCCAACGTGTAGCACCAGTAAACGTTACGTCATTATGCTCTAAAATATATGTTTTGAATACATTTAACATTATCAAGATCAAGAATAATGGAATGCAATGCTTCAACAAACACTAAAGGCAATTTTCATGTAAATCTGCCTCTTTTGATATCCAAACCATTTGACATATTTAGAGAGAGTTCTTAGAATAGTAGACACAAATTGCATGATCACTAGGCATAGTAATTTTTATATAAAGCATCATATTTTATCTTATTCAAACAGATAATTATCGTAGGGCTGCTAACAATCATATTTATATGGTGAGTTAGTTCAACCCCTGTATCCACCTAAAGCCAATTTCAGTATCAAGCACAAGGAAACATTGGTGCATCTTTACATCTCTTGTCTGATAAAATACTCTTCTTCCGGGAGGTTTTTAAGGAATCGTAACTGTATATCCGTTTTTAATGAAAATCTTGCCCTCCTTGGTAGGCTGCGTTTTGGTACAGTATCCACAAAATGGACAAACTGTAGTCCTGAAATATTAGAATCAGTATAAAACATTGGCTATGAATGGGATATTTTGTAACGAATTAGCTAGTGAACGGAAACATTTATAAACTATTATAAACTATATGAAAATGAAACTTTGTTTGTCGTATTTTGAGATTTAAGGTGGCCTTGGCAGACATTACGTTCGTATGTTATACGCTTGACTGCAACCAGATTTGACATTCCTAAGAATTATGTCTATAGTAAACGTGAAAACATCGGACATGAGCCATTAAATTGAACAGGATTCTATTTATACGTTATATACCTGAATTCTGAATTTAAAAATAAAAGGAAGAAAGAAAAAAGAAGACAAGAAATTCGGTAGTACCGATGGATGCTCCCCATAGTTGCTTTATTTCAAAGTTGATTATTCATTTTATTTTATTTCTTTCTAAGTTTACATTGGACAATGTTGGAGTAAAAAATGTTATAAGATATGACTAAATTTAACACTTAATGTGATCAATACCCCTACAATACCACCTTCTCAGAGGCAAAGGGGGAAACATAAAAAATACTTAATAAGCATAGTAGAGTTATAGGTATTTTGTACCAATTTTTTCTACCAAATTGACTAAGCTCGACACATCGTTATCATGTAGGCATCACTTTTGCAATATCATTTCAATATCACTTGAAAAAGTTACATACTGGATACAAAATATAGACGGCCTCTAAGATCGCCCTTAACCTTTGAGTTATGCAGCTGGGAGTTGTTTGTGATTCATGGTCTCAATGTGTTTAACTTGTGTGTCAACTTATTTCAAAATTCCTTCATGCATGGCAAAAGTTATTGCCGGAACAATAAGTGGACCGACCAACCAACCCACATAGTAATTCCCGTATACCCGCCAAAACTTAGTTAATTAAGGTCAAAGATCATATTAGCATGCACAATTAGGAGTATAGTTCAAATTTCCATACTGTAGCTGCAAATACAAAAAAGTAAGCCAGTAGGTCCATACAAATGTTGCCTGAGGTCAAAGTTGAAATCTTCATGCACATTATCAGTATGATTCAAGCAAAATGAAATAAGGTGAGATAATGAATTAATTTCTTTCAAATTTGAATTTGAATACGTTGTTAGAATTATATTCCGGACAAAATCTGACAAGCATTAAAAATGTAATAAAGGGAGATAACTGAAAAATTTACAATTACAGAGTTACAATTATTCAACACTGCACTTCATGTATACAATCATTACAACATCTTAAATATCAACTTAATCCCATTAATAATCATATAGTTATGCTCTAGAAAAGCATTTTATTATATTAACATAACTTATAAAGGACAATTCCATTTCTTTCAACAAGCCTAATAGCAAATTGCAAAACTTCCCTATCACAAAACCTGTAATAAAATAAAGATATATCACATTTTATCACATAACAATTGACATAAAAAAGAACAGGTCCAAATTATTTCAAAACTACCCACACAAACGTTTGAACTTTCTTCTATTTCTTTTGGTAACATTTTATTTTCATCATCGAAATTAATAAAGTGTCAAATAGATTGTGCCCACTGACTTAAAATGAAGCAAAACAATATCTGGCACGGTATTGGCAAAATGACGAAATTCTACAAAATCCCTGATGCCTGTCAGGTAAAACAAACTTAAAGTTTAACATCGAACTGTTTTGTTTCCAGCCCCAGCCCCCCAGCCCCCTCCACAATGTAGTATATTTTCATATATTATAATAATCATAATAAATGCAAGTTTAAAAGCGTTAGAAAACACACAGAGAATATACATTAAAAATAAATGTAAAAATATCTAAAATGCAGATTAATAACAATGGACAAATAGCTCCTTTAAAAACGTCCATGTTTTAACTTCCACAATTTCTACGATTCGTACACTTTGAAAAATCCTTTTTCCGTGTCTATGTTTAAAAAAATGTTAATATTACCACTAACGTACATTTAAAAATTTCACGTATGAATCATAAACTTTCCAATCCTATAGTTCCTATCCTTAAACATTTATCATTTCCTATGACTAGTCTACCGCAAATAATACCACCTTGAAAATGAATTTCTTCTTATTCTCTTACGTCAATTGTCGTTTCTTTACTTTTTAATTGATATTATTAAACAATGAAATTTATTGTTTTAAATAGGATGAAATGGAGTTAATTTGTGATATGGAACAACGTATTGATCATATTTAAAAAATGCTATAATTGAAAAAAAAAGCGTTGGAGTTAATGAGACTGGCTTGAATAAATTAAATGCAAATAAATCATGCAATAGAACACGCTTGCTTTTCCTTTTATAAGGTTGTATGAGTTGTCTAAATCAGTCCACAAATAAATAAATAAATAAACAAATAAAATTACATAGCTCTGAACTACCTTTGCCCAATTAACCCTGGCATGACAGAGGATATACAAACATTTCAGATTTTTGAGCATTAGAAAGGGAGCATAACATTTGTTCCAAAGGATATTTTAAAAAAGACGTAAATGGCGCCACCCTCCAAAAGAAACTACGGAAACAAAATCACTTGAGAGAGTCACCGAATATGAATACGCATTAATTATACTTCTATATAATTCCTAACAAGTTTTGCTCTTGTTTTTGCCTTAAATTGTCCTGTAATTCTCACTGTCTTCGAACAATTAAGATAAGATGCTCGTTTCACAATTACATATACAGAGTGCTTTGTAAAGACTTGATCATCTTATGTTTCTATCTGCTGACCCGTGTATTGGTTACTACTACTAAAACTAGTATCTTTGGAGATAAAAGTGGCTTTGCTTCAGTAAAATCCATAACTGAAAACATATAGGCTAACAAATATGCTGCCCATCCTTCAAACATGCAACAGCTGTGACAACGGAGCAGCAAATATTTGGAAATATAAATATCTGATCTGAAAGCATGGGCGAAAATACTTGCTCTACTGCAAACGCATCGTTTGGTATTTCACATAATGTTAATAATTTATCCTGCTTTAACCATCCATAAAGAAAAAAATGTGGATTTAAATAAGACGTCAGTACTGCCACTTTTGCTATTGACGGAGACTTGTTTCACTGGTTTTGGCGTAAGAATCCTAGAAATGCTTTGGAAACGTTGGCTGTGCTCCTAAAGTCAGTTTTAATGACGTACACCAACACGCTTCCCAGTGTCGGGAGGTTCACGTTAGCTCAAAAGCTTCTAACACGAGGGTTTTTGAGTAGCACCGGCCACTCTCAGCAATGCGTGTCCATAGGGTATTACATTTAAATCTCTACTGACTCTTGCTACCAGAGCATTGAGCTTTCTAGCACTGACTACAAGAAACAACTCAGAAAGTGTTGATTAAATTTTATCTCTCTTTCATACGTTCCACTTACTCATTTTAACCACTGAATTATTCTTTGCTCACGTTGTTATAAGGTGCTATAGAAAAATGAACACGTTAAAAAAGAAGCCATTTTAGTGACTATTTAAAAATCGAAAAATACTTTACTCCGCTTCAGGGTTTACCGTTAGTGAACGGGTGCTCTTTCATATCCTTTTAAACTATTTTGAAAAAAACATTGACAAATTTGCTGCCGTTGAACGTCAAATACGCCTTCAGAAAACGCAGTCAATCATTACTTAATTGTAAAAATTGTCTGCGGTAGACTTTTTTTGTCGGTCAGTATTCGCCCTCCGTCGATGCAGATAATACTCAATTTAACAATCTTCCAAACAATAATTGATTAATATTTATTGATAAAAAATATGTGGAAAATCTTCTATGACCAGCCAAGTCATGAATTAAATTCACAACTATACCGGAAGTATTCTTTTATTTTAAATTCTCAACTTTACCGGAAGTATTCTTTTATTTCTATACATTTTCTAATTGAAAAGGCTTTTGTTTCTTCTCATTAATATGTTTTCTGAACATTCACTTTGTTTTCAACATTTGTCTTGACTGTCATACATCTAGATCATTTTGAAAACTAACGTAACTTTGAAAACACTTTGCCTACGATTTTCTTCTTTTGGTTTTGAGTTTCCTTTTAGCACAATTTCTTATAGTGCTCGAGTGGTTTGATTTATTGACCGCCCCAAAGAATTGAAACATTGTGGCGGGGCAAAACGGGAAAAGGTTAAAACTAAGAAAACACACATTTAACATGATGTTCGCCACGCCATACGAAGACACAAAATTTAGTTACTCGTAAAGCGGGGCGAAAAGGCAATGGTCGAAACTAGGAAAACACGACAGTCACCGTTCGAAGTGTTTTCGTGAAATTGACTTTTCGTCCCGCCAAAGTGTAAACACATAGCACAACAAATAGAAAGGGCGAACGATCAAAAACACACTCATACGACATCGGATAAATTAGCTGCCATATGTTTTTCAGAGTGGGTATTTAAAACCAATACATTTGTCGTTCTGGTATAAATATAATACAATACGTAATAAATTAGTGTGTTTTATTTGTTTTGTTTTCGTAAAATTTAAAGGTGAACTTTGATAAATTTTGAGCTGTATATATTTTCTTTTTGATAAGAAATAAACCCTAAGTACGATTATACCGTTGTCTGGGCTAAGACTAAATCAAAACGTTAAAAAAACGTATATGGACAAATTCATCCGATTTATTTTTGACATTAGTCATCTAGTTAACCTATTTAAGACATGTAAAATCTATACCATTGCACAATCATTGCACAATCATTAAAACGGAAAATGATTAAATAGTGAGTGAGTGGTACAACAGTAGACGGAGAAATCGCAAATAGACCGATAAATTGTCAGATAATTTCCCGACAAACCATATTTGCATTTACCATGCACAACATCCATGAGATCTCGCGATTCAAATATATATCAGAAAAACATGTATCTACTTTGGTTAGCCAAATCTGAAATCGTTGTAGAAATGCACTGTTCTGAAGGTATTGGTTAATTCGTATGACTGACGTTTTCACTAAGATAAAACATACAACTAATACATAAAGTTTGAAATCTATTATTGCACTGATATATCGCAACTCTCGTTCAAACGTTATCTGTCACAAAGAAAACAAGAAAATGCTGTTATTTGAGAATAAATTGATCTGAGATTAATCAGTATAACAAAGAGCGAATCACAAAATAAATACGTCTTAAAATTGTTGACATTATGTTGACAACGAAAACAAAAACATACTTCTTACATATTTACGAGTGTAACGTCATAAAACTGTTTATAAAAAGAGTGTAAATATGGAAACTTTATCCTTTTCAAGCATGCACTTGACACTGTAGATTAATTCTTTGACGTGAATAAAAGTTATATTTCATAAGATTACGACCACGTGTTATATATTTATGCAATCCTCAACTGGTAGATCTGCACTTGAAATCAAAGTGCCGTCAGCACCACACGCACAGGATTTCGCTTGATACTTGTGTGCGAATGAACACTTTCTAAGCTTTCTATAAACTGGTGAATACACTGCTTACAGAAATTTATATTTTACAGGTTGAAAATGTATTTAGTACATGGAATTAACAAGTATATAGAAAACATTTTTGAAGTTTGTCATTTTTAACAAGTAAGTTCAGCACCATCACAGAATTTCCTCATAAATGTTCATAGCCGATTTATTGATGATAAATCAGAACTGCAAGCTTTGTCACGTGTGAATAGGGCTTTAAAACAAAATATTCTACTTTGTGTTTACCTACTTTATACATCTTTTACTTTATTGTATGATTGTATAAGTTATTCGAATAATATGAAAAAAAACTGACTGTCTCGATAGTAAGACAATTAATTTTGCAGCCTGCGTTGACTCCTTGACTCACAACCGATGTTTCATAACCAAGTTTACTGGCTCTACAGCCAAGCTTTAGTTACAATAAAAAAAATCTGCTACACTCTATAGAAGTAGTTCCTTAAATAAAATTGCTGAGCAATAATACAAAATATGCTGTCCCTCAGAGTGTACAATTTCTAGTGACAGGGATAAATAGCGTGCTAAAGCAGACGCATGTTTATTTTAGACAAGCTTATCTATTCTTTTAAAAGAATACTACGATACAGTTATATATGTTAAGCAACTGCTTTCAAACAAATCCAGTAGGCTTTGCGGGTTTGGGCACGATATTCCTTGCTTTGTCAATGACATGGCTAAAGGTTTTTGTGTGCAAGTCAATTCCTTATAAAGGATAAGGTTTCAGACATGAAAATTTTTGCTTACATATATGAATTTCTATGAAAAATATGCGACCTTTGTGCGGGACCAGTGGTGACATTATTTGAACAATCTTGGTTAACGCCTACAGGAGAAAACTCACAAAATTATTTTATCTCCTATAGGTGCATTTTATCAACTAGGAAATAAAATGTATTTGTGCTACATATATTGTCAAACAACTTTATTTAGACTGTCATTTATACAACCTTCTCAAATATTCATGCAATCGCTTCAATGTATTTATTCAACAAGCACAGCAAATCATAAACATATATGTACAGAATATTAGTTATCTTACTAATATCTTAATACTGTTAGTTCCTAAAATATTCTAAATCAAAATATGGTATTGATGCTAGTAAAGGAAAAACAAAAAAATCTCTTCATTTTGGCATTTGTCTTTTGTCCTAAGTATATATCCGATATCTGCTGTATTTCAAGAAATGAATCAATTATCATCATCATCATAATCATCATCATTGTAAGTAGAATCACTGCTTACTTAAAAAAAGCTTGACATCTGAAAAACCTTCAAGATTTAGTATTGTATTTGTAAACGATAAGTGCATGCGTAAAACTGGAACCCTCAAATAACGGATGTTATATCTGTGATTAACAAGAAAATAGGTAGAACCGATTAATGCTCCCCATAGAAGTACTATTTCAAAACAAGTGTACACGTTTTATTTTTCTAAGTATAAATTGAAGTAAAAATATTGCTATAAAATATAACTAAAGCTATCACTGAATGTGATCAATACCTCCACAGTACCACTTTGTCAGTGGCAAAGGGGGTGGGGGGGGGGGTACGCAAGGCAGAGTTATAGGTCCTGTATACTCAACTTCCTCACAAAATGTTCTACCAAATTGTTCTATCAAAATGACTAAGAGCTACATATCGTTACCATGTAGGCACCATTTATACCATTTTTTTTCAAAATCACTTGATAAAGTTACAGAGCGGGCACAACATATAGAACGACCTCTAAGAGTTACCTTAACCGTTGAGTTATGCAGCTAGGAGTTGTATGCGATATATGGTCTCAATTTGTGTCAACTAATTTCAAAACCTTTCATGCATGACAAAGTTCAGCCGGATCAAGAATTAGACCGACCGACCAACCGACATAATGTTACCAGTATTCCCACCTAAACTTCGTTTATGAGGGTATAAAATGGAGATATTTAATAAACATGACCAGATAATGTTGTGATTCTTAAACACTGCACTTTCTGCCACTTTATCTTTCGATTGTTTTGAATATCAAGCATATATGTTGAACAGTTTTTAAGTAATTCTCAGAATAATCATCATTAAAACAAAGAGGAAAAGTGCTTAAAAAATTGGGCAAGGTAGATTTACTACTTTAATAACGAACTTCCTCTATTTGCCGTCTAGCAATAGGTGATATATCAACTAAATCCCTTAAATATTTTTGAAGTTATGATCCTGACAAGTATTAAACAAGAGGTTCATAATTGTCTTATATCCCTCACCTGAGTACCACCATTTAAAACAGCACGGCCAATGAAGGAATCAAGGTAAGTTCACCATATGTTGAAATACATGTTGAAGTCGAAATCTACATGCAGAATTGTACATCTGGTCCAAACTTCATGGACACAGTTTCAAGTACAGTAAGTAGGTCTGAAGTAAAAGTCAATTTCAGCTAACGTAAAAGATGATATCCACATGTAGTTCAAAATTAATACTGTAGCTGCAAATACATGAAAGTAGGTAAGTATGTGAATGACAATGAAACCTTAAGTCAACGTATATATCTGCATGCATGATTTTAAGTATGATTTAATTTTTAATTCTATAGCTGCAAAAACAAGAAATTAGGTCAGTAGGTCAAAGTCAATGTCAACTCAGGTCAAAGATGAAAACTGCGTGCACAATTATACGTATTATTCAATTCCATCCTGTAGTTGCAAAATCAAGAAAATAGGTCAGTAGGTCAAGGTCATGTTGACTGAGGTCAAGGTTTAAATCTACATGCTAAATGATAAGTATAGTTCATAAATGCATATTGTAGCTGGAAAACAAAGGAGTAGGCCAATAGGTCGAGGTAAATGTCAGCTAAGGTTGCATTAGAAATCTTCATGCAAAGTCATAAGTATAATTCAAATTTCCATACTGTAGCTGCAAAAACAAAGAAGACGGTAAATAGGTCATGGTAAAGAAAACATTTTTTTTTCTTTGCTTTTCCATATAAGTCTATATAAATAATGTGACCTTCCCACCTTCGAGTGGTGGTCAATTTTGACCAAAGGGAAAAAATTGAATAATCGTTGTATAAGTATAAAAAGCTACATACATAAGATATAAGTTCTACAGCCTTTGATTTTTGACAAGAAGATTTTCAAAAATTTGCATTTGAAATACACAAGACCCCCGCAGTAGGGCCAGTTCTAACCCAAGTGACATAATTTGTTCAAAGCTGGTGGAGGTCTACTAAACAATGCTAAAATATATAATCTCCAGTGCAGGAAGATTTTCAAAAACGTCTCTGCAAAACATTATGTAAAACAATTGACACCCCCATCTACAGGCGGAGTCGATTTTCACTCAAGGTAAAAAAATTGAACAGTCCCTGCAAAAGTAAGTTATTCAATGCCACATACCAAATATCCAAGTACTAGGGCCTACGGTTTCTGACAAGCAAAATATTCAAAGATTTTTATTGTACACAAAAAATACCACTGGGACGGGGTAAATTTTACCACAGTAGTATAATTTGAAAGGTCTTGGTAGAAGGCTTCAAGATGACACTGCATGCAAAAAACTAACCCCTAGGTCCTGCAGTTCTAATTCATTTTATAATTTTAAAAACATACTTAGTAATACATGTATAACATATTAACAAAACTGTTAAGGAAAATAACTAAAAATGGGGACAGTGAGAATTATTGTTCATAATTCACTTTTTATCAGTCCCTTCTATGTTTGGGTCCAATATTAACTAAATGCCTTTGATAGTTTTAGAGTTATGTTCCGGACAAGCAAAATATATTTAGGGGAGAAATTAAAAAACTAGTCAAGAAAAGTTATGGTTCTTGTGCACTGCACTTACTCTATATGTCCTTTATCATCGTATGAAGTAATAAGTTAATTATTTATTTGTTTTTGTATTATAGTCCAGACAAAATCTGACAAGTATTAAAAATGTAATAAAGGGAGATAACTGAAAAATGGAGTTACCATTAGACACTACACTCTTTTTTGATATCTTCTGTCAACGTATATAAAAAGGTGATGCTATTTTAGAAAAAAAAACAGTTAAAAAGTATTATGACCCTTGTTCACTGCACACTCATTTATGACCTTTAACAGTGATATTGATATGCTCCGGACAAAAGTGTCACGGACGGACGGAGACTATTACCGTATCCCTTTCACCTATCCGCTATGGGGGGGGGGGGGGGCGGGAAACACGAAATTTAATAAAAATGAATTTCTGTGTAATAATAGTACTACCTAGAGCATAATAAACTTTAACGATTAACCCGATAACATACCGAAAGATATAATTTGGAAAAATGCACACATGATTTATACATAAATTTGAATAAAAGAACAGTCATACAATTTTAAAATAGAGTTATTAAATATATATAACACATCTATGACTGTCAACATAGACATTTTTACAATTTTTGAAAAATTAAGCAGCTATATTGTATACATCAGATAATTGTTTTTAACTAAAATATTGAGATATCAAGTATCCCATAAGTATGGAAACTTGAACAGATAAATGTAAATGAGATAAAAGAGAAAACATTATTGATTAATAAAATGAAAAATAACATTCTGGAACAGAAAAAGGATTTTAAATTTCTTTAAAGTCATATCTAGAAACTTATTACAGTCGTGAATCATCTGAAAACAAAGAGCAGCAAACAAAGAATGTTCAGTCAACATACCTTACATGGAATGTCATTAACAAATTTCTTTTTATTTGTGCAATTGGCCCAAAATTAAGAATTGTTCAGTATAAAAATATTTAATAAGTATTTTTCTTACAAATACGTATTTATATAATTGTAAACTTCTGACTTCTATATAACGTCGTTTTTGTAGTATGTGTGGTGAAACAATAGTTAACCTATTTCTGGGAATATGATTTCAATCAATGTTTCTGGACAGATGTAAATATTTAAAAGTAAAAAGATATAAAAAATAACTTAACTTTTAGGTTGATATGTTTTGCGATAATGCACATGCATGGAACGTAGAACAGTTTTCCTCTCATCTTAGGTAAATATTATATATATTATATTTACACAGTTTGATAATTTTCTTAAATTTAGGAAAAATATTGAATATCAAATAGAACTTAGCAAAAGCAAATTTCATCATTATGAAATAAAATGGTCATTTTTAGATACACAGAAAAGCTTAAAAATATATTCAATATCGAGTTAATAGTATTTGATACAAGCGCCGTTATTTGTTACGCTATTTTTACAAAAAAACATAAGCTATATATATAAAACATGAAAGCTAACGTAAGAACAGAAAAAGTAATGAAATACAAGAGGGTCCATGGGACCCTGGGTCGCTCACCTGCCAACAACTGCTCAATGGTTGCAAGAGTCAGTGGATGCAAATACAATTGCCAATTGACTCAAAGGGTGCAGGCAATTATGACCATGGGGTCATCTTTGGTAGAGTTTCACTAGATGTCGTGCGTCATCAGGATTGTTAAAGCACAACGTGGACTATAATGGACTGAGCCTCATAAAAATATATCAAGCACGTATACACATAGTACCTAACATATTTAAAGTTTCAAAGCAGTATCTTGAAAAATGTAGAAGTTTGTGCCGCAATATTTTTTTAAAAATCCTGCCGTTAAATAAAAAAACTAGGCTGTTGTGAACTGAATGTTGGAACACCGTTCCAAACAGGGATTATGTACATGACACATGTTCACTCTATTGCCAATTCTGCTAATTATTTTAAAATCCAACCAGAGATGCAAAAAATATAAGGGCAAGACACAAACTATCAGCAGTGAGGCCTATATAGCAGAACTTACTAAGTTCAGAGGGTTGCTGTGACATGGATCTTGGAGGGATGAACATGGGTTTCGAGTGTAAGACATACTTATTTAAATTTTTGGTTGTAAGGGTTGCAGAGACTTTGAGTGTTTAAGTAATGTTATTTATAATACTAGAACTTTTATTAAAATACAATGAACACAAATATAAAGAAAAAGATTCATAACGGAAAAAAATGTGTAAATGCAATCTTTAATAAAATAAAACAATATTAGCCCTTAAAAATTATTTTTCCCTGACTTTTCACTAACTTTTCTGGATTTTTAGTTTTCACTGACCAATTTTCAAAATTCCCTGACAATTCCCTGACGACCTTGAAAAAAAAATCAAATTTCCTTGACTTTTCAAGTCCCCTGGCAACCCTGCAAGATCTTATATTAACTCAATTATTGTACAAGTCTGATTAAATTCAAATCAAAAATGAAGCTGCTATTGTGCAGACAAGGTCTAAATAGTTAATTTTGGCACTTTCAGGGGCCATAACTCTGGAACCAATAATGCAATATGGCAATTTGAAGAAAGGAACCAAGATCTTATGGTAATTAAAGTGAAGATCAGACCAAAATTAAGACCACTAGAGTGCAGAAAAGCTTTTATCATAACTTGACCTAGTGACCTAAATTTTAAAGTCACATGACCCAGTTTCAAACTTGACCTAGATATTATTGAGATAAACATTCTGACAAAGCTTGAAGAAGATCGGAGCAAAGTTAAGACTACTACAGTGCGGACAAGCTTTTTCTATAATTTGACCTAGTGACCTAGTTTTCAAGGTCACATAACCCAGTTTCGAACCTGACCTAAATATCATTGAGATACACATTCTGACCAAGCTTGAAGAAGATGGGACCAAAATTAAGACCGCTAGAGTGCGGACAAGCTTTTTCTAAAATTCGAACTAGTTACCTTGTTTTCAAGGTCACATGACCCAGTTACAAACTTGACCTAGATATCATTGAGATAAACAATCTAACCAAGTTTGAAGAAGATCGGACCAAAATTAAGACTGCTAGAGTGCGGACAAGCTTTTTCTATAATTTGACTTTGTGACCTAGTTTTGAATGTCACATAACCCAGTTTCGAACTTGATCTAGATATTATTGAGATTAACATTTTATCCAAGTTTGAAGAAGATCGGACCAAAATTAAGACCGCTAGAGTGCCGACAAACGTTTTCTATAATTTGACCTAGTGACCTAGTTTTAAGGGTGAGATAATCCAGTTATGAACGTGACCTAGATATCATTGAGATAAACATTCTGACCAAGTTTAAAGAAGATCGCACCAAAATTAAGACCGCTAGAGTGCGGACAAGCTTTTTCTATAATTTGACCTAGTGACCTAGTTTTAAGGGTGAGATGACCCAGTTATGAACTTGACCTAGATATCATTGAGATTAACATTCTGACCAAGTGTAAAGAAGATTGCACCAAAATTAAGACCGCTAGAGCGCGGACAACAATTGTGAACGGACTACGGACGACGGACGGACGGACGGACGGACGACGGACGAAAGGCGATCACAAAAGCTCACCCTGTCACTATGTGACAGGTGAGCTAAAAAACCGGAATAAGTTGTATTTATTTTCGTCGCATTTACAATTTTGATAATTTCCACTTCTACATCTATGTAAGCTATAAATTTTAAACATTTTACCTAAGGCAAGTTCAAACAAATTCCTCGATTTAGTGTTTGAAATTATTTTTATCCAGTTGCAGGCGCAGCGTGTTTCTAAATGTCATGATAGTTTTTTTGGTTTAATCAGTCTCAACCGCTAGCTCAGTTAATCAATCAATTTTAGTGTGCACAAAAATAAAATATCAAACACTGAGCTATTCAGCGGGCAATACAGAAATCAAATTTGACTCGCCTGACAAATTTACATTATAAAAGCTAACTGTTCACAATAACAAATACTTCCGTAGCATGGGCCTTAATTTGTTGTGCTCGTCAACCTGAATCTTAGAATATTATTCCTAGCTAAATATTTGACATCCCATCTACGTAAATTCATATAAAGGTAAGTGTGTTATACAGATTAAAAAAAAACAGTTTTTTTAGGGATTCTTTTTAATGCGAATAGTTTTGAAACAGAATGTACAAGTTTTAACAACTATAAATCGAGAATAGAGTTTTCCTTTTTCATACTCGTTCTATTTATAATGCAATCACACGCTGTCACTACATCTACTCCGTCACGTGGCGAGCAAAAATTAAAAAAAATTGAACGTCAATTGTGATTTAGTTTTAATAGCAAATCTTACTGGAAAATATACTATGACATGCATCTTAGTAAATTATTACATAGAAAACATGTCTGAAAACAAGTTGAAGAGATTTTTATAGTTATATTATTCCAAACGTTGCTAAATTTTCATTCAAGAAACACTTTATAAATAACCTTTTCTTAATAACTCTCAAAGATTTTATTTTTGTAAATCGAATATTATGATCATTGATTTTATTTAATAAATAACTGGATAACATTAAACAAATTAAATTTATAAATCCACGCCATATTTTTCCACATAAAAGTAATATGTTTAAGTTTTGTCAATAGAATACATGTATTACAGGAACATGTGAAACTGCCTATTTTACAAGATAAACAACTAAAACGAGACATTTCTGAAAAATACTCCACATACAAAACAAATACTTCATATGTTTTCTCGCTATCTTATCACTAAAATGAAAATAAATTGTAGTACTAAATACTTAACAAGCACTTTAATAAAAACCTAGTTAATTTCTACATTTATACACGTTGACAGTTTTTTACAATCTTTTTTGCTCTATATTCCAAAATATCAGTTAAGAGAAATCAGAAAAAAACAGACAACAAAAGATAGAATATGAAAATTAATAGTCTGTTTTTAATAATTAAGATGTATTTAATATGATTTAATGACTTCCATTTCAATGGGGTTCTCACTGCGCTGTAAAAGCAATGTGACATAGTGCAAAGCTTAGAAAAGCTTTCTCGCTCGCTTTATGTCAAACGGTATATCGGACAAAGCTCTCTTTTTCATGTTTCGTTCCTTCTTTGAGTTTTATACTAGAGCTTTTACAGTGGTTTTATTGATGCTGGTCCCTCATTAAAAATGTTTCAATTCTATGAAGTCTGTTTTCTATTCCTTCTAAACGCTTGTTAACAGGATCTAATTGAAAAGATATAAAACTGGTTACACCAATTTCTTTAAGAATGTCAGTTATTGGTGTGACAACAGTAGTTTCGTCAGTCATAAATCCGATCACCATACCTATGCATCTCAAATCATGTTGCTCGTCTTCCATAAACACTAAAGATCCCGAATCTCCTGACTGACAGAACCCCTCATGATCTTCCGATATTATCTGATATTGATTGACCAATGTATAGTTTGGACGTAATCCTTTTAATTCACCGATATAGGTAATCTCTCTAACGGCCATATTAGGCCATCCGATATTCCCAGAAGTTTTCCCAGATATACATCCAAATTTATGTACTCGCCTTTTGCTTGAGGGTATTCCTTTCTTACCCCAAACTTTTCCCGATTCGTACTTATTTTCTGAAGTAGAAAATCAAAGTTTCGTTAGCATGCTGAAAACATCAATCTTTGTCAGACAAACTGAGTACAGGTCTATTTTGAAAAAAAAAGAAAAAAAAATCTTATACTTTATTTAACAAAAGATGGTTATAATAGTTATTAGTACAAGATCTTAATTATGCCAAAGTGAAATTCAACTTTGCTTCAGTTTAACTTTTTATGTTGTTGTTTATTTTCATTAACCTACACATCTTTGAGAACAAGTACAACAGGCAAACTTAATGCACTAATAGAATTAGTTTAATTTTCAAGAGAATGAGCCAGTAAAATATATATGCAGTAAAAAATAAAGTAATTTAAGTGTGTGTTCCTTTTAACTATGATTATATTACCAACATTAAACAATATGGCAATGATGACCCTGTATCCTAAATACCACTTTTCTTAACAGCATCGCCAAACAGAAATACATTCAACTGAAGTAAATATATACTCAGACATACATAATAGCTTCTTCCTTAAGTGCTGAAGAAGTTGAAAGTTCAAATCAGAGTATGTGCGCGTGCATGCATGCGTGTTTGTGCGTTCCGGTCTCATGAGTTGAAGATTATTTTAGGAGGACGACAACAAGTTACTATAGATTATATAAAATAATTATACCCCTTTCGGTTAATGACTTGAATATATTTTTCTGTAAAAGTCTTTTTTTGAAAAAGTGTCTCATGAGGTGGTGACAATTCTTACCTTGGGGACATCATTTAAACAATCATGGTAGGTATATATTAGACAAGGCTAGACCTTAATAAGCTACACTCTATGCCCTGAAGTTTCAGAGAAAAAAGTTTAGTTTCTCATCTAGACATATAAGTAAGTCCGCCCTTTTAGCCAATATTTTGACGGAACGATATATGTTTTAATATTATATATACGGTCACCAATTTGAACAATTATTCCAAATTATTTTAAACAGAGCCATCAGTTTTAAAGGAGAAAATTTTTAAAGTTTCCGAACACATATAGGGAAAGTAAATTCCGACCACGGCGTTGTTTTTCTACGAATCGTTATAAAGTTTATATTTTATACTAAAATTGAAAGGAAACATTTGTTTTCTTAATTATTAACAAAGTGGACAACGGTCTGCTGAGGGGAAGAGCATCGATATTTTATGTTGCCGTTGAACTTTAAATTAAGACAAATCTACATCAAATATTTTGGCAAAGTTTAGTTGAAAAAAGACACAATGATTTCAGAGATTGTTTAAATGCAGTTGATTATGGACGGACGGACGCAGGGTGGCAAGGGAGGCATGAAAAAGGGGGTTTTGACCACATTGTAAAATGCTTGAGGGTTTTTTTTATACTCCTATACAATAGTGAACGGGGGCGGGGTATGTCCGAGGGGGGTTTGTCTTGCTTAAACGTGCTGCCATTACCTGGTGTATTCTATCAAATTACACTTACGAGCAGTGCTTGTATCATCTTCCGGAAAGGTCCCTGCAACAGGAGGGCGCTTTTCAATTGTGAACATTGCAAGATCTACACCCGCTATTTGACTCTTTCCTTTTTTCAAAACTAACTTGACAACTCTCCCGATGCTGTTTTCAGGTGCTGATGATGGCTGATGTACAATGATATCATCGGTATTATCTTCTTCACTTTGCCACTTATCGTATATTTGAACTTCATCGAGAAAAACATGAGCACAAGTTATTCCACAAATCCCGTATTCTGGATGTTCAACAAAGCCGCCAAGTGTGCCAAATTTGTCGGGAAAAACGTCAGATGTTATTTTGCAACCCATGCACAGCGTCTCCTGAAACTCAGTAGCCGATGCAACACAAAAACGAAATTCACCTTCTCTAACATCGACCGGAATTCCTTCCAATGTTTCAGGATATCTGTTTTCCAATAGTGGTATAAATTCTTCCACTAGGACATACAAAACAATGCAAGGCTTTGTCACAATCATTTGCTCGCCTCTTTCGTTTGCTTCAAACATTGCTGAAGATGCCGAAATAGCTGAAAGGTACTTGTGTTTTTGCATCAAATCTTCAGCATGTATGTCAATCGCAGAGCTAATTTTTCTGGCGATATCTGTTGACAATGGCTTGTTTTCTTCACAGAATAGTAAAGTGTTACTTTTTTCATTATACTGACCAGTAATTCTAAGTTCCGTTGTCCATTCTAAATTCTCTAAGTCCACGTCTTGTCTTGCAAGCACAACAAACGTTACTACAGTTTCGGTCTCTGTCTTGTAAGCTGGCCAGACGTGAACAATATCGTCAGATATTCCTCTGATGTAAGAACATACTTTTTCGCATTCCTCGATAAGGCGGGATGATTTTCTGCCTACAACTCGACAAAGGTTATCTAAATCGTCTTTGTTAAGAGTTTGGCCTTCAGGACCTGGGCTCTTAATTCTGTCTGAACATTCTAATCCGCCATTCTTTTCTGAAGTTATAGGTTAAGCAGAAAATAATATTTACTTTTGACTTATTAAACAACATGACTATTTTCACTTAACTAGAGACCATTTTCCAATAAGTATGTAAACTTTCAAACTAAGGAAAAGAAGTTTCAGTGATCAATCACTGACAAGTTCAAACGCTTTAACATAAAATTATAAAATTGTGCAATTCTTCAATCCGACCACTCGTAAACATGCATAACATTAAAAATATTATTTATTATTTTGATTCTTTTCCTATGTTCTGATTTTTGATTCAACGGTCCGATATGCAGACTTTCGAATAGCGGTCTCCCACAATTGTGCATTCCAACTGTCAAAGAAACTAAGTAAAGAAAACAAAAGAAATATCGATTACTGAACTAGCACAGGAAATATTTTCAAGTATCACTGAGGCTGCAATCAGAAGCAGTAACAAGTCAATGCTACATAAAAATTAGACAAATGAAAAACGCGTTTTTAACAAAAACACTAGAAGTCAATCGCCTATAAACTTATCATTCAGAATTGTGGTCTATCAGAGACCGTATACCCAGACGGTAATATATATAACGAGTTATAATTATTTAAAAATGTATTCACAGTTTCCTACTTGTTTATAGAACCTGCCCATATTTTTACTCTTTTCTATTTCATTGTTTCGCCCCCTGTCTTTTTTTTTGGTCTTTTTCCATAAACTTCCGGAATAAAGCGAACGAATTTTAAGTTCACAACATAATTATTTTTCATAATTTACGTTTTCATTATCAGTCTGTTTGACATTTCAGATTATTTCTGCATTCATTCACATTTGTTGTTAATAAATGAAGTTTCATGAGGAGCGTTTATAAACATTTTTTTTTGTGAACAGAAGATTATGATGTGAAACATACTGATAAATATTCACTACACAATACAACATACCAAATGTCAAGGCTAAATATCATGTGCTCTGAGAAAAGCATTATTAATATTAAATAATAAGTTTGTAGGACTGTTGGTTGTGCTTGGCTTTAAATGATCCAATCTCCATAGGCTATTTTCCGTTGGCGGGCTCGACATGCTGAAGATTGACATTCTAATGTTGTACAATGTGACGAATTAAAAAGCATAAACTTTGTTCCTGGCTATTTTGGCCAAAGAGAATGGGGTTTATGATATGATATTGTTCTGGCTTAATTTGTACCGGAAGAGAGACTAGAGTAAGGATATTACTTGACTTGCTGTGGAGGAACCAAGCTAAAGCGAGCTTCAGACTTCCCCCCGTTTTCCAGGGTGACGGAGGATTGCTAAAATATGTAAGTAAAAATTAGTTTGCTATTAACATATGATTCAATTTTAAAACAGCGAATCGAAATAAACATTTTCTACTGACGTACTTTAAAACAAGGTTCTAGGACCATAAAAAGGATGCTTAAATTCTTTTGAGTGAAAGTGATACTGTATGTTATGATAGTTATGTTTTTACAATTGACCTGAATGGACACAAACAAAGAATAAAGTATAGCCACTACGCAGTTCTGATAAAATTTGCTGTAAAAAATTGCTGCACTACCCAACTTGAAATACTTCTGAGAAAGGGCGGAGGGTTGATGGGGGTAGTAGGAGAAAGAGTTGGTACAACCAAAACCCAACCATATGACCTATATTAGAAATAAAAAAATGTGTGTGTTTTGGGTGCTAAAGGCCTACACCTAGGTTATATTCTATAAAAGAAAAATAAACAGCTGAAAGGAGGGGTTAGGAAGAAGCCAAATCTCCTGAAAAAATATGTTAATAAAAAGGCTGGGAGGTTGTTCCCTAAGCCCACATAATAAAACAAGAAAAATGGGGAGAGGATAGCTAGATACAACAAAATGAATGAACATTATATCAGCTTATCCCCCACACACATTAAGCAACCTTACTTTTTAAAGAATAATGCAGACTTTTGGTAAGTCTGCTCGTAGGATCTTCCCGATCCAGTTTTCTTCTTTTTTATTTGGGAAGGCGTAGAGGGTATTTAATAACCCTATGAGCGAAAGAGCGTCGTTTTCAATTTCTGATCTTCAAAATGCTTTTTCGAATGCCTGTTACCGAAAATGAATTGATATTCCTGAAGTAGGTTGCGCATTTCATTTACCAAATATGTTGAAAAACTTTAATTAAATTCTTTTCTAATTTCTTACGAACTGCGGTTCATGGGCGCATTTATCTTGATTTATTGATAGAACGCTATTTTACTACGACTCTTTTGGTAAGCCAAAAGAATAGGTCATCTACTAATAGAATTTAATGCACGAAAGTTTTGGGTTTGATATGATTACAAAAAACAGTGCAAGTCCATTTTATATGACTCGGTGTTGACCAACATTGGTCAGTACAACAAAACCTCTAGGCTTTGACCTAAATAGATTTTGACTTCCTTAAGTTTAGGAGTTAAGTTATATATAATTGCACTTATTTCTGATACACATTTGATACGTTTCCGTAAACAAATAAACTTAAAATAGGAAAATTAAGATAATATTAAAACATGTGCCATGTTGACATGGCCATCCCCAGCTGAATGTGTTTGCTTAGTTATCATTCTTGTAAACAGCACTCCTCCCTAATAAGATCTATCAACCTATAAAGATCCAAGTTGATGTCTCAAAACACTTTTTGAGTTATTGCCCGAACATAAATTAAGCATGAAAAATAACAAAGGGCAATGACTAAAAATATAAAGGGTAGAGTTATTATTCTTATGCACATAACTCCTCCTAAATCAGATCTGTCTACCTTTGATAGTTCAATTTGATATCTCAAATACTTTTCGAGATATGTTCTGGACTAAAAAATATGCATGAAGAATATCAAAGGGCAGTAACTCAAAAAGCGAAGGGTAAATTTATCATTCTTGTGCACTGCATTTTTCTTCAATAAGATCTATCAACTTCTGAAGTTTCAAAATGATATCTCAAACACTTTTTATGCTCCCCCAAGGACGAGCATATAGTTGCCGCTTTGTCCGTTCGTCCGTCCGTCATAATTTTGTCCGGAGCATAACACACAAACTTTGAAAGATATCAAGACCAAACTTCATAGGTAGTTAGAGCTCATTAAGGAGCAGTGCAGTGCACAAGAACCTTAATCTTGCTTTATTAATTTTTGAGTTATTGTCCTTTGAAATTTCTCATACTTATTTATTGTCCGGGGCATATCTCACAAAGTATAAGAGTTATCAACTTGAAACTTTGTAAGTAGATAGATCTCATTGATGAGCAGTGCAGTGCACAAGAACCATAACTCTTGCTTTATTAATTTTTTAGTTATTGCCTTTTGAAATTTGTCATACTTATTTTTTGCCCGGGCATATCTCACAAAGTATAAAAGATATTAACATGAAACTTTATTGGTAGATAGACCTCTATGAGAAGAAGTGCAGCGTGCAAGAACCATAACTCTATTTGGCATAATTTAGGAGTTATTGCCCTTTGTTATTTTTCATACTTTAAAGAAATACATATTAAACAATAGCCCTTTTGGAATTGGCATTTATTCGGGTAGCATCCATCGGTTCTACCGATTTCTTGTTGAGCTATGCTCCATACTAAAATGTGGGACGGAAGGACGGACGGACGGAGACTATAATCATATCTCTCACCGCCTTTTCGGCGGGGGATATAATACATTCAGTCAGCTAGACGGTGTAAGTTGTTCATGAGGTTAGAAGAACGTCCCAGTACAAGGTTACTGCTGCTTACTCCAGTAGAAAGATAAAACCGACAATTACTTAAAATTTAAACCACCTAAATAATAGATTCGAACCAAAATAAGAACATAAATTGATTTTAGCCTTTCAACCCCAGAACCTTTACACAGTCAAGCTGTTTATATACAACTTCATAAAAATCCGATGAACACTTGTATAGGTGGATAGAACCTCGGAAGGAAATCTTGGCAGATGGAAATACCTCAGAAATTCCGACAAAATATCAACTTTCGTTGGAACCAGAAAACCAAGCTATAACATTACAATAAAGGTAACGGTTTTCACTTTAATATATTTACCAAGTGATGGAATATTAACATAGGTATGACGACATCAGTCCAAGGTAAAGCTGAAATTATCAAAATAGTCTAAATCGTATTGTTGTCGTTAAACAAAAACGAACAAAATGTAGGTCAAGCTCAAAGGCCGATGATAGTCGGGGATAAACATGATACTCAAAAAGTACATTCGTTATAAGACATTTCTTTGCCTTGAGCTTTCTGACAAGAAGTTTAATGACTAAGGATTACATGGTCGACCAATATCTGGACAAACTGTGCGCAACCGGTTACGAGAGGATGGCATTCGGACAAGGCGTCAATATGTCGGTAGCGTTCTTACACTAAGACATCACGCCATACGCTTGAACTGGTGTATCCTCCACAGAAACTGGACGAGGCAGCAATGGTAAAAAGTCATCTTTGGTGACGAGTCAAGGTTTAATCTGCAGACCAAGGAAAGCCGAGACCGTGTTTACAGACGTCGAGGGGAACTTGTTTCTAGCGCATGTGTCAGGTCTGTAAACAGGTCTGTAAA
The DNA here is from genome assembly GCA_012932295.1 of Cyclina sinensis. Classification (NCBI taxonomy): domain Eukaryota; kingdom Metazoa; phylum Mollusca; class Bivalvia; order Venerida; family Veneridae; genus Cyclina; species Cyclina sinensis. The sequence continues at coordinate 28,825,189 of JAAONU010000008.1, forward strand.
CAAGCTTCAGCCAAGTGTGAAGGTATGTATGGAAAGGAATAAAATCGACAAACAAGCTGGATCTCGTTGTCATTTGTGTAAATCTGAATGCAGATCGATATGTTGACAATGTTATAAGACCATTTTTATCCCTGTTGTAAATTAACACCGTGACGTCGTATTTCGAGGGGTCAATGACGTCCGCATGTGAACAGACGAATGCTGTGTATGCGAGACAACAACATTAACATTAACAACATTGCGCTTGAGTGGCCTCCGCGTTCACCTGACTTTTCACCAATTTGACATGTCTTGGATGTACTTGGAAGACGTGTCCGTAGACGTCTTGTGACGCCACGAACAATTCTGAACTCGAAAATGCGCTTATTGAGAAGTCGAACGCTAGCTTGATCAACACAATGCGTCGGAGATGTATTGCTAGCATCAATGCAAGAGGGGGTCAACTAGGTGCTAACACCGATATTTAGAAATGACCACATTGGTCCAAACGATCAACCTTTGTTATGACTGAATGTGATAATTTGTTTTGCTTTTGCAATTTGTTCCAGAAGGAATTAATTTTGTTACCATTTTAATTTTAATTATCTACTAGTTTTGGTTATTTCAATAAACGCTTACCAAGACGAGAGTTTAAACTTTTGAGTGGCATATTTGAAAATTTAATCGCGGTAAAGATGTAACTGAGATATCGAATGAACCTATTGCAGTTCCATAAGATGAAAGGAAGTGCAAACGTTGTTCAAAAACTGGTTTCCATTTTTAATGTCAATTATATAATGACTTACAATAGAAATCATTTAAAATATCAAAGGTAATTTAAAATTCCAGCAGCTTTACCAAAATAAAAAGAAAAGAAAAAAATAAAGCAATCAGAAATTTACCAAAGGTTATTTCTCATATGTTTTTGAATGTAGGTCTGCATTAGTTTAGTGTTAAATGTTAATTTTTATTTGAGGTAATTATAAAATCTAATACTTTGCTAAACATACATTATAATATACTAAGCCAAAAAAGAATGTACGCATAATTCATTTCTTTATTCTGACTATTTGTTCTATATGTTCTATATGTGATAAAGAACAATTCCTTTCTGACACTGTGAAAATTTGAATTCGGTGCGATATTTCTTTCATTGAAACAATTAAAACGGTACGGCATAGGGGTCGATTTAAAAATGACGTTTCGATAAGAATCGGTTAACCAGCAGGAAAGGTTAAAAAAACTGAATGGCAGTTAAGCAACAAAAAAACAACAACAAAATAACTACCTAACCAACCAAAAAAAAAAGAAAAAAAAAGAAAACGAAAACGGTTGTAAAGGTTTCTAATTTAACTTGGGTAGTTGATGGAACGACTTATTTCAAGACGAACCTACGATGCGTGTATTTTACCTCCCCGATCCCAAGTCTAGGCCAATAATGCTGGTAATAGTACCCGGTTAGGTTACTAGTCCTCGGAGATCAGTCGGTAACTCAGTCGCTACACGGGAGGTTTATTACATATGCAGAGCAAAAATGTGATTACTAGACGGAAACTCGGTCGGTTTGATAACACAAATTCTTACCTTATCAAACAAGAAATCGGCAGAATCGATGGATGCTCCATAGTAGCACTTTTTTCAAAATGGGTGTATTCGTCTTATTTTTTTTCTTAATATAGATTGAATACTGCTACTTCTTTAAATTTAGAGCGGGCAATCATTAATTGCCGATTAAAGCAGGCAGGTGGGACGGGACAGACTTCAGTGAACGAAAATGTATTCTATATACTAGTAACCAGTTAGCAACACAGGAACACTCTCTTTTATTTTGTGAATATTTTAAGACAGAACAACAAATTTTCTTCGATCATGTAAACTTAATGCTTACGTACTGTTTTAAGTCCCTTTTATATTCCCAGTCACGCGCCATTGTGTAAATTCATTAAAGCAATTTTAAACAAATTTGATTATCTATGACCTCAATGCCTCCCTTTTAGATTTCTACTGTTGTCAATAATTATATCAAGTACTATTATTTTTATTATTTACAATGTCTTTTGCTTAAAACAATAAGAAGAAATATGTTTTTTTTTATTTTATGATAGTTAGCAGGAAACTTAGGAATCTCGTCCATTGTTTTTTGTCAGTCTTGCAAAGTTTGAATCGCCACAAAGTACACTACTGTAAACTCTATTAATTTACTGTGGAACTTCTATTAATAAGACATCTGAAAAACGTGAAATGAAGTATTGTCTTATTTCTCTACTACTCTACTAAGTCTGTTCAACTCTTGGCCCTGCGGTCAAAATTGACACTACCCCTCGGTCACCAGGGCAAATATAGACTTTTCAACTTTTTGTCATAGAACCTTAATTTATTGACAGATATATTAGATATTTGGTAAATAGTCATCTTGCATGAATCTCTGCCATTCACCTGTGTCAAGGTCAAGGTCACTGAGGCTTAAATAATTTTCTGTACCTTTCCGAATAGAGTCTTTATTGATTGATCAATACCTAAAATAGTGGTTATGTAGATAACTTGCAAAGACTCCTACTTTTAAGTGGAGTTTGAGATCACTGGGTCAATGTCAAGGTCACTAAGGTTAAAATGTTTTCTTTTTCTACTTTTTGTCATAGAGCCTTTTTTTATTGATATTTCAAATATCTGGTAAATAAACACATTGCATGAACCTCTTCCATAAAATTTGGATTAAGGTCAACGAGGCTAAATTAGATTTATCTACTTTACCTCACACAACCTTCATGTATACACTCATATCTTTGATATTTGATATCTAGATTCCTTGCATAAACCTTTACCCTCAGGTGGGGTTACATGTTACTGGGTCAAGGTCAAAGTCACTGCAGCTAATAATAAATTTTTCAACTTTCTGTCAGACAGGTTTTATTTGTTGACTGATATTTTAGATATTTTGTTTGTAGGCACCTACAAATCTTAATTTGAAAATGTAATACTGCTTCTGAATTTTGCATAACAGCAATCCCACAGACAAAGTTGCAGGTGAGTGATCCATGGCCATTATGGCCCTACTGTTTCTTTTAAATATGTCAGAGTCCAAGTTTATATCTCATGTTATTTGCTGGTTGTACTAGTAATGTTTTACCAATTATTACTCCTTTAAGTTTTCGATGTTTTGATTGTTTTTTTTTTATTTGTTGTTGTTTTCATAAACGTCTTAATTTTGTTTATCACAATCATGTTTCTTTGCGCCAGTATCATAACAATATTCATGATCATACAGATTTTATCCAATGCATTAACAGTAAGGCCGTTGTTTAAAGACTAACCTGGGACACAATAATTATAACCTGGAAGTGTTTCTGAATTTCTTATAATATAGAACGCTTCTTAGGTAAAAGAGGTTACAAGGTTTTATGAATATTTTATGCACCTTCTGTCCTTCTTAATATTAATCTCCTGTTTGTTTGTTTGTTTTTATTTATTGTTTTAAAAAGTTGATGATTTTAATTATCTGCAAAGATCCGTTCATTCAACTAATACATTTTATTTTGCAAACTGATTTATATTGTATATATATTTAAAACCATTTAAAGACTAATAACGTATATTTGACATATAAACATAAACTTTCAATGAATTACTTTAGGCAACGAAAACGGAGACATTAACAGAAGTTTGGCAAAAAGTTTGCATTTTGTTAATGTACAAAGTTTTTACTTAAGAATATGCATAACTCAGTAGAAGGTATACCATAAAAATATATTGTTAACAAAAATTAATAAAACATAAATAATAATAAAACAACAAAAACTAGTAAAAAGTTGCTAAGAAAACAGACTAGATGGGTGTTCGATGAAACACTTGTGTCGCCCTTGGGTACTCTGTTAGAATAACTAAAAAGGTAAACAAGAGCCTGCTGGAAAAGACAGCATGCTAGTCAAAGTACAACAATACCTGTCCACAAACAGCATGCTCCACTTTTCTCAGTGCTGGATAATTAATTATAAGTCAAGTTAAACAAGAGACCCAAGTGAAAAAAATTTGACTGGGGCAGGGCAAGTACCTAGTCATACAAGATGAAAAAAAAAATTTGGATCAAGTAGTTATGTATTAAAAACAAACAATTTGGGGCCCCGATAGTGGGGTGTGTGTGTGTGTGTGTGTGTGCGTGTGTGTGTGTATGGTGGGTGATGGGAAGTGAAGTACCTATGTATTAAAAAAAACCAAAAAAAAAAAACACCCGGCGGGGGATGGGGGGTGGGGGAGTGGAGGGCGGACTGGTTTGGTGATCGGATAGTGAGTCAAGTACCTATGTTTTAAATTTAAAAAAAAAAAATTGGGCCCAGATGACTGGTTGGGGAGGGGGCGGGTCCCCATGCAGAGGGGACGGTTGGGAGGGGGGAGTACTTACCCATCTCATGTCAGTTAATATTTTATTTTTAGGCTTAAGAAGTTTTTTTCCTATATATAAGTATAAGCACAATCAAGTGACCCCTGGGGGTGGGGCTAACTGTGACCTCAGGGACATGGGTACCAACAATCTTTGCAGGGGTCTTGCTGGTGATCAAGTATTCCAAGTTTGAATGGAATATCCTTGACACTTTTTGAGACATGGACATAAAGAAAAAGGTTAACAAAGAAATTTTAACTTGAAAACGGGGCATAACATTGCAAGGATATATTGAGGGTTATCTGCCCTTGAGAAATTGTGTTGTCTTAAGTGATACAATTGTAAGCATTACAAGTGGAAAGTTTGATAAAGAAACATTAAGAAATGGCATAGTTATAGCCAATGTTAAGTTTTCATGACAAAATCCAAGTACAAAAAGGGGCATAACTCTGTCAATTGTGACCTTGACCTACACATTTTGGCATCATCATGACCCTGTTGTAGTAAGCAATATAATTTGAAAGTTTGATGTTGAAATGTTAAGAAATGGCAACGTTAAGTTTTCATGACAAATCCATGTATAAAAAGGGGCATAAATCTGTCAAATGTGACCTTGACCAAGATATTTTGGCATCAACCCGACCCTGTTGTCATAAGCAATATAATTTGAAAGTTTGATAAGATAATGTTTAGAAACGGCAAAGTTATAGCCAACGTTAAGTTTTCGTGACGGACCGACGGACCGCCGGACCGACGGACAAAGCGATCCCTATGTATCGCCTTTTCTTCGAAAGGGCGACACAAAAAGTGGCCCAGCAAGTTGTTTAAATGAATAGTAGTACAAACATCAGGTTGGCCATACCACGTGCTATATGATGTCATTTAGGCTATCGCGAGCAGCATTATTTTGACTCGATTCGGAGGAGAAAACTGCTGTAAGTATCTTATTTCTATATCAATTTATAGGGGATATAGTTCATGCGAAGCGGACATTTGTTTCCTACATACTGACCTTAATGATTCTTTTGCTAGATGTACATTTTTTCTGAGCATTCGGGAAATAAGGAGTTTGTAACAATATGTTTGCTATTACGAAAAGCGCATCAGCTTTCCCCAATGTTATAAAATTCTGTACATCTGACATTAGAATCATCAGGACCAATGTGTAGGAATATTCCGCTACGCATGCGCTATACACCTTTAAAATTGATAACGAAATAAAATTCTTACAGCAGTTTTCTCCTCGAATCGAGTCAAAATAATGCTGCTCTCGATAGCCTCAATGACATCATATAGCACGTTGTATGGCCACCTTGAACATTTTCTGCATTCTCATACATCAGTATTGGAAAATGGTTTCACTGGAGTAAACGTTATCGGTTTATTTCATAGTTATGTTTTTTTCAATGTTTCAATTACTTTCAAAGTCAGTGTTTAGCCTTGGTTTAAGACGTATGAGAGTAGTATATATTATGGCGCTTCTGGCATATTTTAAAAAGATAAATTAAGAATTAAATTCAACTGTGTTAGACTTTGGTTAAGAAGTAATTTAGGTTAAACTTAAAGTTAAATTCGTCGGTGAAAGACTTTGTTTTGGAAAGGTGGATATTTTTTTCTGAAAACTGTGCCAGAATCGCCATAAGACTGCAGAGTGACGATTGGTTTGCAATGCAGTTTTAGTTCATAATTATGATCTATACACCTATGAAGTTTTATATTGATGCTTCTTATAGTAATACATTTATGTTCCGGATAAAATTCAAGTCGGAAAATTAACAAAAGATAATAACTCCAAAAAATGAAGTACAGAGATCTTTTAGCACTGCACTTCTCTTTCATAAGATCGATCCACCAATGAAATTTAAAGTCGATAGCTCGTAATGTGTATGACAAAAGAATATGGGTATGAAAAATCAACAAATGGTAATAACTCCAAAATTATGAAGTGCAGAGTGACAGTTCTTGTGCACTGCACTTCTCTTTCATACTATCTATATACAAACGCAAATTGATCTTGATGTAAAACCTGCGGAGTATTAACTAATAAATATTATTCAGTTATTAAGCAAATCGAATCTTTAAATTAAGAAATACTTACAATTTTGTTTAAAGAACAGAACGGATAAAATTGAAAACATTACCTATGTTTACTTTGTGTTCCTGATCTTCCTGTGAAAAATGTCCTTTTGGATAGTATGTTTTAGCCTTTACTCTAGACGATTCCCTGAATCTTGTTTGTATAATTGCCTCAGAAATGCCTGTATTAATGTAATATAGAATTGCTGTAACAAATACAGAAACGCAATATACGGTACGAACTTAAAGTTCACTTTTTACATAGTTGTTGCATGGCAACTGCTGAAAATGTCAACGTGCAAATTATACAAGATGTACAAAATGGCTGAAATCTACGGTGGCACAGAGGTGACATGCACAACTTTTTTTTAAATTGCACTTCTCTTTTTTTTTATCTGGTTCCCACGATATACTAACTCGAGGGAACGACTAAGTATCTCGTTCCCACAAGTTACTAAGTCGTGAGAACGAGATAAAAAAAGAGAAGTGCAAATCTGAAAAAAGAATTGCATTTGGAAAAAAGAGTTGCGCGGTAAAAAAAGAATCGTGTTTTAAAAAAAAAGAACAGCGAATGTAAGCTATATCAAGGGAACGACTTACTAACTCGTGGGAACGAGTTAGCTATGTCGTGGGAACGAGAAAGCAATATATTGTGCTACACTTTTTTTCAAAGCAATACATTTTTTTTAAATTGCACTTTTCCTTTTTTTATCTCGTACCCACGAGATACAAACTCGAGGGAACGACTTAGTATCTCGTGGGAACGAGTTAGCATTGTCGTGGGAACGAGAAAGCAATATATTGTGCTACACTTTTTTTCAAAGCAATACATTTTTTTTTAAATTGCACTTTTCCTTTTTTTATCTCGTACCCACGAGATACAAACTCGAGGGAACGACTTAGTATCTCGTGCTTTTTTTTCAGATTTGCACTTCTCTTTTTTTATTTCGTTCCCACGACTTAGTAACTCGTGGGAACGAGATAATAAGTCGTTCCCTCGAGTTAGTATCTTGTGGGAACGAAATAAAAAAGAGAAGTGCAATTTTAAAAAAAAGTTGTGCATGTCACCTCTATGCCACCGTAGAAATCAGATATGAAAATGTGTTGATTTTATCATGATATTTTTTCTAATTTCTGGCCGTTGGCTACATGAATAAATCATAGAGCCATTAACACTATCAGGGTCTCTTAAAGAGGCAACACTGCTCAATGCATGACTAAAAGGTTTGACATTTTTTTCTGATAAGAAAGTTGATACAGGTGCAAAAAGAGCGTTACTTAAGCCCGTTTTCAAACGGAATGGTGAAAAGAAAATAAGTAAGAGAATGTGTGTACTGAAGTAAAAGTAACGGTCTAACAACTTAATTACTTGTAAAGTAAGAAAATCATGTAATTGTTTTTGGTGATCCCAATGTCCCAGTGAAAATGGCCTTTAGAATAATATCCTGCACTATCAGAATTACGGGTACTTCCGTTAATTTGATTAAAATATATCATCCGATTAAGAAAAGTGGTATAGGCTCTAAATAATGATTCTCCCTTTGCACAGCAGTCGCTGTAAATCCCATTGTGCAAATAAGAGAATGTGTACCAACTGTCTGAAATCAGACATGATACTTCACTGATTATATAATTTAATATAATAATGTCAATGACAATTTTTAAACATTACGCAAGAGTTTTGGTCTGAAAAGAAACGCCTTGAAATATGTAATATCATACATGTAACACAATTATGTTTATTAAATTCATTTAAATAATACCTGTTTGAGTATCGCCGTGAAAGCCAGCGTATACTTACTTTGTACCAAAATGACCATGCTTGTGCGATTACAACCGCCTATATCAGGCTCTCGACGTCTCTATTCGCACATGCACTAGTTCTTAGCACTTGCTTAGTAAGTAACCTATTTATTCATCTAGCAAGTTAAAACTGGCTTCTATTTTATCGAATTGTCTATATTCCTAAATTGGATAATAACTAAAAGAACAAAATAAGTTCATTGATTAATTCGACTGTTATGAGTGCATGTTCATACCTGTAAATACTACTGGATTTTACTGCTTTTATACAATGCTACAGGTCGAGTAAAGTTCTCTCAAGATGTTATTCTTATCCGTAAGTTGCTGGACTCTGTTTACATTTGTTCATTTATTACACTGTAAGTGAGCTTCTACTTGCACACATGACGTGATTGTAGAGCTATAAATTTGTCAGTGAATTGTTTTAATATCAGGCTAGAATTTGGTTGCCTTTGTTTATTTATAAGAAAATGATAACACATTCCCACTAATTAGCCAGCTTGTATTGAATTCAAATGACAGTAATTGGTCTTATCATCAGATTGTAATGTGATCAATTATATTAACAGCTAGGTCAAGCAATATCGTATTTGTTTTGATAAACTGTCCAAAATTTATGGAAAATATTGCCTTCTGTTGTCCAAGTACAGGTTAATTCAGTGCACATTTTTGTTTTGAACAATTAACATCAAAAATCAGAAAGAAAGTAAAAACACTGATTTTACTAAATTCACTCGTGGAATAGAAAGTGAATATTGAATAAAATGGGTTTATTTCAAAAAAGATAAAATACAGTTTGGGTAAATACCTTTAGCAATATTGTTTTTTATGGTAGAATATTTTGAGTTAAATTATTAATTAGTAAATACCTTGTTCATGTTGATATTTTATCATTTAACTTTTTTGTTTATCATTGTAAATGTGTTGGTAAAGGGTACATTCTATCTTTGTGCAGATCCCATTCTTGGGAAGGTTCTTTTATATGACGAAATGCCAAACTAGTAATCTGTGGAAAGTTTAAAGGCATTTCATATGAAAACTTTATTAGCCATTTTCAAGTTATTGTACAGAATAGGTAAAAAAAAGTGTCAGTATACCTATGAAAACCAGGTTAAATCAATATTATTGTTAGTAAGGAGTCAACATTTGTGTCTTAGCATTTTGTATGTTTTTATCACATCTTTATTGCCCCCTGCCTTTTCGAAGAAAAAAGGGGGATATAGAAATGGGCTCCGTCCGTCCTTCCGTCTGTCCGTCCGTCACACTTTCGTGTCCGGTCCATAACTAAGCCATTCATCAACAGAATTTGAAATAGTTTGGCACAAATATTTGTTATAATAAGACAATGTGTCATGCGAGACATCCATACCCCTACCTCCAAGGTCAAGGTCGCACTTGATAATTGAAGATCAACATTGCCTGTTGGAGTGTATATTTCGCGTCCGCTCCATAACTTTCTCATCCATCAAGGGATTTTAAAAATACTTGGCACAAATGTTCACAATAATGAGACGGCGTGTCATGCACGACACCCACACCCCTACCTCCAAGGTCAAGTTCACTCTTAAAGGTCAAAGCTTAACATGGTCTGTTATAGGGTATAATTTGTGTCTGGTACAAAAAGGGGGATAGAAATGGGCTCCTTCCATCCGTCCGTAAGTACTCCAAACCCCTCTGCTTGGGGGCCCCACTCCCCCCCACCCCCGGCATTACCCCCATAATTCTTTTGTTTCATTATAATTACCTTGTCCAGTCTGAGCGATAACAGGTACGTGTTAACGAGAATATGTCTCAAAATCTTATTTTGCACGTACATATTGACATTTCGAAATCTAGAGGTTTGGAAGTATTGTTTCATTTTTATTATGGCACTTAATTTGAACCGTACGTTTGGCAGTATTTTTTCACTTCTATTAATGCCATAATTTGTACAACATGTAGTTTGGAAGTATTGTTTTGTTTTTATTATGACAATTAAACGGTAGGTTTGGCAGTATCGATTCACCTCTGTTCAGGCACATAATTTGTACAATATAAAGTTTGCATGTTTTGTTTCATTTTCATTAAGGTACTTAATATGAAAACTTAGTCTGGCAGTATTGTTTCACATCTGTTAAGGTACATTATTTGTACCGTCTATAGTTGAGCAGTACTGTTTTTCTACTATTAAGGTACAACATTTATACTGCATATTGTTTGGTAGTATTGTTTAACTTGCATAAAAACACAATTGTACGGTTGGTAGTTTGGTAGTATTTTTACTTCTATTAAGGCACATAATTTTTACCGTATAGAGTTTGGCAGTAATTTTTCAGTTCTTTTGAAGCACATAATTTGTACCGTATAGTATGGCGGTAGTTTTTCAATACTATTGAGGCACATAATTTGTACCGTTTATAGTTTGGCAGTATTATTTAACTTCTAATAAGGCACATAAGTTGAGTCATATTTAGTTTGGCATTATTGTTTTACTTTAATAATTTTATTTCTAAAGAATAAATTCATTATCCATAGAGATTGTGCCAACGAGGCAAAACAATTTGTGAAAAAGAAAAATAATTATTTGATATACTTTTTACACATAGTAACACCCTTAGAACTCCAAGAATTCTATTGTACTCTTTTTTCATAGCTGACATGTGTCATGTAATCACCTAGAAACGTACTATTTAAGCTGGTCCTCCTTTGCTCAGGAATTTGATCACGACGAGGCATTGCATCTAAAAACAATAACAATTTATAAATTAGTAATGTGGTCTTGTAGATATTATGAGGTAAAGTTTTAACAGTAAACTAAAGAAGAAACAATGAAGGAAGAAGCTAAGGAATTACCAAATACAATCTTTAAATAAACGCACTGACGTAATCACCGCTAAAACTTTTTTGTTTTCTTGTTAAATTAGCAAAAAGAAAATGTATTATCATGTACCCAATAGTTGTATATATACGGCAAATAAATTATTTAATTTCAAGACGCGAATAAGACATCATTTTACACACATAATTTAAACATATGGCAGCAACTAATCTTGCACCCTTTTGAAATTTTAAGTGCAAATTGAAAGTCACACATATATAGTATTTCATGGTAGGTTTTGATATCAACCTGACATTTAATTATATTCTTACCTGTAAATTATACCAGCAATCTTGCACCGTAGTATACTATCTTCAAAGTCATCAAATCTAAAATAAGTCAAAATTTTAACTGAATTTATTTTTGCTGTCATTAGATAACTATAATTTTATCTAAATACTATAAAAGAGCGTACACTATTACGTATTAAACTACAATGCTTACCTGTTTTATGAGACATATATGAATTATAAGCCCCGCCTATTCTGTATTTGCTACATGCGCCCCACTAGTCATCGGTTCATTGAGCAGTTCGTAATGAATTACAACTGATTACATTACATTAGCTACTTACAAAATAGCATGTTGTTTGTTTTAAAACCCAAACGCAATAAACTGGCGATGAGGATTACTTTTTGATTTTTTGTCGGGAATTTATCCAATTAGTGTAAAAAAAAAGTAACACATCACACAATTGGTACAGGTTTAACTGGAAACTTTAAAGCGCTTGACAGTAATACTTAAACACGGACATCGTGTAAGGAACGTATATAGCAGTAAATCTTTGTAAACAAAAAGTACTGATGAAAAAGGAAGTGGCAAGACTGATAAAACCTTTCGGAGAAGAAAATAAAACTTATGCCTTGCTCACAGTTACGTTGGGCGCAAATTGTAACAGGTGGTGAAAATGGTGGCTTGACCGGGACTTGAACCCAGGGCCTTCCGCTTACAGGGCGGACACTACCAACTGAGCTACCAAGCCACACACTCTGCCTTATCGTTTTATCACCATATACCTGTACCTGGCTACATAGGCAGTGTTGAAGCTTTTCGGCAGAGACTGACTGAGCAAAAGTTAGATGGACTAGAAAAAAACATTAATAGTTCATTTAGTGATAAGGAAAAGGTATATTCTTATCAAGTTATATATCGGCGAAGTAAATAGGATCAATGTAAAAATAGCATTGAAAAACAATGCACAGACAAGGTTTTTGAAGGCAAGGACAGTTTCATCAACGCTTACGCCGAGTTGGCTATGAATTGTGCAAGTCGTGACCAGCCATAAAAGGAAATGGCGACGTAAAAATTCTTGTCGATTTTAAAGTAATTGTTAATCAGTGTCTCCCAGTTGTTGAGAATAGAGAACATTTTTGCCAACCTTTATCTTAGCAAAAAAAATCGTGGGGCGATGTTGTAAACATTACCTTTTTGTAAAGATTGTAATTTAATAACGTTTGATGTATTCTTGTATTTTTTTTCATTTATATGTACAAAAGCTTGAACTAACCGAATGTGTTATTTGTTTTGTATTTAAATCATTTTCCTTCAAGCTATGGCCATCGTCTACGAATTTTCGGACAACCCTAGTACAGTGCAAAATATACGTACAAGTTTGTGTGTTTCAACAATACATATACAAATTCGACGTCTTGTTTTGCAAAACAATCTGAAGAAATAAAGGTAACGTTATAAATTGTGTCACAGTGATACTTAATGTAATTAGTTAGAGAAAATTGTTTTGTTAATTTTCCAAACAGAAGGATAGAACAAACATATGAAGCCGTCCCTCATCGGGCTTGATAGTAATAACTATTCGATTATAATGAATTATTTCATGATTTCTGTTATAATTATGATTTCATTTATATTCAAAAGGCATATGACTGTTGATAAAAAGGGATTTTGAAATCGACCACTCGGAGTATATCCTGAAACCGAAATAGGAATAAATTCAATCTGGAAATAAGTGCAATAAGTTGGTTTGTGAGATCAACATTCATTTCCAGGACTTCGTAGAAGTCATTTTTACGATTTCTTTTCCTAATTTGAATGAATGAAAGTTAAGGATCGAAAGTTGGGTTAAAACTGTTGTAATCAATCTTGAAATCAAGCTATTCCGCACATTTTCTTTCTTTTTTAGACAAGCGGTTGTTTTAAGGATCAGATAACGGGCAAATCAAACATAAATTGAAAAAAAGCTGATCTGAATATATCTTTGTTTAAAGTTTCCTACGAGGATAGTATTTTACTGCTAGAATGGTAGATCAAAGTAACGTCGGTTTTTGTTTTGTTTTGTTTTTTTCTTTTCTTTTTTTTTGCAAACATATTTATGTACACTTTATTTAAAGATTTTTTCGAAATACTGATTTCAGGTGGCTTTTATACAGATAGATGAATAAAACGTAATATCTTTCATTCGTGCATTCGGGACCTTTAATTAGTTTTCGGCTTTCGATCTATTGATCTTAAACATACATTATGAAAAGAACATGACATCCTGTACAGTGTGTGATATATCATATTGCCTTAATGTACGAAATGTTTAAAATACATTCAATACATTTGATAATTCAATAAATTCACAAACAAACAGTAAAGTGCGATCTGCCTATACTTATAACTTTTAACAACGCTATTTGTGCAGAGTGTCCGCCGTAAAACGTCTCCTCTGACATAATTATTGTCAGTGTCGTCATACATTTTTGGCGAATTGTAACGAATAAATCTGTAAGACAAAATCTTCAGCTGAAGAAGGAAATTTGCAATTGTTTAAAAGTTTTGTTATGAAATTTTAGGGCATAATTCGTAACTGCTTATTGGTTGCGCCTGAGAAAAATGAAAAATGAACAATAAACATTAATACAGTTGTAAAGTAAATATTAAAATGTTTTAACCATGAACAAATCATACTAAAAATATTGAATTTATTTGATCGAAACTTATTTAGACCCTTTTAGCATTAAACTCGACATATTTTGTTTACAGCCGAATATGTTATGGAAATACTGTTTAACATTCGATCATTTTACGCGTTCAATATTTGCCAAGGTCCGAAATATATACCCGTAGAGGTCATTTATTTTGTACTGTATTTACGCCGACCATCTTTTTTTTGATGATATATATTCTTTTGTATGGCGTTCTTGACAACGAGGTGTGAAAACACATTGTTTATAACTGCTTCAGCTTTCTCACATAAAACTCCTTTGCTTTATTCCTCGAGATATATAAAGAAAGAAAAGTAGGAAATTATGAAGACCAGTCTGTAGGCAGAGTACTAAATACGATAATCAAACTAAATGATTTATTTACCGTAGGCCGAGTTCAAAGTACATGAGTGAAACGCAAACTATTGTAGGTAAAACAAATTCTTCCTGCTAAAATTATCATCAGTGCTGTCCTTGCCACGGGAAAAAATAACACTTTAACAGTTAATATAAAGGCTAAAAAATACACATTCTCATGTGTTAAAAGAGTATTTTCTAGAATTACAAAAGAAAATAGGACTTTTCTTTTTATGTTAAACTTTACCATGTTTACTGTGTAAAGTAGGTGAAGAAAAAGATTGGAAAATCTTTGGCAAAAACACCATCACTAAAATAGAACGCAACTATCTTATATTATGAAATTTTAAAATAACATTTTTTATTATAGTTCTTTACAAAATACTTTCATTTGTAACTCGTGTTCCGGGTAGTTTTATATAATTTTTTATGCTGTGTGACTTTACTGACGTCATTTTCTAAAGCCAAATAAAAAATGAAAAGCAAACCTTAAACCAAATGAAAAACACAAAAACATGAACAGCAATAATAATAATAATAAGAAGAAGAAGAAGAAGAAGAAAAATAAAGAAGGAGAATAATACTAATAAAACTAATAATTACTATTATCATTATAATTGTTGTTGATGTTTATGTAATAAAAACTAGAATATTATTTTGGTAACAATATCGATATAATGATAGAGAAATTTATCAATTGATTATAAGTTTAAATAGACTTTTTTTTTTTTCAAAGAAAAAAAATATATATATATAAAATTGCAAAGCTATATTAAACAATTTATATTTTATAACTGTTTAAAAAATTAGGATAAAACACGTACCTTATACTTGTATTGTTTTTCTCTAATTAGTTTTCTGCACCTTTCTTAATTTTACCTCACTCACATAACAGTGCCGAATTTAAAATGTCAGTTTTGTAACATTAGGTATTTGATCGAGTAAATAAGGCAAAG
This sequence comes from Cyclina sinensis, assembly GCA_012932295.1. Taxonomy (NCBI): domain Eukaryota; kingdom Metazoa; phylum Mollusca; class Bivalvia; order Venerida; family Veneridae; genus Cyclina; species Cyclina sinensis. The sequence continues at coordinate 28,840,519 of JAAONU010000008.1, forward strand.
ATAAAGACCACTCCGGTTGACAAAAACGAGGGCTGTTCGAAAGGAATTGTATATTGCATTGTTGTACAATCGGGCTCAAAAGACATTTAATTATCGAATTGAATCAAAAAGAACATTTCTGTTTACTATCAGACAATAATAAACTAAAACTGTTTTAAATATAGAGAAACTGGAAACACTTTTAGAAGCCATTAACACTTCCATCCATAGGCTAATGGGTCAGTATTATCACAACAAATAATTAATGGCACTGAATCATTCATTTGTCCAGTAAGTTATTGAATTTATAATGTCAAATTTAATTTAGTAAAAACAGATTCCCGCAAGGACTAACTTTCATTCCCATCTGGCGTCATCGAGTTTCGGAAATGAAAATCGATTGTCGCCGACATAACACGGCCGCAGACAATTATTCGATTATCCTTACATCACTGGTATATTGTGACGATACATGTTTAACGCGACAAAATTTACATCAATATTTATACAAGTAAATGACCCTTTTCGAAAGCTGACCAAAGGTATATCATGTATACAACTTATACCCGTTTTGATGAGTTTATTTTGTCATTTGAATTTAGACAGCCGTTGTGCACTGCTTTAAAAATGGCTGGACAATAAATAGTCAGGATGTTTTTGACCGACTTCCAGAAAAAATGATGACAAAAAGCCCAATCTTAAAAATGATGGAATCTGAAAAACATATGTTAGAAACAAAATATGGGCTAGGATGCACACTAAAAGACCAGTTACTGCAAACCAAAGTTCATACAATGTCTTGTACGTCATATTCCTCTACATCAAAGGATTATCAATCAGTCCAGATATTCGTACTGGTACAACGTGGACATGATACCATTTAGGCTGTCAGAGCAGCATTTGTTAAACTCGATTCGGAGGAGGAAACTGCTGTAAATATTTTATTTTACATCAATATAAAGGGGTATAATGCATGCTTGGGGTACAATATGAAAATTGCTTGCCTCGTTGTTTCATAACAAATTGTAGTACATTTTAAACCATCCTCGCGAGGAATATGTCCTCTGTCGTGTTCAATTACATTAACGTCTCAATAATACTTCCAATAGTCAACAAACAAAAAAGCGCTTGTGTCATGGTTAAAGTCGTTTCAAACGTACACACAAACTACCTAGCTGTGCACAAATAAAGACAGATCAGGTGTATTATCGGATATTGTATTATGTAGTGCTAGGAACGAAAGGGTAGGTTAGGGTGGAGTTTTATTCTTCTTATGTAAACCTGTACTACTTATGTACCTATCTTTTTGTTTGTTTTAATTTCTTTTCTATATCAAAGTTTGGGGTGTTTTCAACGATTGAGTTACCAGATAGTTTAAACAGAAAACGTTTTCTAGTAACGGAAAGTCTTATATACAATAAAGAAGCCACATCTCAATACAATCGTCCTTCTTTAAATTTAAATATAATCTAGGAGCCACCGTCTCAAATTGTGGGAGATGTGATATTATTTGACTATTATTGAGGCTTAAGTATGACAGTGAAACACCAAGCGATGATTAGTCAGTCGTGCTTACATTATTATACATTTAGTTTGCATGTTCAGCATTCCCCAAAAAGGCTGGTTTCTCATATATGCATCTATATAATCTTTACAACTTTTAAATCATTATTACCTGCGCTTTAGTTTTACTCGGAATCACTAAATTTTTTACTGATGGAAGGTCATTGTTTTGAACCTAACAACGGTCAAGATCAGGTCTTTCCCAGGAAAAAATAATGGGTTATTTTCCGTCTGAAAATACTCGGTTTCTCAGTTGGTGTTTAATTCTAAATTAACTTGTAAAGGAATACAAACGAAATCTTATAAAATTTTGAAAACCAATTTAAATGGAGGACATACGTCGAGCTGGGTGTCCAGTCAACTATCACACTTTTCGTTACAAATTCGTTTCTGTTAAATCTCAGTTATAACGTGTCAAAGATCAAGTTCTTTTTGCTTAAGGCTTCATTCTATCGTATAAGTGACAATTTTGCGTTCTTTTAAAAGGCACGGTAGTGTGTTTAAATCCTGTAATTTGCAATAGTTTACAGTTTGTTTAACTCTTCAATAATTAAACCACACGTTAAAACTTTATTACATTACACTGTACGCCTGATTAGATCAATATTCTGTTTCATTTTCTTAAATAGTTCAACTTGGCACGAAGCCTAAATGATTTAAGAAGTAACGTATTGATAATTCAATAATTGAAAACAGTCAGACATGACAAACGTATACTCTGATAGGAGAGTTTTTGAAATTCTAGAAGCATGGATTGTTTGAATACTATTACAGTTATAGTAATGGACTAACAAAATAGCTTGTATATATTGAAGAGCTATCTAAAAAAACGTTGCCAATTACTTCCTGTCAAATCTCGTCTGCAATCGCACTTGTCAAAGAACTAACCTAGCGTATAGCAAAACTATTTACCGGGCAAGTTTTAAAAACAAAAAAACACGGTCAACATTGAAGGTCCGTTGCATCATCCGTACCTGTCCCAGCACCCTCTTTGATACCCTAGAATGTGATAAAAGCACTCTAAAAGTAATTAACGCTGGCATAATGGCTTATTGATATTGTGAGAAGTTATTAAAAAAAAGTGATGCACACTTCTTCATGTGCAGTCTGCAACCGCCCTGATCAAGAAAAAACATTGTGTTTAGCAAAGCTATATACCAAGTCCGTTTAAAAATCCAGGGATTTACAACATATATACCACTTTATATATCTCTTTGATTGTTCACATCTGTGAAAAAGTGATTTGAAGAAGACATATAAACATAATATTATTCTCTATCGTATTTTGTAATGATTCATGTCATCCGAAATCCTACTTGCTAGCCGCTTGCGTATTTTACTTCTATATTACTTTTTTAGCCCATGCTTGCTCGGATCCCCATCCAGTATTTCAGATTATCACTGTTGTACACCGTTCACCGGAAATAGCCCATCAGAACGCCGAAAATGGAAGTACAATCGCCAACGTCGAGTTCACTCAAGGTAATGTTTCAACTTATTCTCCATCATAACTTAATCGATTTCTCCAAACAAAACAATATTGTGAAGCTTAATTTGTCTGGTTTTAGAGCAGTATTTGCTTTCTTCTGCAAGTATTTTTCGTGTAATTGGCGATAAATTGTAGCCTCGTTGTTGACTTTTGCGAACAATGTTGATATTTTCTACTAAACCAAACCCAAAAAGTATTTGCTGAATCAAAATTTATCTTGAATTATAAAATATAGACTTTCACTCACTTGTATTAGAGCAGCCATTTACCAACTCGAGCTACATTTTACGAAATTTGCGAAAAAAAGGGTCATGCCTTGTGTACAGTGTCTAGCACGGTTCTGTACGTGGTGTAGATGGAAAATTGTTTGCGAGTGTATGGGGTGTAGAACGTAAACGAATGCCATTTTCTGCGAATGACAAATACACATTAGCTGATTTAGGAATTGCAATTAGTGCCGTAGAGGGCAGGTAGCGTAAAGCGAAACATTGTATTAGTTTGCTAGGATACAAAGTGCTTAATTGAATTCAAAACATTATAGAAACATTGATAGAACTTGGTTAAACAGTAAAATTTGGCATAAACAGTATTTAATAATATTGAGTTATGCTATGTTAAAATAAACTAGTTTACCAGACCGGTCTTAAGACTTCATTTTAAACAAACACGTATGATAATGAACTTTAGTAAAATATCCAGCGCCTTTACCACTAGACCACCGATCCGCTCATCAACCTGTCTTATAAATACCGACCGACGCTATTCAGCTTTTGTTTGTGATGGTGCGAGAGCATTTCCAAATAAAACTAATGTAATAAAGACTAAACTTTGAAAAAGATGTGGCTTCGAGACACCGTACAAATGCTACTTAACACTGTACATTGAACTACTACACCCCGTTCACTTGAATTTATTTTGTTGCTAGACACTGTACACAAGGCATGACCGTTTTTCGCAAGTTTTGTAAAAAGTAGCTGGAGTTGGTGAATGGCCGCTCTAATACAATTGGAGGAAAATCTACATTTTATAATTAAAGATGGATTTTGATACAGCAATTGTACTTTCGTTTTCGGCGAATGGTGTACAACAGCGATAATCTGAAATACAAAAAGTATGAAAGGAAACATACTGTGGCAAACAAGTACACAGTATGGATACCTTGAAACGACTTAAAAAGATCTGTTAAAAATTTTCAAACAGGAACAATAGTCACATCTTTTGAGAAAAAAGGGTAATATTGTTTCAGCAAAATAATGAAACATTAAATAAAAATATCAGAAGATCAATGCCGCCGTCACCGTAGTAAAGCAGATTTGTATTTGTTCGTTGTTAGATTGTTTCTAAATGTGTTGTCAATTCATTTCGTACTTTCTCTTGTAATTTTCACGTAGTTTTGCTGCTCTCTGTATAAGAAAGTTATGTAAAAAATACTTCTGACAATGCTACTTTTGAATTATATAGAATCTTAATGAGTCACAGGGTGAGAACTATGGAATTTATTTCACTGATAGAACTCAGCAATTCACTGCTTAGCATAAATAAATAAATAAATAAATATCAGTGACCGTTGTAAAGCAGATTTTTATTTGCTCGTTGTTAGGTTTTTTTAAATATGTTGTCGATATATTTCGTACTTTCTCTTGTATTCTTCACGTAGTTTGCAGCACTCTGTATAAGAAAGTTATGTAAAAAATACTTCCGGCAATAGTACTTGTGAGTTATATAGAATCTTTATCAGTCTCAGGGTGAGAACTATGGAATTTATTGAATTTATTTCACTGATAGAACTCAGCATTTCACTGCTTAGCATAAATAAATAAATAAATAAATAAATATATACAATTATAATAATAAAATAATATATATATATATATATATATATATATATATATATATATATATATATATATATATATACAACCTCTTTTCGAACACTTAAGGGCATTCATGCACCGCATGAAAAGTCGGCAAATTGTATTATTTTTCTTTTTCAATTTATATTTTCTACAATATACCGTTAATAACTTGTACAGTATATAAAATTATCAATGATGACCTCGTTTGTTTACAACTGGGAATAAAAAATGGCGGCACTTACCTTATTCCCAGGTGTACTTCCTTCCCATTTTCGAACAGGTGTTCCAAATGTATACTGCAAAACAATAACTGCGTCATCATATTAAAGAAAGTCTCCCAACAGTTCAAAACAAGTTTTTAAAAACAAAGTAATTCCAGTTGAACATTTACAATGTTAATTATGAAGAATTTTACTATTGTTCAGGGGTGCATGTTGGACATAAGAAGCTCCTCTTCTGAGTACTCTAACTGGTGAGCAGAATGCTAGATGGACCCAACCATCACACATGTCACACTGTCCTTACTTCACGAAAATAATATGGGAGTACTTATGCAGATCAGCAGACTGATTTTTTTGCATACAATGCACTTTTCAGATTCTTCCATATCAGACTCTTTAGAATCAGATGACTGCAATTCACATGGTAATGGTTCTTTCCTGACCTTTTTACTTTGCTGAACTCCTGATACTGATGGTAACTGTGAATCATTAACTCATTTAGGTGCTTGTTTTCTGCTGTTGTCAACTTGTTTGTTTTGTCTTGTACCATGTTTGTCATAATGTTCCTTAATTTTGTCTACTATGTGTTCTTCTGTAATGGCCTTTCCATTACTCACTACTTTACTCAATGTGTTCCTGACCTTTGCTTTCTGGACATTCTCTAGTATTTTGCCCCCTTCTCCAACAGAAATGACTCTGCAGACTGCACATTCACATCAGAAATTGAAATATTTTCAGCCTCTCAAATGTTGTAGCAGGTGCTACATTAGAGTCACTTACAACATCAGGATTGTATGGAAATACGCCACACTTCTTGAAGGATGCCTGGATGTTAGCAGCAGTTAGAGTTTTTGAATACACTTTGCAGGCAATATTGCACTCATCAAACCGTGTTATTACACCTTCACCAGATTCACGTAGGTGATGATGACAGGCTAAATTCCATGCTACCTCGAAAGGACCAAAAACATCCAACATCAAGAAGCTGTAATAGATGACTACAGTGTGGAGGTAACACAAAGAGAATTATATTTCTTTGCTTAGCCCATTCTATAAGACTCATGGACATCGCTTTTGTGTCCATCATAGAGAACAAGCAGGTAAGTATCAGGATCCCTTGAAGGTAGGTATTTGACCAGGTGATTTCCATGAAATGACTGTTTAATCACTGTTTGACCGACCATCATTTCCAGGAGATGACCCATCCAGGAGCTTAGGAAGCATTCTTTCCCCAGGGAAAATGAAGAACGGTGGTACCTGCTGACAATGCCGTTGCAACAACCAATTAATGTTACAGTTTTTGATCATCCAGTTGTCACTGCTTGTGTTTTGTTACAAAAAAGAGCCCTGAAATGATTTTTGGAGGCCTGTGGTCTGTGCTAAGTCCCTTTTCATCAATGTTATAGATCAGGTATGGTTTGTCATGTAAGTCGTACTTCTACATTATAGTGTCCAGCTCTGAAAGTACATATCAACTGCTGATCTATTGGCACTTTAAGCTCTGCTAACTTATAAACCTCTTATAAAGCCTCGAAAAAACTTATAAACCTCTTGGTTTCTGAACTTTATGATCTGGCCACCGACCTAGAAACTTATATAACCATCTGTCAGTTAAAGGGTGATTTTTGTCTCTAATTCCAAGGTTCACAGCATAATCTGAAGCTAAGTTTATGGTTTCTCTATGACCATATCCATACCTAACTTCAGCCATGACTTTCAAATGTCGTGCAAGCAAATCTTCCTGCTCTTGAGAAAATATGGGGGGCACTACCAGACTTTACTACATCAATATCTATCCCACCATGCAGTCTATCAATCAGTGTAGTTAGAGGAACACCATACTTTTTAGCTGCACCTCTAATTGACAGATTACTTTTCTGAACAGCAATGTAAGCATCTGAAAGTGTACCGTGATCATATGATCTGTAGGGGCCTCTTGTGTCTGACTTTGCCTGAAAAAAGTACAAAGTTGCCACCAAAGTGCTTTACAATGAACATCATTCTGTTTAACATTAATTAAAAATCAATTAACAAACTGGATTTTTTTGGTGGCGTAACTTTTTATATTTAATATATTTTTCATTAATATCTGTATACCTGGGAATAAGGTCAAATGAACGCGACAGGCTAGCATCGGCATGAATTTCTTGCTATAAATTGCTGTTGTTTTTTTTTTTTTTTTTTTTTTGTTTTTTTTTTTTGGGGGGGGGGGGGGTTAGGGTAAACTTTTGGGAATCAGAAAAATGGCGGTTTTTGAACAAGGTAGCATGTATTGATAAAATTTCTTACCTTTCTGATGTCCATGCTTCGTTAGTAAATCAGTTTGACATTTCTGTGATGTTTATAAACAAAACGGCACGTGACAAAGCGCGTGGGGTTCGTAAATTCGTCATATCCTGTTATTTACGGAAATGCTTGAAAAGAGGTTGTGTTCGAATTTGGGTTATGTGGCGATATCGCTGTTGTGCTACTGTAAACATTCACACACGAAAAGCAGCCCCTTAAAAGCAAATTTTTGCCATCAAACATGTCACGTAAAAATGGTGACGAGTAATAAAGAAAACATTTTTTTAAAGTCTAAACGTGTACTTTGACTCATTCCCTGTTACGGCAGTGGTCAATGACATGATATGGGAAGCAACTCTGCAAATATTAATATTACGAAATAGAAATTTTAAGTAAGGCAAGGCTTACAACTATTGACGGATCGTCGCGTTTACCAACAAAAAATATATATTGAGTTTGTGTCCTGGACTTCTTAGATAAAACAACTACGTGTCAAGGTGTGGAAATCAGCCCTGAAACTAGGCGAGAACGCGTGTAATCTATTATATGATTAAATGAGAACAACAGAGCTGAAATGAAGGCACCTTTGAAATTCTGGTTAGAAGAAGCGTTTTGTGTCAAATGTATCAAAAATCGCCCGCGAATATTTAACTACATCCATGGAAATTGCCAGCCTTTGTTTAAGAGCGTGTACATTAGATTTTGAAGTTTACTTTTCTCTGTTAAAAGTTGCGGCAAATGCACATTCAAAATATTCTTATTCATTGAGATGAAAACAATAACTGTCAGTTAAACAGAAGAAGCTATGCCTGCAGTCTTTTCTAGTTACGGTTTACAAAAGCAATTTGTGAAAGATTACGGAGGTCAGTTCAGTTCTAATGAATTTTCTGTTTTCGCAAAGAAAAACAGTATTTGTCACATTAGAACTAATGTATCTCACATCAAACCCTCAACAACTGATCTCGTAAGGAGGTTTAATGTTTCTCATAAATATGCCGGCGTGCATTAAAACATAAACATAATGAAACAACAGAGAAATGTACTGAATAAATATATTCGACTCTTGACTTTTCAGGAGAAATCTTAAAATAATTTCAAGTAATTCGTTGATTTTGTTTGGTAAACTAAAACATTAATGCTGAACCATATTGTTCATTTCATTTAGATGATAGATACCAAAAAGAAAACAAACATATGTTTGTTAACTACCTCTGCCTTTACAAAGGTAGGTTATCAGCCGTCGATCAACCGTTTTTTTTTTTCAAAACAAATGCGTTTAATTTCATCAAATTATTCTTTTTTATCAAACAGTTAACTTGAACCTACTGTGAGGAAGTTAGTTATGGGTTTGTAATCGTTATAAATGAAATATTACAAAGCTCCTGATATATACCTTAGATGCAATATTTAATCAGTTAAGTATAAATTCAATTCTTTCGGGAGTAACATTTGAGAAAAATCCAATAGCATTATCGTCATTACGTTAGAGAGAAAGAGAGAGTTACAGCTTTCTCAATTTTAAAAATATAGCATTCACGTTTTATATATTTTTATGGAATAACTGCGTATGTTTTAAGTCCAGCACATTTGAAAATACAAAACATATACATATACTGCGCAGAATTTGTTTTAAAGGGCAGTAAACTATTTATATGTTTTTTTTTTTTTGTTTTCTACGGGCGTCGATCAAATGGACAACCGATACCTTCGGTAATAGAAAAGCGATGTTAGGTAATCATTATGATGACATTGCTGTTGGTGTTTCGCTTTCTAGGTTTCATTTTATTTTGGTTTTAATATTGAAGAAAGTTGGAAAGATTTCTGTAAGAATCATTTGCAGACTTTCAGAAAAAAGTAACCGTTGCAATAGTTGCCTGAACTACGACAGCCAAAAAATGACAAAAAGAACAAAAAAGAAAAAGAAATGCAATCAAAGAAAAAAATGAAAGTAAACTACTTCCAACAGTGTGAGATGTTAGGTACAAAATATGTGCTAAAAACTATTATTGCATACAGAAGTCATTTTCTCTATAGTGAGGATTACCAGTACAGATACCTGAATTAAAATGTGATTAGAAGACACCAGCTATATACTAAATAGATAAAAATACATATATAAATATATATTAACACTATGAGAAAACCAGAATTATATTTTTTGTTTTATTTTTTAGCAAAATTCCCACCCTTATAGTAGACATTTACCGCGACAATCTCCGCTGTCATTAGTATTTCAGTAGTATAATAATGACATGCCATGAATTTATAGCCGAAAATGTGCATCTCTATTTGAAGTGTTCATGGCGTAGGATATGAAAACTGCATGACTCGACGTTTTGTAACAATTTCTAATACATTCTGAACATTCCTCGCGAGGAATATGTTCTCTGTAGTTATATATTATTAAATCCGATACAACAAAAAAACGTACATGTTATGGTAACGTACAAACAGAAGTTTAACGGTACCTGGCTGTCCTGAAATAAAATCATAGCAGGTATATTATCTTCTTTAAACAAAATTTGTGAAAAAGAAAGTATTGGTAGCAAAAGGTTAGGATACTTGAGTGTTATTCTAGTTCATGAGCATTTTTGAAAAAGCTCACCTAACAGATAAGTCTTATAAACAGTCGGGAAGCCACTTCTCCAGGCGAATCAGTGAGATCCAAAGAAATCAACCCATTTCGAGAGTACTAAACATTAAAAAAGCGAGGACAAAGTTCTAAAATATTGGAAAAAAAATATATGATACCATTTAGATATATTTGACACTAAGATATGATAATTATAAACCAAGCGATAAGTAGCCAGTTGTTTGCATTTTCGCACACTGTCTTTGGTATATTCGTCATTAAAAAAAATGGTTTCCCATATACAATGACTTTGCGATGACTCGAAATTGCATGGGAGATCGCCATTTTGTCGAGTCAACGCATCTGTCGAGAATGATAAACCAAGCGATAAGTAGCCAATTGTTTGCATTTTCGTACACAGTCATTCGTAAACTCACCATTTCCAAAAAGAAAACACAACATATACAGTGACTTTGCGATGATTCGAAATTGCATGGCGGATCACCTTTTTTGTCGAGTCAACGCATCTGTCGAGTCATCGCATGTCATGCCCGGTTTGTACTTTCGTTTTCGTTTCCAGTTTAGTGTTGTGATTATAGCACCTCGTGAAATTTGCTCGATAGTCATAATAAAATTGAATTTAAACGCTATACTTCATTTTCACATTTGTACTTTTATTTCACATAAATGTTAATATTGTGTGTTAGTAAAAATTGATATGATATAAACCGTGTTATTTGTTCGAGGGCAGTTGTATTGGACCCGAGGACAAATAACAGGATCTATATAAATTCAATAATTTAATGACAATTTTATTTTATAACATCTCCAGAATTTGCTCACCCTCGATCTTCTGTCATCTGCTTGTGTTTATGAGAGTCTTTGCGAAAAAAAGGCAAATTGGTCGATATGATTGACAACATTTCATTTCTGTTAAAAAAAGAACAAAAGTACAGTACTATTGATGAATTGAATGATTTCTTTTTCAAAAGCGGTCATATTGTTTTGGAATAAACTGTGCGATATGAAAAATTATTCTCATAATATTTATGTTTCCGAAATTATTTTTATTTGAGTTAACATCTTACACCTTAAAGTCTTGAAACATTAGCAAAACCGTGACTGTTTACTTTTTTATGAAAAAAATAAAATTGAAAAAAAAAATCATATCGTCAAAAATCTTGACAAAAATGTTGTGACGGCAGAGATCTAATCCTGTAAGGGGAGATCACTGCGTGGGAGATTGGTTGACACCGTCTGAAACCCCTTTTTTCAAAGAATAAGCCTTATGTTTAGCAAATATATAACGGAAACGTTTAAAAATCAAGGGCAATTTATTTGCAAAGACTCGGTTTCCTTCGATATATCTTTATCTATCTCTTCGTCCGTTTACACCTTCGAAGAATTGTTCTGAAGAGGCCAAATTAACAAAATAATATTCTCTATCGTATTTTTACAATGAATCATGTCATGCGAAATCTAACCTGCTAGCTACATGTGTGTTCTGTTCTTATACTACTCTTAGCCCGCTCTTGCTAGGATTACCATCTAGTATTCAAATATGAAATAAGAAAAAAAGCATGAAAAGAAAAACACAATGACAAATAAATACATGGTATGAATACCTTGCAATGACTTAGAGAGATCTGTAAAAAAATCAAACAGTATAACAGTCAAAACATGTGGCTTCTATGTACAACTCAAACGTAAGAAAATATCTTTATACACTTCAACATTTAATCATATTTTTCATAGGTAAAGCCCTTAAACAACGTCTAAACTAACAAACAGTTTAGGATCAGTATCTTACAAATATTGAAGTAATTAACCTGTAAAAATTTCATGAATTAACTGGAAGTACATATTTTAGAGGCGTGCGTGTCTGCGTGCGTGCATCTCTCTCTCTCTCTCTCTCTTTCTGTGCGTGTGTTACGTGTGTGTGTGTGTCTTTGATTTGTTCGAAACTCACTTTGCCAAAAGACGTATTACAACATATACTATAAACACTAAAGTGTTTATCAAAATCTTCGGAAAGTGCGTCTTCCCACTGTTGTGCAGTATATACACTGGTAACAATACACCATCATTAGTACTCTAGTATAAATATGGTGTGTGCCTCTCTGATAGCAGCATTACTATCACAGTTGAATCAATAGTTGTGGAATTGTGTAAATAAAAGAAGAATATACCTCCTTTTATTGAGTCTGGATATTTTTGTTAATACTCAGATTATCAGCAACTTATACGGTTTTTATGTTATCGCGGGATCCAAATTTCCAGACAGTCGGACGGACAGACGGAAAGAGAGACAGACGACATTTTTTTGTAAAGATATCTAAAGATAAAAATCAATTACACTTTTTGTCTTTTTAGAAGCTTTTCTGATATTGTGCTGGACTTTTTCTACTATTCTGATGTTCTGCTGAAGTTTTTTTCCTCTTTTAAATTTTGTTTTAAGTTTCTGTGTTGTCTGATAGACTAATTTCACGACCCGACAGTCAAGCGCATTATTTCCTTATTGCCAGCTTTTTACATACTAATCTTCAGTAACCTAGCTCGTATATGTTTTGAATGATAAAACGATCCGTTTGTAAAAGCCGTATTTTTACTGTTTCTGTAACCATAGAAACCAGAAATTTGATACGCGGATAAAAACAAAGTTACTTGTGTAATTTCCATGTTGGTATATATTCATATATCATTTTTCATCAACTTAACTTACGGTTTTTATGTTATCGCAGGATTCAGATTTCCGGTCAACGGACGGACGGAAAGACAAACAGACAGACGGAGGGCAAAATTTGGTAGATATCTATAAAACTCAGTTAGACTTTTTGTCTTTTTGAAAGTTGTTCTGCTTTTCTGCCATTCTGCCATTCTGCTAGAGTTGTTCTGCTATTCTGCCATTCTGCTGGAGTTGTTCTGCTATTCTGCCATTCGGCTGTTCTGCGTAACTTCACACAAACGGCAGATTCTCATTAAAAATGGTCAGGTATAATTAAAATGGACGCAATAACTCTCGGCAAAACAGTAGAAGCTATGCGTTTTAAAAGCAATTTGTGAACGAAGTCCGTTCAGTTCTGATGAATTTTCTCTTTTCATAAAAAGAAACGTTTTTTTTTGTAACATTAGAACTGCAGTATCTAAACCCTTAACAATTAGCCTTGTTAAGAAGTTTAATCGTTCTTTCAATTCTGCCTCGTGTGCATTAAAACATGGACATAATGAAACAACAGACGATTGTACTGAATAAATATATTCGACTCTGGTCTTCTCAGGAAAACACTTAAAATGACGGAGAAAATAAAATTAGTCAAAAATAAAATTAAACATGTTGTGAAACAGAAATTAAATTAGAGGAGATGATCCTACTCGTTCACCAAAGTACCATTGGTCTTTATCAGCACGGCCAGTAAAAAGAACTTAAATGAATATTGCATATTCGGACATCCAAAAATAAAAACACACTTTATATCTTGATACAAACCTTTCATAGCCTCATAGATCACATGGGTCGTTTGGTTCAGATGTCCCAAAGCAATGTATATTCATTTGTCTCTCAAAACTCAGTTAAGCTGTGATACCATTAAGTTGGTCAAAACAATATCAAGTAATTCGTTGATTTTGTTTGGTAAACTAATACATTAATGCTGAAACATATTCTTCATTTCATTTGGATGAGAGATACCATCCGAAAACATATGTTTGTTATTTACCTCTGCCTTTACAACGGTAGGTTATAAACTGTCGATCAACCGTTTTTATCAACAGGATCACTTGAAAGGTACTGTTAGGTAGTTAGTTAAGGGTTTATAATCAATAGTGTGTCTAAACGTGACATATGTGTATGAAGAATGAATACCAAGTGCAGTAATATTTCACTTATATAGATAACGTGACCTCAAATTTTAAATGCAACTATAGCATGGCCTTTACAATTCGAACTTATATCGTATCTGATAGAAGTAAGTGCTATTAAGAAATTCGAATAAGAACTATGGCCAAGTAAACTTATATCTCAAGGAAATTTTGACAATAAGTATCACAAAGAACATGTCAATCCATAAAGAGTGTGATATGACAGGAATGAATTAAAATATAAAATTAGGCGAAAATGTTGACTACATTTATACATGCATACATTAAAACATTCAACACAATCACAGACAAAGAACGCAATCTTATAATCAGTGCTACAGACAAATGAAACGAACTCTACAAAGGTAAGGCTGACAGAGATACAAGAAGAAATTAAGTTGCGAACCCGTTTCTCCAGGTACACTTGGAATAATTTTAACTCCATTATTTTCTTTAGTTTTCTTTTTTCTTTCTTTTTTTTTCTTTATTTTGTTTTGACAGCAGACCCCACTGAGAATATATTTTAGTACAACAATTGAATAAAACCTAATTATTAAATCAACGAGGTTAACAGGATGGTTTGAATATTGCAATAAAAAAAGAAAAAGGAGCCGCATAAGAAAAATATCATTAATTTATTTTATGCCAACCAATGAAATACTGAGTTCCAATTGTGAAATATATTCCATATCAGTCACAGTGTGACTGATATAGATTCTATATCAGTCACTGTGCCGAACTACTTTTCAGTAACCACAATTTGAAATTTTACAAGTAATATAAAAGATAAAAAATAAAGTCTAACATAAAATCCAGAGTCCGACTTTTAAAGAGTCATTGTATGTATACAACAGACCGATCCATTTCAAGAATCATATGCCATTTTGTTAATAATATGTCACATACTTCATAATAGTGACGTAGGCAAACAATTTATTCCCCAAGATGGCATTTTACGTGAAATCTTAAATTGAATACACTGGATTTATGCTATTTGAAAATGTGATGACGTGTATTGCTTCTTGATCAACTTATGGAAGAATCTAGATCTTGTAAAGGCATTTATTTAGTATGAACCTCTGCATAGGCGCTGAATTTTGATTTGTCATTGCACAGGCAATATTTTATATGAATGCCCTGAAAGCAGCAAAATGTGGATAGTAAAAGAAGGAAAATGAAGAAGAATGCATGTAGATCTTTGTTTATTTCTATGATTTGTTTGGTGATTAGGTGTAGACTAAATAAATCGTTAGAATGCAACACGTTTCTAAGTGTCATGTATAATTCAAGATGGCGGACTGTGTATTGAATTTGAGTTTCACGATCATGTATTCATACGCGTGTAAGCAAAGAAACAGTTCTAAAAGTTTATTGGTATTATCATAAAATAAATAGAAAATTTGTTTGTTTTGAGTAGATATGGAATATAACTCATCTCAAAGTGATACAATTTTAATATTTTCACTCGCGCTACGCGCTCGTGAAAATATATAATTGTATCACTTCACGATGAGATATATTCCATATCTACTCAAAACAAACAAATATCCTCTATTTATTCCTACACAATCAATGTAGCTTATCATAATATACTCATTAATATTTCCAAAAACATTTACCAATCAGAGTTTGAATTCTAGAACCATATCTTTTTTAAGAAGAGTACTTTTGACAGCTGCTACTCGTACGACTTTTTAAATAATCTACTTTTTCCAGAACAATTTTAATTTGTAATAATCATCGCATTGGTTTAGCTTTAACTTATTCATTTTACATCTATTGGGGAGCAAATTCTTGCAACGTTGACTGCCTCAGTGGTTAAAAACCAGCACACGCGCCGAAAGTTTAGAATGCGGAAAGCCACTGTAGAATCTCACCCCGTGCGGCGCTCCAGCCAATCGACCACTCTCATCCTGCACTTTACTGGTTTAAGCTAAATTTTGTACATTAATGTAGGTACACGGTGACTGTTCAAATGTGTATCCATCAACATTTCGTTTTTGTTCTAGTTTTTACTCATTAGAGAACGTGAAGAAATAAATGTAATAAACATCATGTCTTGAGTAAAATAAAACACATTCTTTATTTATTACGACATGACATGTGTTGTATGTGTGTGTGTGTTTTTTTTTTTTTTTTTTTTTTTTGGCTACGTTTACTAACTAACTACTTTCAATTGTAACTAGTGTTCCACGGCTTTTATAAATGTTGGTGGATTTATATTATGATATAATTTTCAAGAGCCTGAGACAATGAAACACTAACTTTAAGTCATATAAAAAATATAAAATGTCAAACACATCGGGCGGCGCTTTTTTTATTTGACAGGTGTACCGACGACTCTCGTTCTTTACCTAACAGTGTAAACTCTTATCAGTTCTGCAAGCAGTAGTAAAATGTCTATGTGACAATAATTTAGTTTATAGACTTGATTTAGAATTTAGACTAGATTAACAAACAACAGTTGTCTCCGGTTAAAATAATATTAATAATAATAAAAATAATAATAAATTAAACTTTGGCCAAATTTATAATGATAAAATCTCACAAACAAAATAATAATAATGATAATGATAATAATAACAATAATAATAATAATATGATATTAAAACCCATACCTTATATGCCAATTGTTTCTTTAAATTGGGTTTCTTTATAGTCTTTTATTTCTCCAGCGATCACAAAACTATCCTGTATTAAAATGATATATGGCTAACTTTTCGTATTCGACTGTTAAATAAGGCGTAAAAGTACTTCGATTTCCGATATATGAGATTTGTTCGAAAAGCATTTAACATTTTAATGATGCATACTTTACAGAATGAAAGTAACATTGATATTTAGGAATATTTTTTTAAGACTGATTCTTTCCAATAGCTGCACAAAATGGTACCAGCTATCCAACTTATGCCCGCATTTAGAAGATTATTTGGTATTCAAATCAGGTAGACACTATTCACTACAAATATGGTTAGAATTGAAAATTGCAATTGTTTAATATTAAACTTCGCAACCAAGTATGTTGCTCTTTGAAAGAGAATTTGCTGTAATTATTTGTGCTGATTGGTAGACGACGTTTGTCGATTAAACAGTATTAATATCCGAGTAGAGTTGTGTTAAAAATTCAAATCAAAGTTAGAACGCAGGAGTCAATAGGATGTAACATATTAATATTGAATATAAAAAGAAATCTTCAAAGAGATGCTAGAAACGAGCGGATCAGTGGTAACGCAATTGACTAGTAATCCTGGGATCGCTTGTTCAATCTCGCCTTTCCACTAATATTTCTAATTGTCCATATGATGAGGATTTAAACTGAGGTCCAACGTATCAGTTCTAAACGTTATGCATGGGGTGTTTCCAATGACTGGTTTGATCTCTGTATTTTGATCTATCACACCATGTTAAAAGGGGGTTGGGGCGTCGGTCAAATGGACAACCGATACCGTCGGTAATAGAAAAGGGGTTTTAGGTAATCATGATGATGACATTGTTGTTTGTGTGTTCGCTTTCTATGTTTCATTTTATTTTGGTTTTAATATTGAAAGCTGGAAAAATTTCAAAGAATCATTTGACCGACTTCCAGAAAAAAAGTAACCGTTGCAATAGTTGCCTAAACTACGACAGCTAAAAAATGACAAAAAGAAAGAGAAACTAAATGCAAACATAGAACAACATAGAATGAAAGTAAACTATTTCCAACCAGTGTGAGATGTTAGGTACAAAATATGTGCTAAAACAATTATTGCACGTCATTTTTCTTTATAGCGAAGATTACCAGTACACCGTGCCGATACCACTTGACTTCGATGGATATGTGTGGGTGTACAAAATGTAAACAAAACGTCGATTGAGGTAATATTTTTTTAAATACATCATAAGTTTTCATCGGATAGAGTTGAGGGCCCGCTCCCTTTGGTAACACAAACTGTCCCCAAATGTTTCTCGCAAATATTTTGTAGTTTTTTTAATAAAGTGAAACGGCGCGTTTTAAATTGCTAAAATTGCGATGATATGTGAGGAAGCATATCTTAAAAACGATGCTAAATCCACCTTTATAGTTTGTTTAAGAAACATATTATATGACCGGAGCAAACAATATTTGATACAGAATAAACATTGTGTGTGGAATGCATTTAATTCAACAAGTGAACAAAATAATGCCAAATAATTCAAAAGAGATATATGTGGAATAGGTTTTTAAAATGATATGTGTGGAAGCAGTAATTCAACGTAACCACTAAGGCGGCTTGAGTACGAATTCCACTCACAGATGGTCTATTAAATGCACTAACGATTCTTCAGTTATTTGAATAGTCTGTATGTGTAAAATTTCATGAATCCGATATGTTCACCTCTTCAGAATCTTCTGCGCAGACTTGATGTTGTGCAACAATGTTTTTCTTGCCGAAAACCATGTTGATAGTGGTAACATTGAAATATTGCTTCCACACAAATCATTTTAAAAACCTATTCCACACATATCTCTTTTGAATTATTTGGCATTATTTTGTTCACTTGTTGAATTAAATACGTTCCACACACAATGTTTATTCTGTATCATATATTGTTTGCTCCGGTCATATTATATGTTTCTTAAACAAACTATAAAGGTGGATTTAGCATCGTTTTTAAGATATGCTTCCACACATATCATCGCAATTTTAGCAATTTAAAACGCGCCGTTTCACTTTATTAAAAAAACTACAAAATATTTGCGAGAAACATTTGGGGACAGTTTGTGTTACCAAAGGGAGCGGACCCTCAACTCTATCCGATGAAAAAATATAATGTATTTAAAACAATATCGTTAAAAATGTTACCTCAATCGACGTTTTGTTTACATTTTGTACACCCACACATATCCACCGAAGTCACGTGGTATCGGCACCGTGCAGTACAGATACCTGAATTTAAATGTAAAATTTTAAGTCGGGCAAGGGTACAGCGATATCACAGCATATTTAATCTAGACATAGCACGATGAGTCTTCTTCTCTGTCGTGATTAATTTATTAACTCCGATACAACAACAAAAAAACCCACAAGTGTTATGGTAACGACAAACAGAAGTTAACGGTACCTGGCTATCCCGAAATAAAATCACACCAGGTATATTATCTTCTTAAAACAATGTGAAAAAAAAAGAAAGTAGTGATAGCGAAAGGTTAGGATACTTGTGTTATTCTAGTTTATTTTCTACTTACGTGCGTTCAAACCATACGGTTTCTTTTCGTTATTTAAGATTTAAAAAATAAATACAAAATATACAGTCTTTGCAACAATGCACTTACAAATCATTTAGAAAGAGCTTAACTAACAGATAAGTCTTAACAAAGTCAGGAAGCCACTTCTTCAGGTGAATCAGTTAGGCCACTGATCCAAAGAATTCAACCCATTTCAAGAGTTCTGAACACTAAAAGATCGAGGACAAAGTTCTCAAATATTGGAAAATTTATGATACCATTTGGATATAATAAACACTAAAATATGATAATGATAAACAAACGATAAGTAGCCAGTTGTTTGCATTTTCGTACATTGTCTTTGGTATATTCATCATTCCGAAATTCTATATCATTTTTTCGACCCTGGTCTACAAGCTTATTAAATTGAGCTACACGAGAGCCATTACCAATATCACTTTATGTGACTCATCACAAAATCACCGTATTAATCCAAATAAAACCATAGCCTCTATTTTTGTATATTTAAATCATGATTACCAGCGTTTTAGTTTTACTTGGAAACACTAAACACTTACTGATGGAAGGTCATAGTTTTGAGCCTCACTCAAAGACGGCTAATGTCATTTAAAGGTCAAAGCCATACTTAATTGTATTCAGCATGTCGGTAATGTCATAAGTATTGTTTTGTCCTAGTATGAATCAAATCCGTAAATAAATATAAATAGACAATATTATGACAATTTAAGCAAAACTCAAAAATTGGCCTTCACGGTCAAGGATATTTTAAGGCTAAGGTCACACTTGAATCACTCAACTGTCAGTTTTGTCATAAGTGTTGCTTTATCTAAGTATGAACAAATCCGTTATTACAGGACAAAGTTATGACAATTTAAGCAAAATGTAATACTTGACCTTCACGGTCAAAGTCATTTTAAGGTCAAGGTCATATTTGAATTAATCGACCTGTCGGTGTTGTCATAAGTGTTTAGTCCAAGAATGAGTCAAATTAACCTATTTATAAGAAGGTTATGGCTAATTTTAACAAAATTCAATATTTTGACCTCAAAGTCATTTTAAGGTCAAGGTCTTATTTAAATTATGCAAAATGTCGGTTTTAATTTGTCCGAGTATGTGTCAAATCCGTAAATAAATGACATAGTTATGACAATTTAAGCAAAATTCAACAATTTGACCTTGACAGTCAGTCATTTTAAAGTCAAGGTCATACTAAAATTATTCAACGTGTTGGTTTTGTCATTTAGTGTTGTTTTGCAAAATATTAATCCAACAATTAATAACTCGGTTTTGGCCAATTGTAGCTAAATTTAATAATTAATGTGAAGGTCATTTATGAGTCAAGGTCAAGTTCAGTCTAGTTTGCTTGAAGATTTTGTCCAAAGGGTTGATTTTTCCAAGTATGAAGATAATCCATTAAGAAATAAAAAAGATATTATCAATGTTAAGTTTTCGGACGGGGACGGCAACATGCATACCGCAACGGCAACGACACCATTACTGTTGCAATAGCTCGATTTTTTTTTTCGAAAATTCTTTTAATTTTGGTTTTTAGTTTAGGTATGTTCTTTTTTGTATCTGATGTACATATACTTAAAGTTTTTTCTGACTCAGATGTCCAATATAACTTTTTTTTATTTTTGAAATATATCATGTCAGTTTCTTTCAGCGATCCCACTGGTAATATTGTATAGTTTTTTAGAATAATTATTTAGACAGATAGTTTTTTAAATTCTGTTATCACTGAAATAAGATTTTCGAAAAAAATACTTCAATGGTCCATCAATTTACAAACATTACATCATCTGCAAAAGAGGATTGCTTTGTCATTTAAATTCAGTGTTTATTCTAAGTCCCACCCCCTTGTGGTTATGTTAATTATTGATCGCAATCAATTTCACGCTTTATATAATGGTCATCAACGACATTTATTCTAAAAAGATAGAATAATTCAATTCAAACAAGTAGATGCTAAGTAAAAGAGCTTTCTCTTTCTCTCTCTCTCTCTCTCTCTCTCTTTAGGTTGTCATGGACCTCAATTCATTTAACAAATCTATTAAAGGGGTCCTTCAAATAACATTCTGATTAAGTTAAATTTAATCATGTCTAGAGGATTTAGATATTTCGTTAAAATGCAATTGTAGACGGACGGACGAAGGACCATGGACGCCGGATAATAGCCATCCTAATAGCTTACATCAGACAATCGGTTCAAACGAGCCAAAGATAACATCCGAAAGGGAAACTTGACGGTAGTAAACACACACATCATGTTGTTCCTTGTTAACAACCTCCGCCAACATCAAGGTAGGACATTATGGCGATCAACCATTTTGTCTGATAAAATGTGTTTAATTCTACCAAATTGATAATTATGAACTATTTGCTGCAAGCTAATTGTTGCAAATAAAAAGAAAAATAAACTCCTAATACGTGTCTACATTTTTTTTGTATAAGTCAGTTAAATATAAAATGTTTCGATCCGTAACCTTGAGAATAAGAATAATTTGACTTGAGAATAATTCAATTTTAGAGACAGGAGGTATACTGCTGAATTGAATTCAAAATTATCTTTCAGACCTTGTTTATCGAATTAATGCTTAGGTTTATAGTCCTTAAGGTATATTTGACATAATTAAATGTGCATTTATTGAGCGGATTTTGTTTAAGAGTTGTGTATAACCTTTTAATGTCAGTCGCTTTTTACTGCTAAAGGATAAAGAAACGTTGAATGTAATTGCTTAAAAATTGCTTTTCTAACAATAAATATAAAAAGATCAATGTCTTGTTGTGCATAACAGTCTGAAGAAATAAAAGTAATGTTTTAATTTTTTATGTTACAGTATTACTTATTGATATTTGTAAGAGAACATTGTTTTGTTAATTTTCCAAGCAAAATGATAGAGCAAACATATGAAGATTTCCCTCATCAGAATAAATAGTAATAACTGTTTGATTTCTTTGAAATTAGAAATAAGTAATAAGTTGCTTTGTATTATCAACAGTCATTTCCAAAACTACATAGAAGTCCTGTCTACATTTTTTCTAAATATTTTTTTATTTTACTAAAGTCAAGGATCGACAGTTAGGTACGAACTATTTTTAAAAATCATTCAATAAGTATATGCCAATTATGGGCGTAACTACACTTGCTACCCACCCCACTACGTGGAGGGAGACATAATAGGTACCTGCAAAATACGCACGGACGTGTAACTAACTATCATATACATTTTAACCAATCACCCTTAATTTCAGTAGGGTAAAACTATATAATATAACACTTACAGACTTATGTTTCAGTCAGTATGTGTGTTTACGGACTTGTAAAAATTATATATACCTCGGTCAATGTCATTTTAAACACATATATTCTGGTAAACACATATATTGAACGAATAATAAGTCTGAAAATGTTAAATATTACAGAAATTCACTCATTTCTTTAGTCGAGAGTGTTGCACGCGCGAGTCCGTAAAAAGTGATAAACAACCCAAAAAGTAATACCTGCAACATTTTCACGAAAGTTTAATTATAATGCACACTTAAAGACCTATCACCCACATCTCAAAAATATGACCGGGTAATACAGCACTTATAAACTTATGTTTCGGTCAGTTTGTGTTTTTACGGACCTGAAAACATACATTGACCTTAATATAGACTATAACTTTATAATATTTATATCAATAATATACAAATCAAAGACTTTGAGTTGTAGAACGCTATCTTTTTAAATAGTTGTTTTTCTTGTTAGCGCCTTCAATGAACTGATTGTAAAACAAAAACATATATTTTACTTGTATGAACATTAAAATACTTCTCTAGATCAAAGTTTTCAGCGGTCATAAATATTTGTCAAAATGCATTGGTTACTAGTTTAAGCTCGTCTTTATTATGAAATGACATGATTGTTTTTGCTATATTTCATAATATGCTACATTCAGTTGTAACTGGTGTTCCGAGGCTTTTATGTATGTCGGGTAATTTACCGACATAATTTTCTAGAGTCTGCAAGAATGAAAGGCTGACTATAAATCAAATAAAAAAAGATATTTGTTAGTTGTGACATTTTCTTAGAATTTATGCTAGATTAACAAACATGAGCTGTCTCTCATATCAACAATAATAATAATAATAATAATAATAAAAGTATAAACGTATCATTTATAATGTAGCCAGACAAATAATAATAATAAAGAAAACAAACATAATGACAATAATTATTATTAGTAGTAGTAGTAGTAGTTGTTGTTGTTGTTGTTGCAGTAGTATTAGTATCATTGTTGTTGTTGTTGTTTTAAACTTAGTAATATAATAATAATACCAATACTATCTATTGGCTATCAGTTTAAACAGATTAAATTGATTTCTTTTCAAAATAATAAATAACAGATAAGTTTCCTGAGTTATGTACATTACCTAATGTTTTTTTTTCTTTATATTAAATTTTAAGTGATTGGGGTGCCATTTTTTTTTTTGGGGGGGGGGGGGAGAAGCAGTACGGCCCAGTGAAAATTATCTTTTGTAAATTACACTTGTAGTTTATCAGAATATCATTGACTGCAATATTACAGCAAAAACACTTGAAAGTATGAAAATGTACGTCGATATTTATGCAAGTGAATGACTAAAAGGGGGTAGCAGGTTTCTAACATATACATATATTGATTAGTTAATTTCGTCATTTTAATTAAGACAGTCGTTTTCTACTGCCACAAAAATGGCAGACGATAAGTCTGTGCATTGTACTGTTAGTATTGTCTATATTTTGTTTTCTAGGTTCTTTTTATTCTACGTTTGGAAAATATTTGATAAAAACTATCGACCGCCTTCCAGAAAAAAGTTAGTGTTTAAATAGCTGATGGAAAATGTAAAGGATGATGTTATCTGTGTAACATTTTTAAAATCAGAACCACACATGTGCTAAGATACATGACAAAAGACAAACTATTGCAAACTAAAGAATATATAAATTCTTGTACGTCATACTCCTCGATGGCTACGGATTATCCGAAAAGATACCTGTCCCTAAAGGCACAAACAAAATATTGAAAAGATAAAAAATAAAAAATGTAAGAAAAGTAGGTCGTCTAGTAACTGATTAAATACTCAACCCCTGTTATCGTAACTTAGTTTAAATTCGGTTAAGGATACAGTGATACCACATCCAATTTATTCTCAAGACATAGCACAGTGAGTCCTCTTACTATTTAAACAAGTTAAAGCAAAGCTCACATTCTGATCGTAGACATATACCGCGGTAATCTCATCTGTCATCAGTATTTCGGTAGTATAACAATGACAAACAAAAGCATTCTAACTATTGAGAGAAGTATTTGGGTACGATATGGGTACGATATAAAAATTGCATGTCTCGACTATTCGTAACAAATCATAATACAATCTGACATTCCTCGCGAGGAAAATGTCCTCTGTCGTGTTCAATTTAACTAACTTTTTCCGATTGTTTATTATGTGGAAATACACAACAAATTTAAATGTAATGGCTTAAGCCGTTTTGCACGTACAAACAAGTTTAACGGTACCTAGCTCTGCCCAAATGTTGTATTTCGAATTTTCTCTAAAATGAAAAAAAGTGTGTTGCGGAAGGATACGATACGATACTGGAGTGCTATTCTAGTTTTAGAACGTATATGCGTTCGAGCTTAGCTATATTGTTTCTTTTCATTATGTCGCGGATCAGAAAAATCATTTACCAAGGGCGGGACTCGAACCCGCGACCACCCACTTGCAAGTCAAGTGCTCTACCAACTGAGCTACCCGGACTGAGATGGTACGTGAATAACCATATCACCTATATTAGTTCTGTGACATTCTCCCCTGCTCTATAAGAATTCGTCCTCGAATTCACAGGCATAGAGACTTATAATGAGAGCACATGCGTAGCAATGTTACAGTCACAGTCCAACGTTCGGCTGTTTTATTTAATTTGATATGTTTATTATTATTGTGTTTGCATGTTCATTTTTTTCATTTGCTTATTCTTTTATTCCGAAAAACCTGGTTTCACATATATTTATTTACATATATTTCAATCTTTTTGCATTGTAACTACCTGCGTTTCAGTTTGGTGTCAACTTCCTGACTTGTCGCTTCAATCTCGTTTGTGTTGAATTTTAGTACTACTTGGTCATAGTTCATAGCTCTAGGTGCTTGATGCTTTCTTCGGTTGTATAAGTGACAATTTTCTTTCTTTGAACGGCTTTAACGTGTTTTAACTTTTATACTATTTCTTGGCTTTTAAGTGAAGCTTTCTTCTTTCTGTAAGTAAGCAATTCTGTGTAGTATTGCTTGTTATTCTTTGAATTACTCTATGCGCTTCATTTGATCCGTCAATATCTATTTCATTTTTTTTTAATTCATAAATTTGTAACGCAATCTGAACGATTTAAGTAGAGTGATATCAATAATTAATAAAAAAAATCGGACGCTATAAAATAAGAATAATTAGGCCGATTTTGAAATTTAATAACCATATGATGTGAATAAAAATAATATGTTTGACACTGTCTGAAACTGCCCTGTCCTAGAATTAACAAGTAAGTTTCTTTGAAAAAATATTAACTTAAAGAATAAAGGTTAATCAGCTTGCTCCAAAAATGTATGCCTATCTTATTCATTATTTCAGTTATTCTTTAAATAGATCATTCAAGAAGTCATGTCATGCCTTCGAAATATTTAGAATGGTTTGCTCCAATTGCGGCTACTTTAATTTGCAGATGGCAAAGGTTATACAGGGCAATGCCATTTAGATGAACATTTTGATGACATTTAATGATAATGTGTTTTTTTACTGAATTGGTAATTTCAATGAGAGCATGCGCACAAGGTTATTAGAGACTGGTTCTATTGATGGTTTCAAATCTTGAAGTTAACTTCAGTTCAATACGGATATCGTTTGCATCTCTCAAACATTGTGGTGAGGTCTGATGTCCTCACCAATAAAGCTTTTGTATAGCAACTAGCAGTGTTTAAAAAAAATCCAGGAATTACCAGCAAACCTCGGTCGGGTTCCTCCAATACATCTTTATTTATCTCTTCACACTTGAGAAAAAATGTTCTGAAGAAGCCAAATTAACAAAATATGGTTTAACGTAAGCTGCTGCATATGTTTTTAATCTTTATATTACTTTTCGCGGGACCCCAAATAACAAGACGCAAGGGGAAACAAATATTCAGTATCAATACTTTGAATAAATATAAACAATTGGAAAAAAATATTTCAAACATCAAAACTGTGAACTTCAAACCTTTGCAAAAGCCATTATACATATAGCCTAAACTTACAAAAAGTTAAGTTTCTTAATAGACCGTTCCAAAATTGATAAATTGACCGCCACCATTATGAAGATCACGTGACCGTCCGCCATTAAAGGACTGCTAAATCTCGCTATGGTGCTTAAGTTTAGTATAACTTTGTATAACTTTAGCACATTTCAAGGTGACATACTGCCTTATATCGCATGAATTTTGTTTCAAAATATACAACATTTTATTGTATTATTATTACTATTTTGTATGTTTTATTCCTGACTTGAACATATTATTAACTTGAATTAGGCAACACATGGAAGACTGTGAAAAAGACCATGGACTGTTTAAAGTTAAAGGTTGAGTTGTGTGAACCATATAATATGTGTAAAACACAAATAATATTGAAAACACTGTTTTTCTTTTGAAAAGTTGAAACTATAATTTCTTTTTTTAAAACAAAATCTGAAAGCTTACAAAATGGACAAAATGACATAATTAAACATCTCACTCATCAACCGCATGTTCACTCTATTTTAACTAAAACTTGCTTTATCCTTTGATACTGTTTCAAAGAGTACTTGACAATAAGTATGCATTATTTAGCCCTTCTTTAATTATCAAACTGTCTTTTGTCTTTCGCGATGTCATGTGGTGAAGAAATGTGGTTACGTAATATAGGGGTGACATACTGTCTTTGTTTTGATAAGTCACCGTTAATTGTCATTGTCGGTCTTGCTTAATCAGTCACAGTTAAACACTGTAATAACGAAATTTACTCTTGAGAAAATGCCTGAAGGCTATAAATCATGGGCTTTATTTGTTCCTGATTGTTCTATGAAATTTAAGAACATATATTTTCCTTACAAGAAGATAATCAAGACCGTATTTTATGGACCTTTTTTCTATACTTATTTCTTGCGTTTGGGAAAGCTGTTTTTGCAAAGTACATGTATTGAGTTTGTTTATGCAGAAAGAAAATTATTGCTGCAAGCCACACATTTGTAAGATATTAATCTTAGAATAACACGTTTGCTTCCCTTTTTATTTTAACATTATTGATGATGATATTTCTTGTAATACGGAAAACCAAATTATTATGACACCTTTATAAATGTACCCTTTTGGTCAGAATTTTTAAAGACAGATACATGTACTTGATAAAATCAGTTTTTCGTGAAATTTTGATAAAATGAAAAGAATTAATCTACCGGAGAATATCACAAGACCATTATTTAACAGTTCAATAGATTTAGATGTCAGCAAAAAATCGTTTCAAATATACCTTTTTCAATTAAAAGACCTTGGGATAAATCTTTGCTGATAATTATGCTTCATGTGGGCTATGTTTATCTGTTTCTCTAATATACAACGTCACAGTCACAACAGAGCTATAAACATGAGACTTTTTCTAAGCTCCACATTATAAAACTGCTTCAATCTGCGCAGTCCCTTAACGGCGGACGCAAGGCAGGTAACCAGGTAAGTACTAATTTCCTGAACGGTCTATTGTACGAATATTTAAATCATTTTCCTGGATAAATTACGTGATTCTCTGGTAACAAACATCTTTAAGTATGTGTGTGTGCTAGTGCGTGCGTCCTGGTTTAATATTTGTTCGAAACTTACGGTGAGAAAAACGTTAATAAACCCTTTTGAAATTACTTGTATAGTACTGAGTCATTCACTGCCACCACAAGTATTCTCTTCGCGGTTGCATTATTGCCTATCATTATTGTTTGTTTTGAACACTTTTGAACACATGTGGAGCTGCATTTCTATTTAAGACTGCATGGGATAAACATTCCTGAACAATGGCTTTGTTGAATATTCTTTTGTGTTTAAAATTATAAACGAAACTGCATGTCATTCAAAGATCAGAATTATCTTTTGAGAGGACTTTAGTGCAGTATTTGTCTTAATCAAAAGAACGGAAATTGAATTGAAACCTGAAGGTCATGCCACCTTTGTCGTTGTAAGGCGGATTTGTATTTGATCATTGTTAGAAACTGAATTCATGTGGTTTGCCTGCTATATGATAACCTCTATCGTATAGCGTGGGTTGAATAATAAACAAATGCGTTGTGTTCTAGGTTCTTCCTTTTACTCTCGGTTCAAATACCAACTGTTTACATATAATAGCAACGACAACAAAACAATATAATTATACGACGTGACGTCAAAGACGTTACATAGAAAAGCGCGGCGCGGCAAATAACGTTACATTCACAACATTCTGGGGGCCGCGAAAAGTGACTCATAATTGAAAATTGAAAGTGTGTACTTTTAAAAGTGAATGAAATACTTAATCATGAAATTCTTACTTTAAGAATAAGCAATCTAATTATGAGAAACGTAAATTTGCAAATACTTAAATTAACACATGTTAAATGTAATTTATCGTTTCAATAAAATGAATATTGAATCTCATAATTTCCGAATTATTGTCTCTGGTGCTTCAAACATATTTCAACGTAAACTTCGCGCACATAGTAAGGTAAATAAATCTTTATTGCTATTAAATAGTCTCTGTTTACTATACACCAACAGTTTCTCGTTTAAGGCATTAATCATTAACTTCACTAACAGTCTCTAAAGGATAGAGTTTCACTATCGGTCTGTTTGTAATTCCGTTTATCGTTTTTATCTTCGCGGCACGGACACAACCATCATTTCCGGTCATCAGCTCTAGGATTACAGCAAGTTTCCAGCGGATCCGTGGTCCCTCATCGTATACCTGCACGACATCTCCGACTTTGATACGTTTTTCGTCTGAACCCGTAATTGTGTGGTATTCTCTCAAAGCGGTTAAGTACTCGAACTTCCAGCGTCTTCGGAACTGCTCAATGATTTCAGACTGTTTCTTAGCTCGGTTGGTGAGTGTCGTCTGGTCACTTTGAATTAGCGCTAAATCGTCGTCTGATAAATGTTCATGATGCGGAAGTGACGTCACCTTACGACCGTAAAGTAAATGTGACGGTGTTAACGGTTCCAAATCGTCAATGTTCGATGATACATGAGTTAGCGGTCGATCATTTATCACTGCTTCAATCTCTGTCACTATAGTCTGTAATGTTTCCATGGATACATAGCGTCTCCCGAGGATCTTCTTTAATGACGTCTTAGTCAGCCCAATCAAACGTTCCCAAAACCCTCCGTACCATGGTGCTCGTTTGGGGATAAAACGCCATTCTGTACCCTTTCTGCTAAGCTCTTCTCGCACGACTTCTGAGTTGAAGAGTTTCTTCAGGTGATTAGCAGCAGCAATATACGTCGTTGCGTTGTCTGATATCATCGCCATCGGTAACGACTTCCGGCTAGCAAATCTCCGGAACGCTTGAAGAAATGAGTCTGTAGATAAGTCTGGAACTACTTCTAAATGAACGGCTCTTGTTGTAGCGCATGTGAATAGGCAGATGTAGCATTTTCTTTCACTTCCGGTAGCGTTCTTAACAAATAGTGCACCCGTAAAATCTACACCTGTGACGCTGAAGGGCGGAGACTCATTCACTCTGACTTTAGGAAGGGGTGGTGGGTCTGATTTCCAAGGTAATTTGGCGGTGTAGCGTCCATTATCGTATTCTATGGACGAATCTTGATAGTCCTTGAAATAACGTATCTTGTCTATATCATCGGCGGTCTGTGTAACTCCAATACTTTCAAGGCTCCAAAACCGTTCTAAAACATCCGTTGCCATAGGCGACGCCATAACGTTGAACACGTGATCTGATACTCGAGAACTCTGTGCTTGGCAAGGTCCGGATAACAGATAACCGATTTTTGACTTTACAGCAGTAGGTCCATTTCCTCGTACTATATGGTCTTCTACAATATCCCAGTAATAGTCAGCACCAATCAGCATAGAAATGTTAAATACAGAATCTCCTGTAACCGGATGAGCGAGTTTAAGTCCACGTAAGTACGGTAAGTTTGACACTGTGGTTTGAAATTTCTGGTTAAGCGGCGTTGAAATTGTAGGCACTATTAAAACTCTAATCGGGATCTTCTGGCCTCTGTCTGTAACAACATTTACTGTAGCTACGTCTGTGTGTTGGACTTTGTTATTGGTACTTCCAAACGACGATAAGTAAATTGTCTCTGTACTGTCTCGGGTAAGTTCAAGTTCTTGGGCTAATTGTTCTGTAATGAAAGATTTCTGGGCTCCCTCGTCGAAAAGAATATTTGTTTCAGTCTGAACATCACGTGACGATACGGTTGCTATGGCGGTTTTTAACAGAACATTCTTATTTGGTAGGATCGTGTTTGAATGTAAGACGGCTGCTTCCGGTGACGCGGAATCAACGGTTGTCAACATCGTCTGGTTATTTTCTCGCGATTTGCAAATCGCTGTATGATGTTTTCTCTTGCATTTTTGGCATCTCTTACTAGAATTACACTTCACTACAGGATGATTGCCTAGACAGTTAAAACACAAGCGTTTTTCTCTCACTATTTTCAGTCTTGATTCAATGTCTGCGTATTTTTCACAGTCAATTGATTTATGTTGATTGTCACAAAATGCGCATTTGATTTCCGGTTTTTGTGATGCACTTCCGGTTCCGGATTTTGGATGTTTTGGCACGGTTTTCCTGTATTTTGCACTTGTCAGAAATGATGCTGTTGCATTGAAATCGTCCACTTCCGGTTCGCTACGAACACTTCCGGCCTCAAGAATACCAATCTCTCTGTTGATTGCACGACGCAAATTTTCTAGCGACCAATTGTTATCTCCATTTTCACGTGCTAACTGCCTTCTAATTTCACTTGGTATCTTATCTAAAATTATTGGCACTAATAGATTTCCGTAAGTGTCTTGGCACTGTCCCATAGCTTCTAAACTTCGAATGTACGTCTCCATCTTATCATGAAAATGTCTTAAACTGGATACTTTGTTGGACGGGGCAGGTAATTGTAATAGCGCTTGCATTGATGCGTGAATAATTTTATGTTGCTGGCCATATCTTTCTTTCAGTAGATCTATGGCTCGGGTATAATTTGCGTTCGTCATAGCAAAACCTTCAATTACTCGTGCAGCGTTTCCTTCAAGTTGAGATTTGAGGTACGTGAACTTCTGTACATCCGTGAGATTAGCGTTCATGTGAATGGTTGACTCATAGGAATCCCAAAAAGATTGCCATCTTAACATATCTCCGCTAAAACTTGGTAATGATATCTTAGGTAGTCTGTAAAATTGTGCCGAATTTACTGAGGTATTAGAAGGATAACTTACAGTTCTGTCGGGAAGGAAAGTTGGAGCGTCGGGATTCAAACCATTGTTGTTGTACTGCTGGTCCCTTGAATTTCGTTGGTCATCTTGTGAAATATTAGACTCGGTTCTCTTCTCATGTTGACCTCGGAAAGCTCGTAAGCGACACAGCTTGATATCTAACTCCACTGTATACTCGTCAGTTTGAAATATCTCCTCTTCCAATCCGTCTATTTCCGTTTGCGACAATATTTTCTCATTCAATGTCTCTAAAATTCCGACTTTGGCTTCAATAGCGCTGAGGATTGAATCGAAATCTGTCAGTGAATCATTTTCTTTAGATTGTTCGATTTTCTCCAAATATTTCTCAATGAAACGTCGGTGACCCTCTCTCTGTATTTGTAACTTCTGTAAATTCATATTCTTTCTGCTGGTCACGGCACCAATATCGTATAGCGTGGGTTGAATAATAAACAAATGCGTTGTGTTCTAGGTTCTTCCTTTTACTCTCGGTTCAAATACCAACTGTTTACATATAATAGCAACGACAACAAAACAATATAATTATACGACGTGACGTCAAAGACGTTACATAGAAAAGCGCGGCGCGGCAAATAACGTTACATTCACAACAACCTCCTTCTGTTAAGGGTTCTTTGACAAGACCGCTACTGTCTGACTAAATATTTGCTAAACATTCTTCAGACAGAATAGAAAATAAACAGACATTGGCATTTGGTTAAAAGAAACTATTGTAGTCAACATTGGTTAAATATTAACGATATACCCGTTATCAATGACGTGAGATAAACAGCTTTGACATTGTAAATTCAAATCTATGCAGGATGACAAACTAGACCTTCCAGGAGCCATATGAAATGAGGACAAAAATCAGCCATTTTAGGCCCTGAAAGAAAAACACTTAATTTTTTATTCCTGTCACTATACTTTGTCCTAAATTAAGCGTAAAATACCTCTTGTGCACATGAATAGTAGAAATGTATTCTTTAGCTCGCCTGGTATGAATAAATGGTTCAGTCGTTACGCAAACGTCATGTAATCAAGAGTCGTGATGTACCGCTGATCAACTAAAACTAAATAGTATTTTTTGTAAGAGACGTTTACTCGTAGTCAAGTGCTATATCTCTGGAATATGTGAAAAAATAAGCAGTTGAGAGTGACAAAACTCTAAAACATTACAATATATTTCTTGCTACCCATCCCACCGTAATTAATACCTGCAAAATATGCACGAACGTGTAATTATCATGTGCATTTAAACCAGTTACCCTACATTTCAGTAGTGTAAAACTATGTAATACAATAACTTGTCTAAATTTTATATTTTGCATTTAAAGAACGTATCAACAATAGTTATAATATTATCATATTATCAGCGTAAACTTCCTCTGCCAAACAATTGCGCATTGTTAAGCTGTTAAATGTTCTTCCATTACATGATGATTGTTTGCTGTATTGGCTATGAATGTGTATTGTCAGTTTATGCCAAATAAAGTATATGTTATGTTACGTTACGTTACGGAACGGTTTTATAATGTTATGACCACAATATAAGTTATATTTTTATAATATTTGTATCAAAACCTTACAAATTAAAGTCTTTGAGTTGTAGAATTCTATCCATTTGTTTTTGTTTTTAAGCGACTTCAATGTAAACAAAAATTCTACTTGTACGACCTTTCAACGACTTTTCTAGAAAACTTTCAGTGGTCATAAATATTTGTCAACATTTATTAGTGACTAGTTTAAGCTCGTACTTATATACTGACGCAAAAAAGAAATTGAATGTGCACTTTTATAATTGCTGTATTTTCGTGATTACTCGATATATCTGGGTGAACTTGCCTACATATTGAACTAAATTGACCG
This sequence comes from Cyclina sinensis, assembly GCA_012932295.1. Lineage (NCBI taxonomy): Eukaryota > Metazoa > Mollusca > Bivalvia > Venerida > Veneridae > Cyclina > Cyclina sinensis. The sequence goes on from JAAONU010000008.1 coordinate 28,873,917, forward strand.
ACATTTTGTCGGATATTTTACCTCAAGATGGCTTGAGTGCTATTATGCAACTTTTTGCACTTGCACATCGAGCAATACGTTTTTTATGTTTTTTTTTGTTGTCACTGACCGATTAACTAAACCTTTATGCATGGAAAAATCACAATTCAAATTGAATTTGACTCGTTAACACGAAGCCACGGCTTCGAAAAAATGATAGAATTCAAGCTCGTGTGCGTCTTACGTCGAAAAGAAGCATCACTGACGTTGCGAGACAGTTTAACTGCCATCGCAACACAATTATCAATCTGCGACAGCGTTTTCAGCAATGTGAAAGCGTAAAAGATGGCGTTCGTTCAGGTAGGTCAAAGGTAACGACTGCACGTCAAGACCGGTACATTACGTAAACGCATCTACGTGACAGGTGTTAAACCGCTACAATTACGCGAGACAATTTGGCATATTTAGACAAACCGTTCTGAATCGTTTGAGCAAGAATGCAAACCAAATCAGGACCAGGCCACCAGATCCTCGTAATCGTAATCTTCGGAGACTGGGCTCAACGTCATTTACGTTGGACTCGAGCCCAGTGGGCAAGAGTATTGTTTAGCGACGAATCACGTGTTAATCTGAGCGTTGCAGATGGAAGAGTATGCGTTTTTCGCCGTCGAGGTGAGCGTTTTGCAGATAATTGCTTGTTGGAGCGGGATCGATTTGGTGGAGGCAGCGTTATGGTTTGGCGCGGGATAATTGGTGACAGAAAAACAAATTTAGTCGTTATTCCTGGTAATCTGAATGCGTCATATTCCTCTACAGAAAAGAATTATCAGTGCAGATACTTGTACTGGTACAAGGTGGCCATACCACGTGGTATATGATGCCATTTAGGCTGTCGCGAGCAGCATTTTTTAACTCGATTCGGAGAAGAAAACTGCTGTAAGTATTTTATTTCTACAACAATATAAAAGGTGCCTGCTTGGGGCACAATATAAAAATTGCTTGTCTTTACGTTTCATAACAAATTGTAGTACATTTTAAACCATCCTCGCGAAGAATATGTCCTCTGTCGTGTTCAATTACATTAACGTCTCGATAATACCTCCGATAGTCAACAAACCAAAAAAAAAAAAAAAAAAAAAAAAAAAAAACGCTAATATTTAAAATTAAATATAATGACATATTAACCTCTGTATTTGTTTTTTTTTTAATCATGAGTTCCAGCATTTTAGTTTAACTTGCGAATACTACATTTATATCTTATAGAACAATTTTGAGACTTATTATGGTAAATATAAGGTCTTCCCCAGGAAGATTTAATCGGTTGATTACACGTCTGATGTAATACAGATTTTCAGTGGGCGTTTAAATACAAATCAAAGCTTGTAAAATTCTGTAAACCAGTTTAGATGGAGAACATACGTTGGCCTTGGTGCCTTATCAATATGTTTGCTACAACTTTATTTGTGTTAAATCGCAGCTATAGTTCACAGTTCTTTGTGTTTATGGCTTGCTTCTATTTATAATTGACAGTTAACGTCTTTCAAAAGGCACGGCAGCATGCTTGAAATTTTATACTTTGCCTGAGATAATTAGTGAGATAATTAGTTTAGTTTTTCTTGCTTGCCAAATTTGGTTTTGAGATCGCTGAAGTACATTGCTTTACACTATACGCTTCATTTGATCCTTTAATATCCTGTCTCTTTTTTGTAATATTTGAATTTGTCACGAAGTCTTAATATTTTAAGAAGTAAGTTATCAATACAATGTAATTGAAAAAAATAAAACATCCATAATTAATTGTTGTGGGAAGCTGTTAAAAAGCGCTGCACATTACTTTCTGTGAAATCTGCCTTGCGTTTTCTGGAACCGTTCCTACCCATGTTATAAAAGTGTTCTGAAGTAGCCAAATTTATTCACAATGAATGATGCCATGCAAAATCTTACCTGCTAGCTGCGTGTGTATTCAATCCTGATATCACTCCTAGCCAGTGCTTGCTCGGGTCCTAATCTTCTATTTATATGATATGAAATACAAAAAGGAAGTACGAATTTCAAAATGAACATACAATTATAAAGAAATACACCTGTCAGTATGAATACCTCGAAATGACTTAAACAGTTCTGCAAAATATATGTCGAACAGTAACAATAGCTAAAACATGCGGGCTTTGTTAACTTCAAAACTTGATCTTTATACAGTTCAACATTGAGGAGGTAAAACCATAAACCTAAATCTCAAACCTGAAACTTTAAACCAAAAACTCAATGTTTAAACTTTAAACAGTATTGCAAATATTGAAATAGACAAATCTCGTGAATTTTTGTATTTTATCATCTTTTATTTTGTTTACCTCGGTATCAAGTGAACCACTCTGTGTTTTAAACAAAAAACACATTTGTGTTTTTTTTTCTATGGAAGAATCAGTTGAAATGGTTGACGGACAGTTTGAAGAAAAGATGTTCTGACATGAGAATTATCCTAAAACGTATCTATACTAGTTTGGAGTTCGATAAAATAAAAACATAATTCCTATAATTGTGCGCTTTTTGATGTAAATACTGATGAGACATTTGAATGTGATAAAGAACCAAAAGAGCACTTTCAAATATTCACAATAGTTGATTGTCAAAATTTAAAAAAAAAACATACTTGTTCGTTTCCTGAATGAATGTACGTAAAATTCACCGACAAAAACTATATTGATAAGTTTGTTTTCTTCTTTCACATAACACCGTGCTAACTTTTGGATTAAATTACCAAAGTAAATCACATCTATTTTTAACACAACTACGTATGTTATTTTTGCCGTCTGTCAGGTTTGTTTTTACAGAGTTTTATGTATTTCTTTCTATTGTATCTTTACCACAAATACCACAACTGAAACATATTGTCGGCTATTACGAAGTGGATACTATAATTCATATTGCACTAACAGTTCACTTTTCTGTTCGTAATAAAATGTGTTGATGTTCTTTGTCAGTATACAGAATATCGATGTATGACCTTGCATGGAACTAGAATGGCTAAGCAATGCGTAGTTAGGTGACCAGTCAAATTAGATGTTTTTACTTCACAGTCTTGCTGTGTCTCACTACATTCTAGCAAATTTTCTATAGCTTCAGTGGTACCATATATGGCATATTAATGACTTTAATTCTTCATTTTCTAATTATATTTTAGTAAGAGCTTTATCTGTTCCATATTGATAGTTCAAAACAGAGTAATTTCTGCCTACCTTTCAGTTGTGTTTGAACTATCATTTTTGTATGGCTTTATTGTTTCTAAACTTAAATAATCATTAGAAGAATGTTACAGGTTTAATAACAATTGACTTGTTTTAATACAAAAGATTGGACTCTGTAAAAATCGTTCAAAGGCATTTACTGTTTGAAAAAAAGAGTTGATCTTCGAAGTTTCCTGCTATACACACGTTAACCTTTAGCAAAGACTTCAAAGTGACTGTTTCACAGACTCTTGGCTTCATCTAACTGTCTAAGTCTAAACGACAGGTAGCAGGGTGTAGTTTTGGCATATCCTGCACGTTTAATATAATGGTGGAAGGATTTTATCTTTTTTATTGTTTGCATATACAATTAAACTCAGTGAAATGTAAAATGTATCTGCATGGCTACATTTGCATAATAATTTAAATGGATACTATCGAATGTCATAGCCATGTATAATAATAGGTTTCTTCCTTATTTAAATCACATAGACACTGGAAATAGAACCATGCATTATCATTATGATTTCATTAAAAAAACAAGTTTATACATTTAATTCATTCACTTAAACTTTTGAACGGCATAGGCTTTTGCTGTGCATCTGAGACAGCTGCTAGTGGCGGGGGACGGAGGGATGCTCTCCCCCCTTTAGAAAACTTGTACAGATTTTGAACCTTTAAAGCATTTATAGCTCTTAATTGTTCAAAAACCTTGGATAGAGCGAGGGTGCACACGGTGGTGTTGATATTGTATTTAACATCAGTACGCCATTTACAACAAAAATGACTATTTTAGAGGTTTAAGCCAACTAGAGATAGGATGAGCCATGCACCCTTCTCCTGATTACGGTCTGTCTAAATACGTATACATGTAATAACAATTACATATAATATGTTTTCTAAATTTCTTTTGAATTGAATTTCCTTATAATCTCCTTTCTTAATTGTAATTCTATTTGAAAAGGGTTCTTTGGAAACAGCAAATCATTAACGATTAAAAAGCAAAAAGACCGGTTTGCTTTTCATAATTGTCGACCCCCAAGGTCAATGAGCGGCTACAGCGCTACAGATGCAAATTTGTGTCTCAGTCGGAAAATATACATGTGCGATTTTATATAGACATAATCTTTTAACTAGCTGTTACGAATAGATGGTCATATGTTCGAGCTCTTCTAGCAGACATTTTCATAATATGAGAAAGTTGGCAGCTTCTAACGGAGGATGAGAGCCTAGAACACTGGTCTGTCCCAAGAATAGGCCACAACTTTACACGTATAGCGCCTGTGATAGTTTTATTGATACAGCAAACGCAACGTGGCCGCTTTGCCAAGAAGTTAAAATATCACAGAGTAGGCAAAATAATTCAAGTGACGACTTGAGCATAATCCGAGATATTTTTGTTTTAGGTCAGAATATCGCGAAGGAGAGATATTGATCCATACAAAAAATTACAGAATATCTCGACTCGCATACAATAAGTTGGACTAATCACAAAGCAACGTCATATTAATACGACTATCCAAGAACTGCTTAGCTGGTATGAATCTGACTACTTGCAGGAGTTAAACTAAAATAAACCAAACTTAAGAATTTATTCGTCGGGATTTTAAAAGTGGAAATGGACGCGACTAATTATTTTACCTTTTCTAACGGCTGTTGATTCTTACGGTAAGAACCTTTGCCTAAAAAATGTGCATTTTATATAACCTGTTTTTACAAAAATATATATGAAATAGTTTTTGTATGAAACGAATCAGATTTATCAAACCAAATACTTGAACACTAATAAAAAGATCCCCTTTTTTCACAGAAAACTTCGAATTTCTAAGCAATCCAAATCCGATTTTCATATATGTAGATATCAACTTAACCTTTATTTTGTTGCCTGTAAATAAAAACAAAATTGTCGTTTAAATTGTGAATATTGTGAACTATGTAAAGAGATATAATGATGTCTAAAATGCAGAACATGTTATCATGTTTTTGCTGAAGAACGGAGCTACTATAATTGAATTCAGACGGGAAGTTATTAAATCGTCAGTAATATGACCGTACCCGTTTCATTTGTTGCCATTCCAGATGAGGTACATGTACTCATGAAAGATGCATGCCATTTAATCAAGAGTATTCCATTTCCTTTAAAATTCTGAAAATGTGATTGGTACTGAATGAATAAAATACGCTGTTGTAAGGCCTCAAGATCAGTGAGAATTGTGTTGTCTTCTTTAAAAAGAGATATTGGATGTATTTAATACACATTTGTAAATAAAAGTGAAAAGGTTTTTGTCCGGATGGACGTTTGTCCGCCCCCCCCCCCCCCCCCCCCCCCGGTCTAAACAACTCGGGAAGTAGTCGTACAAGGTCACAAGCACTCCAGCTTCACAAAATAAATTGTATACAGCAAAGAAAATATTCTAAGATGTAAACCACTTTATTTACCATACGATACAATTTATGTTTGTTGAAGTATATAAATATTTTATCGGATCTTACTTATTAACCTCTTTCAGAAGAAGGAAGTTTTCTTCGCATACAGTTGCACTCCGACAGTAAAATAATTTAGGCTCAAACCAGACCAGTATAAATGCAATGTTAAAAAGTTCTTGAACATGTTGAAGAAAAAATAGAAATCTGTCTTTATTGATTTTACCTGGTTTAACGCCCTCTCACAGTAAGCAGGTTACCTGAACAACGTTCTTGAGAAAGACAAGTAATGTAGTCTAATTTTCTCTAAGAAACGGGAATTTTTCTCATAATTGTAATTGTAATGGTCGACAGTGGGGCTCGAACCCATGAGCATCAGTAAGAGTGTAAATGGTTTGTAGGAAGCGACATAAACCACGTTAAACAATAGTGTGGAAAATGATGAAACTGGAAAACTATAAAATTATGATAAACCACGTGTGAATGACACAACAATTTAACTATCACTCCATAACTGAACACATTATTGGATACAATTAAGATAATGTTTTATCACTTCAAACGAATATGAAATAGTATTGGAGTTATCTCCTTTTGTACAGGAATTCCCGTTGTAACAATATATGTAACATACTTTATATACTCATTTTGCCTAAGAAGCAAGAGAAGACAGCATCTTTCTCTAAAATGATACAGTGGGTAGATTGGCTTACAACAAGCAGAACAGTAGACAAGTTGTAACGCGCTGGAATCTAGGGATATGATTCCCTGGTTCTTCACTTGCAATACTGGATTTCTTTTAGATGAGACGTTTAATTGAGGTCCCGTATAAAAATCAAGTACACTGAGCATGGAAAAGAAACAGACGTGTCTCTGGAATGGGATGTTTTCTGTATCTTGCACTATTTTCCACAACCTAAAATAACTACTAACCTTTACAGGGGGCGTCAGTCATATGGGCAACCGGTACTGACGATAAGTAAACTTAAATATGGATTGACTTACACGTCAGTGATACTATCAACAAGTCAGCTTAACGCCGTGTGTTTGGTGATGCACATCTATATCATAACAAAGTGGTTCTTGAAATATCAGCCTTTGAATTTATTCGTTAAAATCCGATTTTAATTAGTGATGCCATTCTGATTGAACAGATCCTTAAAAGTAGTAGTTTTGCTTTATTCTTACATTATATAAAAGCGAGGCGTCGTGTTAAAAGGCAAATCTTAAGATATTTAGGCCTAGAAGTCTCCTTCTCAAGAGTATGTTAAGATTCCGAAGGTGAACCGAGACAACAATCATTACGGTTAGTTAAAAATAGCTTCTATAACTTTATCTATTTACTTCTGGTGGAAAAATGCAGAGGCTTAATATAATATTGTGCCATAGCTAACGCTTATTCCGATAAAACAAATTTTCAAAGAACAGCCATTACTGACACAAAATTAAAGATCTATTCAGTCCATGCAGGAATGCTCTGTACATTTGAAAAGAAAATAAAGAAACTGAAAAGAAATAAATTTGAAAAATAATCTCCAAAATAAATCCCTCCCTTGATAAATCTTATTTTAATAGGTAGTATTATGCACTTACAGCAGGTGTGATGTAGATGTACTTAACGGTGAGGTCATACTTTCTATCATCTCTCACTTAGCAGTTTCATGATCTATGGTAGCTGATCACGTGATATAATGAGCACAAAATCGATCAGCGCAAGCGGCTTTAACCATTAATTTTTACTAAAACGGTTGACACAAAGAACATCTTATATTACTAATACAAGGCAGTCTGAGGGACAACTATATCCCCTGCCGCAGTAGCAGATTGAAATGAATAACAAGTGTGTAGAGAGAAGGTTAAACCTCCCAATATGACATAAGATAAAGATTTCTACGGAAAATGGGCAGCTATATTTGAACCTCATATTTCTAAATGATGGAACCATGACGATGAAATTGCGAGTTATTCAATTGATATTGAGAATATGGCAAATTACAATAGTCATTAAGTTATGGAGAAGAAACAAAATTTCGACTTTTTATATTTGACCATTACTTGTGACCTTGACCTTGGTGTAGCGACCTGGTTGTTGCTATGTGCACATCGTCTCCATCGTTTGTGCCAAGAAATTATGTAAAGCTTTCAAACAGTTTAAAAGCAGACATTAAATGAGGACTTTTTTTATATAATTTTTCATGGCCTATTATGTGACTTTGGCCTTGGTTGTTACGCTCTGCGATCGCCTCATAATGGTGATCATTTGTGCCAAGATATTTTAAAAAAACTTTCAAGCAAAGTAATAGTAATGGAGCGGACACGAAATTTGGAAATTTATATACATGTCCTTTAAGTGTGACATTGGACATGGTTGTTGCAATATGCCCATCGTCTCATAATGGTTACCATTTGTGCTCAGTTATTTTCTAAACTTTCCATGAGTTCAAAAGTTATTGAGCGGACAGGAAATTCTTACTGACGGACAGACGAAAGCCATTCCTTAAAGACCATCCCCGTTAAGCGGCAGGGGATTAAAAATAAATATGAAGAAACTAACCATTCTACGATGAAGAAATTTACGGCCTACGATGGTTTCTTAACACCGTGACCTATTTATGAGTTATAGTAAAACATGCGTTTATAGTAACACTGATCGGCATTTTAAGCTGAGCTGTCAAAAAACCGTAGAATCTGGAATATCCTGAGTGAAACTTTAAGCCAGGGAACAATGACATCGTTTGAGATGATTTCTGCGAAACAAATGATCAAAATAAGTCTCAGAAAAGTATAACAGCTGTAAATGAAATGTCCATTAACGAGTGTTTGCTTGAGAATGGTTTTGACATTGATCTGTTGTTTACTGAAATGAATGAAAAGCCACATCCAAGCCACAAAATAACAGATGTATCAAAATCTAATACTATTACAAATGATTTACATTCCATTGTTACTTACACAGTCTTACAAAAATGAAGGTATACAAAAAGTGTAAGGAGAACAGACAGAATGTTTTGGAAATTACATCTGATGGGTTAAGACTTAAAATTCAAACTAAAGAAAACAAAAAAAAAATACATTAGAGAAAACACCTGCAGATGTTGCCAAGTTTAGGCGCATTCTCATTACCAAAGGATAAGTTAGAAATATCCATGAAATAGACTCAGACCTTCGAGCTGAGTACTTAGGAAATTTTATGTTCTCCATAAGAAAACCAGATGGTGATGTGTACGAGCCCTCAACTATCAGAAATATTGTCAAGTATCGACAGAAAGCTTAGCTGTTCTCACAAAATCTTCTCAGAGCAGTCAAAGTGCACTCATGCAAAGCAGAAATCCCTTAAAAGGCTTGAGAAGGGAAACGAGCTAAAAATAATCAGTCCTATATCCGACAGAGGTACATTTGAATACAATTTGGATGAATTAAAGACAAAAAATAATTTTGGGGAAGATAACTATTATTTCAATTATTATTAAAACATAAAATTTTCTTTTTTTCTTTTATGGTTCAACAAATTCAGCTTACGCTGAAATTCAAACTCAGATGTCCTCATTGAGTCTCTAATGTAAAAATCTTAGAGGTGTTTTATTAATTAAACTACAATTGCTCAGAAATTGTTTACTATGACTATTTTAAATATTGCAGTCTATAAAATTCCGAAAAAAACTAATTTATAGAATGATTTCAAAACTGTGACTGATTAAATTCTCTTTTGTTCTAAACATGATAATAAAATAATTTATTTATATATTAGAAAATCAAATGTAAATGACCTTTATCTTTTATGCAGTAACTATGAATTAAAATGAACGAGTGGTCTTTGGTAGCAATAATGTGTAAATTGCAGTAACTCAAACTTTTTTTTTTTCAACTAGACACATAAACTTAGATGTTGATTATTAATGCAAAGAATTTTTATCTATATACACAATTTGTCTAAATTTAGCTAAATCCATGAAACCAAGCCTCCCATTCTGCTATTTCACAATCCACAATTTTATTGTTGTCGTTGGTTTCAAAAATGCGATACGACGCTCGACAACGCGAAGTGACGCGCGACAATGTCTAACGAAATATCGCGATTTCATACCGTATTGTCGCTTTATAATAGCGCGAAATATCACATTGTCAGTTCGCATTGTTGTGCATCGTATCGCATTGTCACTGTGTCGCGTGGCGTTGTCCAGATGTCGCGTGGCGTTGTCGTCATTCGCGTTCTGCATTTGTGTATGTTGCGATACGACGCTCGACAATGCGAAGCGACGCGCGTCAACGCGACGTTACATTTTCACAGTATCGTATCGCATTGTCTCCCGTCGTGTCTGTGCCTGTATCAAGACCCACGAGAATGCCAAACGACACTTGACTACGTGAAACGACGCTCGAAAACGCGAACCGATACCAGACAATGCGATGATATACCAATGAATGTCGCGTGGCATTGTCTAGTGACGCTTTGCGTTTTCGAGCGTCACGTCGCATTGTCTAGTGTCGTTTGGCATTTTCGTGTGTCGCAGTACAGGCACAGACACGACGGGAGACAGTGCAATACGACATTGTGAAAATGTCACGTCGCGTCGCTTCGCATTGTCGAGCGTCGTATCCCGTTGTCGTGCGTCGAGGCCTTCACTAGTGCAGAAAGCAACGGACGACGCGACACCGCGACAATGCGATACAACGCACGACAATGCGAAGCAACACTGCGATATTTCGCGCTTTTATAGCGCGACAATACAACATGACATCGCGATAGTTCGTTTGACATTGTCGCGCGTTTTTCGAACACAATATCAAATTGTAATTAGTCAAGTTTCGTTATTTATTTTGAACCCGGCAGTTTAAACTTCAATATTTTGTTTGCTAACAGTTGTGTATCCATTTCAAGTATTGTCAACTCTAGATTAAAACACGGGAGTTATTTGATATAAGAACAAACACATCATCTTTAAATCGGTCAGAAGGTTATCGTAACATTGGTATGTAAACAAATTACTCAGGTAAAACATGCTTATGTCACATATTTGCAAATTATCAGTCTAGGGGTAATAATCGAAAAGCATCCAATTGTTATTGCACAGTAACTGAATTGTGCATGTGAACACATACACAATATTGTAATGCAATTTTCCATCCGATATTGATAGTTGCCTTCTTGCTTTAATGTTTCTGTCTGTGCTTGTAAATACCGTTAGAGTGATTGATAAATAATGTGGCTTCTTTTTATTCCCACAGATCTACTGAAATGAAACGCGGTTGAGGGGTGTATGGTTTTTTGTCTGTTTAGTCCATCTTTCCGTCACAAAATTCGCGCTACGCTCGTGAAGAAGAGTTTTCGTTATTATAACCCCTTCACTATGAAATAAACTTTATATTACATTAAGATACTCACTGTTTAGAAATCAAGGTCTAATAAATTATTACAGACCGCAATGAAATGTATTAAAAAGGTGTAACAGTGGGATGAGGTTGGTAAAAGTTGTTCCGGTTCCAGCGTGTTGTTTATTTAGGTCACAGCATTAAAAAAAACCTTTTAAAAAACTTTTCTAAAGCCACATAGCCATTGGCTTAGATATTTGTGTCTAGTTGACTTGATTTTACATAAACATACATACTAAAAAATTTTACGATCTTGTTTAAAACCACAAGGAAGGCCAAGAACTTTGATATTTGGTGTGTTCACCTTGATACTTAGTGTAGTAGTGACCATAGTGACTAAGGTTATTTTGTTAAAGGTTAACTCCGAACTTCGGATTTTACTTCGCCAAACTTAGAAGCATCACATTCTTCGGCAACATTCTTCTTCGTCGGAAAATCACATAGCACCGACGAGGAAGAACGCCAAAAGATTTTTATAGGAAAATATAGTACTACTTCGGGGGTCCATAAAAATCGAACAACATATTTGTAAAATACCTCGGAATATGTATGTGATAGTCCGGCTCGGAGATGATCACATGTACCGCCGGACGACAGTGCTGCACTACAGCTCCTAATTTGCATATTATACTTTACGATAGTTCGGATTTCTTTGCCGAGTTCAGTAAAACAACTAATACCGAAGTATCTAGCAAAGTGCTACTTCGGGAGACTTCGCGATATGAGAGTGCACAATTTCACAGGATAACACCGTGTGATCAGTATCACTCATATGGTTGTTTGAGACAGTAAACAACAGGTCTAGCAACATTCTTGGTATAAGTAAAAGAGATCGAAGCTTAAGCTCCCAGACTACTCAGTCCACAAGCAGTGACCTAGCATTTTTAGCTTGATATGTAGCCCAACTGGCATTATCTATATCAAGATACCACCCTTGAAGCAACCAATCACTTAGGAGAGAATGAGCCAATAACTTCCATAACTGGCCAAGTCGTATCCCGGCACAACCTCTTTTCGAACACTTAAGGGCATTCACCAATGAAAAACTTAAGTATGTCTTTAAGATAACCTGAATTTTTGACCTCGATTGAAAACAAAAGTTAAGATTTGTCTAAAATTTCAAACTTTCACAAATGCGTATTAGAATATAAATTTATAATATGTATATGATGCTCTTAAGTAGCACTTTGAAAGATATTTGAATGATACTTGGAAAACTTCATCATTAGGGCAAGACATATCATTAGAACAAGCATCATGACTCTTCAAACAATATTTTCAGAATTATGAATTATGTCCCTTTATTAATTAAACAGTTGTTTAAAATTCATATCTTGCACATTTCTTTAATTATGCAAGGGAGAAAAACATGGAGATATTTAATGGCTTGCCCACTGCCAAAATTCTAGTTATGTGTGTGTGTGTGTGTGTGTGCGTGTGTGTGTGTGTGTGTGTGTGTGTTGACAACTGCAATGTGAAGACATGATAGTTGTCAATATAATTGCGTACATCATAATATTTTCCACAAATGCTTTTCCTCATAGTCATGACTGTGTACTGTCTCATGTGACAGCTCTTGTTTGATTTAAACTTGTAAACATACAGTCTAATAAGTTTTGTGAGGAAATTACATAATTTCTGTTCATTTTTTTCTGATTTCAGATTGTGAAACGTGTAGCACTCAACGTTAAGCAGAATTGTGTTCAACTGTGCACATTCTCTTATTGGCCATACATTTTGGCTGCCTGGCAGATTCTGCTGAAATTGTGGAATTTTAGTATGTCAAGATATTTTTCAGACTAACATATATATAACATTCTTTTTCATAGGCCTTCTATAGCAGTATCTTTTTACAGGCCTCATCCACACACAAAAAAATCTTGAGAATAATGCAGTTTTCCCTGGAAATTCTGTTTACAATAAGATTTTCCCTTTTTGCTTAACACTGAGTTATTTTCCCCATTAAAGAAAAGGCCCCTGCTTCCTCTTCTTATGGTAAAAAAACTTAGCAGACAATAATGAGTCAGTCAATAAAATATATTATTACAATAAACTAGCTGGCCAGTAAAACATGTAGAAGGCAAAATATCATCACTATAGTACATGTGTTTTTACAGTGTAGAGTGTGTTGAGTCAGTCAGTAAAACATGTAAAGGGCAATAGCAACGTAAAGTTAGCGACGGGATGGTCTGAAATGCATTATACAGGGAAACCCCTCTATAAAGTACACCTTCCAGACTGGCGCAATGTGTCCTTAATAGCGGGTTGTCCTTAATAGTGGATTTGCATTGGCCTCTGTCCATGACGTCACTGGAACAACGTTATTATTCTGTCGGTTCTATATAGTGTTAATTTACATTATATGCCTCTTGTTTTTCCTTTGCCTAACAATACTCTGAATTACTTTTTTAATTACAGTTTGACACTGTTTTAATTGCAATAATAAATGAGTAAAGTAATTATCGTTAAATAATATTTAAAGCGGTAATATTTTATTAAAAAATGTCAAAAAAACAAATGTTACCAAAATCAGCATGAGGGGGGCATTGTCGTGCATCAAAATAACAGGTCAGTGTCTTTGTAAGAAAGGAACTGCTTCAGGCTGCAAAATCTGGTCAACATAGCCATGAGCATTAAGGTTTCAAGGGGCAACAACAGGTGTTTTGCACAAAAAATTACACGACCCGGTAGAAATGTTTGAGCATGTTCAAAACTTAGAACAAACACCACCGGAGAAAATTCTGGTAGCAACGTGTTGTCATGCGTTTTGTTCAAAACTCGAGGCTTTATCCCATTTATGTCTGGTCGAACTGATTAATGCTCGTACTAATACCTAACATAGAACGGAGGTCCAGCGATTTATTACTGTTAAAAAACTCTATAATAGTTTTGCATAGTTGGTCTATGTTGAACTCACATTTTCCAGTTGAAAGCAAACGGAAAAATCATAAAAGAAAATTATGAAATTTTTCAAAACATTTAGTTTGAAATGTCCCTTTTGTGTTAAAAAATATTTAGCAGTCCTGTGTGTGTTACCTTGTTTAGACAGCAAAAATACAGCAGACTTTTCACAAAAAATCTTACGATTTATCTTAAGATTTTGATATAAGATAATCGTAAGTGAAATCTTAAGTCATTTTCACAAAATCAATCGTAAGTTAATTATTTTATCTTTTCATAATTATTATTCAAGATAAAAATTTATGATTCATTTTACTTGCAAATGTAACATTTTACACTTACGAACGGGTAACATCAATCGTTAGGTAAAGCAGATTTTACACTTAAGATTTTCTTACGATTTTTTGTGAAAAGGATATTTATCGTAAGATTTCTCTTACGAAAAAAAAAATTGTCGTAAGATTTTTTGGGAAAAGGTTTGTTGATCTTTCTATGCTCACTTTGAACATTCTTACCAATTTTCAAGAACATAACATCATAAGGCCATAACTTCTTTATAAATGGAAGAATTTTGAAATTACTTTGCATGTTTGTTCAACTTGATGAGAAAATTTGTTGCTTACAAGACATAAGTCCAGATCAAGGACACAGTCACTTGTAAATGTCAATCTTGTAAATCTTTTGATGATAGACCTTGTTCCGGTCAAAACATCTCCGTCTATGAAGGATTAGTTTGGCATGTTTGTTCACCTTTGATTATTAAACGATATGTCGCGTGTTCGACCGATGTCCATTGCTTAACAGATAAGGTCGAAGTCACTAGTCAAAGATAATAATTTTGATAATGGACCTTGTCGGGGCCGTAACTCCTCAATCCATTGAGGATTAAAAAAACTGTACATATTAGCTCATCAAGAGGAGTCGATGTGATGTATGCAAGACATATGTCCCTAACTTAAAGTTCAAGGTCACAGTGACTTGACAGGTTAAACGTTTTGTTGACAGGCCGAGCTTTCTTCAGGCATGGATGGACTTTGAAATATCTTGGCATATAGTTCATCTAGATGGGACGGTGTGTAGGCTGTAAGACCAATGCCCCTTGCTTAAAGGTCAAGGTCACAATAAACGGTCAGATGTTAAAACGTTAATGATAGATCTTGTTAGGGTCATCGTTCTCAAGGCATATAATCCATATCAAAATATATGTCACCTTTCTGGTTATTTACCCTCTTGGCAGCTAATGATTTTCTTTCACATAATACCATCAAATAGCATCATAAACAGAAATATGTTCATTTTCATTTCAGCTGTATACGATTACACTCCACTGGCACGCAAGGATTTTACAATAATCCTTTAAACTTAAAAAGCTTTAAAGTGTGGGGCTATTTATCACTTCTTTATCAAGTTCTAGTTAGCTCTGGTAAACTCTTCGTGCAATTGGGCGGAAAGGGATACATATGGGAACAAATGAGGAGTATTTTTGTGAAAGTTGGTAATAAAAACCATGAGGTTTAGGAGAAAATTCGTTTGAATATTTATTTAGCTCTTGCAACCCTAAATTGAAACGCCCCCCCCAATGGCAACCAAATAGTCATGTTACATGGACTTCAACTCCATCGACCTACTGATCTCGAAATCAAAAGCTGTCATATACTGGTCATAACCATTCTCCTTTCGAACAAACCTTAGGACTGTAGGCAGAAGCCGTCTTAAGTTATTGAACAGTGCTTTGAATTTCAGCCTACTGTTTCAAAAGCAGTTGTTGTCATCTACAGGCCATGTTCAACTTCCCCTCCAAATCGGAGGACTGTAGGCCGAAGCATTCTTGAGTTATTGATCGAACAAGCTGTTTGCGGTCAAGCTCACAGTGACGTTGCACTTAGGCCCACCGAACTTAATATATGTATCATAGCCAATGCTAGTACCTAATCTTAGGACTGTAGACTTATGCAATCTCTATTTATTGATCTTTGCAGAAGTAAACTTAAAATCTTACATATTAAACATCTATGGTATTGTTCCTATGGTTTCTAAGAAATTGATTTTAAAGTTGTGATATTTCAAACAAACTTGACCCTTGGGGCGGGGTAAGTTTTGAATCCAGGTGCTTAATTAAAACTATTTGATAGAGAATAACTAAATCATGCTTCATGCAAAATATCAAAGTCCTATGCCTTGTGGTTGTAGAGAAGAATGTTTTTAAGTCTTCCCTTATATGGTCTATGTTTAGCCAAGTGTCCCTGGGGCTGCACCATTAATAATCAAAGGGGACTAATTTGAACAATCTCAATTGAGGACGCCTAACTAAATCTGATTGCCAAATATCTCAGCTCTGACTATATTTTCACTCCCATGACACTCAAACTTGCTCAAGACGAGTCAAAAATAGGTCAACAGCTACGATATGTTGAAAATCTTGTGAAAACATTTCTAGGCCAATCTTCATGAAACTTGGTCCGAATAAGTTTTGGGTGATTTCTGGGAATAATTTGAGATACGAATTATAAAGGCTAGAATCAGGATCACCATTTCATATCTGAGCTAGCCTATCGAAAACACGGAAAAATCACATGTCCTTATTTGTAGGAAACTTGGTATGAATATTCGTTATGAGCTCAATGAAGGAAAGAAACTTTTCCAGTTAATTAACCAGCTCAGAGGGAAAGCTTGTGAAAACTTGAATAGGTTATTTTGATGAGCCTTGTCTCTGGTTTTAATAAAATTACTTGGAATCAAAATCAAATTAGATACAGTTTAGTGTTATGTCAGAAATATATAGTGTTTATTATCAAGAATATAATCAGCGAGTTTTTGGCGAACGCATTAAAAAGAGGCTAGATGTTATTAGGAGGGAAAACTTGGATAAATTTGTACCTGATTTGTTGTCCATAGATTCTTCTAACAAATCACACACCTGATTTCAAAAGAAAAAAAAAAACATTATTTATTCATATATTGATATTGTAAACATCTAAAAAGGATGTTATCCATACATTAAAAGTATTCAAGGCTGAGAGCCTTGCGGCTGACAGTTTCCATGTAATATTTAAAAAGTTAACCACTTTAAAAAGAAAATTTATTTAAACGCTGTATATGTGGTTAAAATGATCGTGAAATGTAAAACAGAATTGCAAGAGAGCCAAGTTGCTCTAGGTTGCTGACCTGAATTGTGCGGTACGAGGTCAAAAGGAACACAAGGCCACAGAACAAGTTCATCAAGGCAAACATTCTGACTAATTTTCATTAATATTGGATAAAAATGTGACCTCCATAATACTAACAAGGTTTTCATATGATTTGATTCGGTGACGTAATTTCTGACCCAGTTTATAATTACTTAAATAATTTATCAAGGCAAACATTCCGACTAACAATCGTTTGGATCGGAAGAAAAATGTGATCTTTACAATATCAAAAAAGCTTTCCTATCATTTAACCTGGTGCGCTAGTTTCTGATCCCTTGTGACCCAGTTTCGGATAAGCCCAAGAATCAATCAAAGCAACATTCTGACAAATGTTCGCTCAGATCTGATAAAAAAAAATGTGACCTCTTGGGTATTTAAAAATGTTTTCATATGATTTAGTCCAATGACCCGATTTCTGATCCCATGAAACCCAGTTTTAAAACTATTCAAGAATTTATCAAGACAAACATTCTGACAAAGTTTCATTTAAAATGGGTCAAACATTTGACCTCTAGAGTGTTCACAAAGTTTTACTATAATTTTACCAACCGACTCAGTTTTTGACCCCACATCATCCATATTTTGTATTCCTTCAATATGTCACTGAGAAGAATATACAGGTCAAATTTTGTGAATATCCCGTCAACATTTCTATAGTGAAAAATACTTTTCTTTTTATTATTGGACCCAATGACCTAGTTTTGATCCTTTGTCACCTAGTTTCAAACTAGTCCGAGATTTGATTGAAAATTAACATTTTAAAGAAGTTTTATTAAGATCCAGTTGAAACTGTACCATCTAGAGTGTTTACAAGCAAAATGTGAACGGAAGCCGGACGGACGGACGTCGGACAAAATAGTATACTCAAAGCTCACCCTGGATCTCCGTGCCAGGTGAGCTAAAAGCAGGTGTGTTTTCTTTGAAAAGGAAACTTAACTTATGTTTTGCATAAATATCCATTTGAAAAAGAAGGTTTTTCTCCCATGCTCCCAGTGCATCTTTGTCATTCTGAACACGAATATGACTTCAAACATAAACAGGATTCGCCAGACAAAAGAGGATACCTCCCCTGTCTAATCATTTACTTTTGTCATTTGCTCTTCATAACAAGAGCGATCAGTGATCATATATGTCGCCTGATGATAGCCAATTTAGCAGTTGTATTGAGGCGTGACTGGACAGTTTGTTGGAAATGTAATTTGATGGTATGGATGTTTAAGTGTTTTGTGTAATGTGGAGAAAGTAATAATTACCCACTGATGATGCTGAACATTGTACTTTTGGAGGATATCATTATGTTCTACGGTAGGCACAGTTAGAAACACAGTTTTATGGTAACTGAAGTATGTTTCAAGTATACCGAAATTGGTTTCTTGTATATTAGTGAATAACAGATCCAAGGTCGTGATGTTGTTAGTTGTAGTCATGTGAATTTTTGCTGCAGCCCTTATGTTTCCATGTGTGTTTCTAACGGCTGTTTACTCAGTCCTCACTGTTGAAATCCCCCATCAGAATAACCGACCCAGTTATACCTTCCAGTGCAGAAAAAATGTCTTTTGTAATGGTTTTCAGCTTTGTATTAGGCTTTACATAAACAGAAAAGACATGAATACACAGTGGTTGTAGTATGTGGTGTACACTATTTCAACTGACTGTCAATGTAGTCCGGAGAAACTTTAAGAATAAAAATCATTGGAAAGGCACAACTCTGACAAAAACCATTGAACTGGAAAATGCCGACGACATGCACAACTAGACTTGGTAGTGATCATTCCTGTAAAATTTGGACGAACAGACGGACAGACAGACGACGGAGAAGTGATCTATATATGTCACGGCTATTTTGTAGCATGTCGCAGCTACTGTGTAGCTTGCAACACAAAAACCATTAACGGCCATAACACAGCCAAAAATTATTCAACCAAACAACCCTTAAAAAAGCGCAAGTTCTTGAGGTGCCGATCAAATCTGTACCATTCAATTCAAATTGCTTTAGTAGTATAAGAGAATAGTCTGGAAAACTTTAAAAATAAAAATCACTAAAGGGACGTTACTCTGACAAAAATCATTAAACTGAAACATGCCGACGTGAAACAAAACATGACTTGGTAATTATCATTCCTGTAAAACTGCACCAGTAGTTTTTGAGGAATCAAGATTGGTGACTGACAGACAGACAGACAACGGAGAAGTGCTCCCTATATGTTGAAGTTACTGTGTAGCAGGCGACACAAAAAAGGATTTATAGTGTGAAAACTATTTTCTAAGAAAGTTTTATTTGATTTAAATGCGTATTTCTCATCATGGATATATTTGAAACAGATTTGTTTTCAAGAAAATGTTCACAAAGGCGTACGAGTTTTATGTGTTGCCTATAAACGACACTAGATCAATGTATCAAAAACCTACGTCGAAACAGAACAGTACCTCTGTAGTGTCGGTAGCAAGTGATTTGCCACAAACAGTATAATACTGTGATCCTTCGTCTCCTTCTCCTTTTCCGTCGACTGATCTGTCTTCTTTATTTCCCATAAACTGTTCAACGACTATTTCTTTCTGGCTAAGCCTACACGGACTTACCATATGCTTTCGAAGAACAAACTTAGCATCTAAAATATGTCAAACCGTATTATTTTTAACATAAAGCAATATAAGGGTCACACAAATATTTAAAAAAGAGGGCCATGATGTCCCTATATCGTTCACCTGAGTATGACTGCTTTAAATAAAGTTGTTCAGTCCTGATTAATTAATCCCAGATGAACCATATTCGAACTTGACCTAGAAGTTATCAGAGCAACTTTCTGACAAGTTTCCAGGGTATTTGGGCTGAAAATCTTACCTCTAGAGCGTTAACAATATTTCCAATATTTGGGCTATGTGACCTAGTTTTTGATTCCTGATGTCCCGTATTCGAACTTGAGCTAGTAATTATTAAAACAACCTTCTTGACAAATTTCTAGGATATCTGGGCTGAAAATATTTGGTTTGGTTTATTGGGGTTTAACGCCAGTTTTAACTGCTGAGGTCATATCCCGGCGGTCAGTCCACCTAACAAATGTTCCTGGGTATCCAATCAGTTTTAGTAACCAGTCTCTCCGCAAGTGACTGACTACTTCCTCACTTGATTAAGAGGTGAGGGACAAATGACGCATTATCTGAGATCAATAATCACGGACAAATTTTGCCGGCCCTGATTTGGATTGAACCAGCATCCTAAAGATTGACAATCCGAACAACCATCCTGGCAAATTTCCAAGACATTTGGTTCGAAAAAGTAGCCTCTAGATTGTAAACAAGATGTTTCTATTTTTGTGCCATGTGACCTAGTTTTTCATCCCAAATAACCCATATTCGAACACAAAGGCATTCTGTATTCTGGTTATAACTTCAGACTCTGTACGTTTCAAAATGTTCTTTTTCTTATAACTGGTTTTTCGGCCCTTGATTTCTTAATCTTTGTACAATTAACTGTCAGGTTCATGTCACATCGTAGGCTTTTCCTGTATGGGTTACACTAATTATGAAGAGATCTGAATTATCACAAGAATCGTTATGTTCTACCTTACCTGATGACGTTTCGAATGTTACTATAGCAACGTCATGTTCTTGATCCAGATTCACACCCTCTACAGTTAGCTGACGACCAAAGCGTCTTCTGCTCTCAAAATAAAGCTTTAAAGTTTCATCGGTGACATGTTTTGGTAATTTTCTCACCAAAATCTTTCTTTCATTGTCTAAAATAAATACCATTTAGGTTTAATTGTATGTATCATCCTAGGAATGCAAAAAAGAACTTTCCTAGAAACATGTGCCTTCAAAACAATAGTCAACAATTCAAGAAGAGTGTTTCTACAAGGCGAAGTATATCTGGATGGTAAATGACTCATTATTTGATGATATATGTGAAAATTTATATGATAAACCCAGACTGTTAAAATTTTGAATACATGTAGCTACGAGCGTCCATCAAAAATTTTGTGAACTAAGTTCACACACTTTCGCTTAGAGTAATGACATTTTGTATGATTTTCCAGTTAAAGCAGCATTCGCCGACATTGATGCCGTCACTTTTGATGACGTCATATCATGGTTTGTCGTCACTATTAATAGTGTTTTCGACACTGGAACATCCTTCTTCGCGTTCACCGACAAAGGCGTGAATTTCCAAGCCATAGCAAACGCAGTCAAATCAAAGAACTGGAAATAGAACTGCTACCGCATCCATCATTTATACTAGTAGCCCAGATTTGGCAATTTACGACTTACTGCTATTTCCAAATCTCAAAAAAAAACGCTGCGTGGTAACATATACGAGTCCCTAGAAGAAGCGCCGTTAACATAACTTTAAGGGAGATTTCACGTGAAGGCCTGCAGCACGTGTTCCGGTCATGGGTTGAGCGATGGAATTAATGCACAATATGCAAGTGGCGTTACTTTGAAAAGGGGTGGTGTTCAACAGTATGTTAGATTACTTATACTCGTAGCATATAATCAGTTCGTGAAATTATTGATAACCCCTCGTTAAAGAATAGCTGCGTTTTTATTCAACATCACAGACCAATAACACATATTCTTGTGACAATAAACTACTCAGCAGTAGTGTAAACATTTTTTTCCCAGAATATAAATATCATGAACATTTATTACATATACACATACAAAAGTAACATATTCAGAGAACAGGATTAGAACGAAAGAGTAAGTCTTATAGAATTCTTCTTCTTTTAATATGAAATATTACTGTGCCGAACAGGTGACTTTAAATTCGGAGAAAAAAATATATACAATTGAAAAGTGGTATGAGAAGTATGAAAACTGAATAAAAAATGAAAATTTCAAATATAGGGTGAAAAGGAAAGATAAGGTAAAAGTCTCGTGAAAAGTTACGACTTAATTATTACAGGAATCTTTTAGTTTAGTTATAAAGGAGTGTACGTTTGAGAATATCAATGAGTTTTCATTATCAGACAATGCTAGATTTTCAAAGAGTAAAGTGTCGAGATTAATTTCGAAATCATTGAGATTATTAAGTGGTTCCTTGCGATAGAAAACATTTTACTTTAGTTTAAGTTGTGTTAAGATGTAATTTTGTTTCTCACGCAAAATCTTGGATAACTTTAGCATTTCATGGAGTAGATCGAAGATTTTTTGTGTGCATATGTGTGAAGTGTTGCTGCTGATATTGCTGACAAATTAACTTGATTATGGATCTTAATTAAAGAGATATTGATATCATTGTGTAGAACAATAGATTGGATCAGTCTTTTTTGTGCCAATTTACCCTCCGGTCTTTCGTTGTATTGCTGTTTAGCTGAGAATAGTAGTTATCACAATCGTTGAGATGGCCTCAGGTGGTGAAGGTGAACCCACTGATCAAGGAAATGGAACGGTATTGTTTGAGCTTGAGCCTGTTACTCTTAGCGACAATACAGAAGTGAAAGTACCGTTTTCATACAGTCAGATTAACGATGATAACCTTTCAAGCTTTGTGAAGGAAGACAACTTTTTAGAGGAATATAACCGGTTAATCTCCTGGTATAGAGACTTACCCGAAGGCATGTTTATATCTCGGCTATTAAGAGATTATGGTTCGTCCGAGCCAGACTTAAAGGTGTACGACAAATGTGTTTTGAAGCACTTAAGCCGTATGACGATTTTCCGTTTGGGTTACAAGCTGAATTGAAACCAAGGTTGACTATTCGTAGAGGTGAAAAACTTTCGACAAAACTGGCCGACGACATACACAAGCTTGTGTCTGTAATGGAAGGTGAAGATTACAGTGTATTACAAGAGTTGCTAAGGAATGGAAAACAAATCACAAACACCAGCTAGTACACCCATAATAAATAAAAATACGACTAGTAGGGACGCAGTCACGTCAATGAGTGCAGCTGAACTTCAACTGGTTAAAGATTCCATGTCTTCATTACAAGCTGATGTCTTAAATTTAAAATAAACATCTCATGCTACCGAGAAAATCAGGGCCTGTGAAATCAAATTAATGTGTGAAACTGTTGAGTCTTTAAAATGTGATTTTTACGATAGAAGCCAGCACATCACCGACACAATGTTCAATATCAAATCGCATATCTTAAATTGTATACAAAATATGCTCGACCCTATTATCTCTACGGTGGTAGATTTGCATGGAAGAGTATCCGCATTTGAAAACATCTTGGAAAATTTGTGCGCGGTTACAGTTGAGTGGTCACCGGCTAGCCCTAATTTTATCCATAGTACTGTACAAAAACAAAATGACCCGCCTTCATCTCCAGGAAACTAAAATCGAGCTCAACCACATTCATTGCAGGGTCAGCAAGACTACACAAGCTACCTTAACGATGAATGTCAAAGGTCACAGTCTTCTTCAGGTACATGCAATGATAACAACTATAAGACGTTTTCTATTAATAATGATAATGCATGTAACACACAATCTGTTAATTCCGTGGCAGCAGACGACCTACATGGTCACGTGACATGCCTCCGCGCATGAGACGGTTAGGGCAGAAAGAATCGACGAAGTTCAATAACATTTATTGGTATAGATGTTGACTAGATACATTAACTCAGACGTATTTATTTCAAGATACATAATACAATTTCTCAGGTGTATACTACTTATGAATACTTGCATTAAGTTTTTCTCTTGGAATGCTACCGGTTTAATCTCTAGCGTATCATACTTATGTGAGACGCTGAAGAAATATGACATTGACTTCTGTGGGATATCGGGGCATTATTTGTACCCTCACAATAAGCATTTCATAAACTTACTATCTTCAGATTATAATTCATATGTGGTATGTGACAAAGACCTATATTACCCTAGCTATAGAAGGGTAGGGAAAGGTGGTGTAGCTATGATGTGGCATAAGCCAAATAACAATAACCTTGTGTCACTGTCAATAGACGATGATAGAACCGTTGTCCTGTATGATGACTTTATTCATCCTACGAGAGAGTATATACTTCGCACGAGAACTTGGATCGAAGGTGTACGTATGTTTTATGGATAGTCGCAAGGAGAGAAGAGTTCACCGATCTTATACTTGCTGTATATAAACGGTCTTATCAATGAATTAAAAAATGTGGATATGGAATCTGCGTATACGACACGAGACTGAGTTCTCCAACAGTAGCTGATGATATGCTGCTGATTTCATACTCGGTTAATGGCATTAATCGTATGCTTGAAATCTGTGACAAATACTCGAGAAGATGGTGATATTGTTACAATGCTGAAAAATGTGCTGTAATTGTGTTCAAAAAGCAGCAAAATATAGGTAACAGAGTGATTAAACTAGGTGACGTTGTCCTTTCTGAATGTTATACACACCTTGTTATAAAAACAGATAATTTTCTGACTACTAAGTAAATTGTTGACGATGCTTGCAATAAACTTAGAGGAACTTATCTGAGTATTGTAATCAGTGGAATCAACCCCGGAGGTTTGAACCCAATATCCTCCAATGTTATTTACAAGAGTACTGTTATTCCAAAAGCGTTTTATGGGTGCAAACTTTGGTCTTCGCTCACAGCTACAGACATTTTCTGACTGGAACGGTCTCATCACTTCTGTGTGAAACACATGCAGGCTCTCCCTGTGGGAACAGTCACAGAACTAGCGTTATGTACATTGGATATTAACACAATCGAAACGACCATAGAGCACAGAAAACTGCAGTTCTTACGGCAGTATTGTAGGCTCTCAAATGAGTTCATAGCTTAACAAATTTTCAAAAAGAGGCTATGTCATTACCTCAATTTTGATAAACAGTCACAAGGATTTATTCCTGATATATTCAAAATATTACATAAATATGACTTGAAAAACGTTCTTGACGTTTATGTGACTTAAGGAATTTTTCCCACTAAAAGCCAGTGGAAGAGACAGCTAATAGAGTCAGTTTTAAACACTGAAAGGAATAGAATAGTGCGTTCGGTTACATATCAGTTTCCACTTCTGCTCCCTTTGATTCAAGAGGGAGGCAAATTTTGCACGCTTTGGACAATGTCGAAATATTATCCAATATTACTTCCCCTTAGTAGAAGTATTATATTGCTTGTTTCCAGGTTCACGTCGAAAACGTACATTGCTCAGTGTGTAAACTGTCAATCAGTAACTGACAACGTAATTTTTCATCTCCTATACTTTTGTAGAACTAATAGACATACTATTGAGGCATTATGAGATGCTCTTTCAGAAATATTTAGGTACAGAGCATACAGTGATTTTATAGATTTGGATCCTTTAACTCAGTGCGAAGTCTTGTTAAGTTTAGCCATTGAAATTGATAGAGGGCGATTGAGGTACAGCAAGATAGCGAGATTACTGTGTAAAATGTTATAATTTAAAAGAAATTGCTTTTGCAAAACAATCAAAGATATTTGAGGTAAACACTTAATTGCCATTATAAAAGTGTGATTCAGAAATGTTATAATGGAAAAGAAACTGATAATCACAAGAAGAAAAGGGTGTGGTAAACATCAACTTGATTTTTGATGCAGTTTAGATTGCTTGTGTTCCGTCTCGTGCTAAAATGCTGACTGCATTTCCTATACTCACAACTAATAACGTTACCATTTACTTTTGAAATTTGTTCTTCCTTTCTTGAATTAAAGGGACATTAAGGAACGGTAACTGATGCATGTAATAATGTATGTGATTCATGCACATGCATTGTTGTATGCTAATCGTATTTGTATATATTTATGCATATATCGTTTGTCTTTTTATTTTTGTTCCTTGTCATTGTTGAATATATACAAATTTGATGTCTGTGATGTACTGTAAATATAATGCTTTGTTTGTAAATGTAAAATTTTCTGCTCTTTACATTTGTGGAGGATAATATATATAACCACAATCACAAAATGATGAGGGAATGAGGGAATTATATTTCTTAGAAAAAGACGATAATTTAAAGAAATGCGTTTTGTGCGAAGACGTGTATGGAGAACTTGTAATTTTCTGTTACCTGAGTAGTAGTATTTAGGTGTGCGTTTCTTGTTTCGATTTAAGAAATTCTTGAATGATGAGAGTGTCGGTAGGTTTCGAGCTTCAGATGGTAGGTTATTCCAATCACGAATAGTAGAAGGAAAAAAAGAATTAAAATAAAACGTTATTCTTGCATATATGCCAGGAATGTTATCAGAATTGAGTAAATTATACCGTATATTTGTTTAATCGGGAATTAAAGAAGATAAATAAGTAGGAGCCAAGTTTTTTTTCATTTTATAAAATAGTATTAATCTGTGATTGTAGCGTCTCTGTTCGAGTGTTTCCCAGTTTATTTCTTTGTAAAGATTTTCAGTTGAAACCAAGCTAGTCGCACCTGAAGCTGTTCTAGCGCATTCGTTCTGAATTTTGTCTAAACTTTCAAGTTCGTATTGGAAAGGATTTCCACAGACAACATCGGCATATTCATGAATACGACGAATAAACGATATATTAATGATTTCAAGGGATTTTCTGTCCAAACAAAATTTCAGTTTTTGCATTATATTAACGCGTTTCCAAACTTTTTCAGTTATGTATTCAATATGAGAATGCCAGTTTTAGTCATTAGAGAGAATAATTCCAAGGTGTTTGTGGTAATTTACTTCAGGAATATTTTGGTTAAGCATGTATAATGTTGGGTGTAATGAGTCCTGTTTTCTGAATACAATGAGTGATTTTGACTTAGATGGATTAAATGTAACAGGTCACGTGTCAGCCCCTGTTGTTATTTTATGTATATCTGTTTGTAGTTATTGAGCAGCAGTAAAAGTATTTTCTATAACAATATAGAGACTTGTGTCGTCTGCGAAGATTGGAGGTCTAAAACAATGTCGTTTATAAAGATGGGAAAGAGTAGGGGGCCAAGAATAGAACCTGAGTTTGGGAACCACCGGCTGAGAGATTACTCCAAGAAGATTTCGAATTAGTTACAACTACACGTTGACGTCTGTTAGAGAGATAGTCCTCACACCATTCTAAGAGGTTCACAGAAATACCTGCCTGCTTGAGTTTTGAAAGAAGACCTTTATGCCAGACTCTGTCGAAAGCTTTACTGATATCAAAGAAAATAACTCGAGCTTCTAGACCATTATCAAGTGCCTTACATAAAGTATCATAAATAGAAATACGTTGGTTGACAGTAGAGTCGCCAGAAATAAAGCCAGATTGAACAGGAGTAAGAAAGTGATTTGCTTGTAGATGATTGAATAGGTGTTTGAAAATCAGGCTCTCGAATACATTATTTATTGTATTGAGGAGTGAAATTGGGCGATAGTGTAAGGCAGAGAGAAGCGAGCTTTTTTTGAAAACTGCAGATACATGAGCTTCTTTCCATATTGATGGTACTTTGAGACAAAAACGAGGCATTAAACAAATCACAGAGAGGTTGTGGAAGTTCACGAGACGCTTCACGTAGAATTCTGTTACTAACACCATCAGGACCTGAGGCTTTATCAGTGTTTAGTGATCGAAGGACGTTTTCTGTTTCGAGTGCAGTTAGTGTGAGTTCAGAGAGAGAAGTTGTTGTCACAGAATGACCATGATCAAGGTTTTCTTGAATTTTCAATGTGTGTTTCTTTTTGAAATAAGCGTTCAATAACTTGGCTTTATTTTTTATCCGTGTAGTTTAGCTCTCCTGTTTCAGGATTTTGTTATGGAGGGCTTGAGGTTGTTTGCTGTAAGTGTATGAAGGATTTTAATGTTTTCCACCAGTCCTTTCAAAATAAGGATCCTTGTTTGAATCTGTCAGATAGTTTAGAAAAATAGTTAGATTTAGGTTCTCGAATAAATAAGATAGATTTATTTCTGACTTGTTTGAATTTTAGCCAGTGATAGGATGATTGTGTTTGTTTACCTTTTTATAGATGCGCTTACGTTTTCAAAAATGACTACTTACTGTGTTTGTCATCCATGGAACATCTAATGGTCTAATGTGTATTTGTTTGTTTTGTATGCTGTTCTTTGCAATACTTAGAATTTGATTTGTTATGGTAACTACAGATAGTTTATATTTGTATCAATACAAGGATGCCAATTAAAATTGATAAAGTCATGACGAAGTTTGTCGTAATCACCACGACTATATTTCCCAAAAGTTCTCTGAAAACCATTTTAGTATGTTTTCTAAATTTAAAACGACAAAAAATGAGAAGGTGATAAGGAAGTTTTTGTTGAAGGAAGTGATCACTTACACCTGAATTTAGAATGTTGTTCGTATTAGTTGCAAGAATGAGATCGATTAAAGACTGTGATGATTCGGCAAAAAGAGTTGGTTCCTCAATGATCTGGTTCATATTGCATTGTTGAGTGATAGAAATTATTTTCCTATTTGTATTAAAAAGTGAGAAACCATAATCAAGGTCTCCAGTGACAAGGATATCAGAAATATACGAGTCTAGTGCAAGAGCAATAGAGTCTTCGATTCGTTGGGACTTATTTGCATCAGCACCTGGTGGTCGATAAATAAACCAAAGAGAACGTGTCTGTTATGTTCAAGAATTAATTCAATCCAAATACACTCCAAATTGTTAAGTTCTAAATCATGACGTCTCTTATGATATAAATTTTCTCGAACATAAAGAATAACACCGCCATAAGAACAGCCAATTCGAATTTTTGCTCTGGACTACTGTAGGATAAAAGTTGGAGGTCGTCAGTTGGA
Source organism: Cyclina sinensis (assembly GCA_012932295.1). Classification (NCBI taxonomy): domain Eukaryota; kingdom Metazoa; phylum Mollusca; class Bivalvia; order Venerida; family Veneridae; genus Cyclina; species Cyclina sinensis. The sequence continues at coordinate 28,902,669 of JAAONU010000008.1, forward strand.
ATTGTATCATTCAGCCCTGTTTCTGAGAAGGCAAGGATATCAAAGTCTTTAAGCTCAGTGTAAAGAATGTCAAGTTTATGTCGTATGCTAACTGTATTAAGATGAACAATGGAGAGATGATGTGGTATGCCGGAAGTGATGTCAGTATCAGATGAACAGGTAGAGTTCGACACAGGATTTTCATGAATATCTCCCGCTAAAAGCAATGGTAAATATAGCCACGTGCGTTACATAATTCTAACCAGACATTATACCGGAATGTTTGTAAATAATAGGTTAAGATTCATTTTAGAAATATTTGTAACGCATTTCCTTTTAGGACGGTTAATTAATACTTGTTTGTTCATAGCTGTGATAATACCTACATGAATAGAAAATAACATCACATGCGATGAGTATATGTTCAACAATATCAATAGATGGGTGAAGATTGGAACAGCCCAGAATATCTGTAAGCGTTCATGACGGTTGACTTGCTTAAAGTATTATATTTTATGTTATTGATGATAATAAAACCAAGAAAGATTGTGTTGCCATCATGGATATGATATTAATGTCAGGAGTGGGTAAACGTGCAGCACTTTCAAATCTGAGTTGATATGAGACTGAGACTAGTGCTATGTAAAATGAGGTAAGGAAAAACAAATAAAAGTGAGAAAGAAAGATAGAAATGAGATAAGCCATTACACCTCAAGATAACAGGTATCAGTTACCGATAGAAATGGGTTCTGGGCGTACTATAAACTTTGAAGTGAACTGAGTTGAATTAAAGTTGGACGTCAAAATACTTCTTTGAATTGAAGAAGAATTCTATATCCAATATATCAATTGTGGCATAAATAAAACAATAATAACATAGTAGACAGGTGAACAGGTATGTACTAAAGTAAAGATATCAGGTGTCTTTGAGTAGATAGTTTGACAAATATTATTCACACACACACACACACACAAACACAAACAGATTTGGTCGATTTGTGTATGCAAAAATATTGCGATATTCAGTCAGTTAAAAAATTAGGACTAGTTCAACTTCATAGATTGAGTGATATTATAAATACAATTCTTGCAAATTAGACCTGTATCCAACAAAAAACTATATACAAACTCAATAAAAGCAAATTAAATTTGACGCCATACTTGTTAATTTCCGAGTATATACTTTTATCAACTTTTTGAATAATATTTTGAATAACCTCTAATTATAGAACATAAACAACTGTGGTTTTCCCAGCTTGTTAATATTTATAAATAGAATTACTTGCTTTGTGATCTAAATATAGACTAATTTATCATGCGAACTAAAGGTGTATAACCATGCTTATTTACAAAATACACGTGGTTGGATTATTCATGAAAGATAACAATATGAATGTGTCGCATTGTTCATCATTCAGTTGGGACTGAATAAATGTATTATCAGTGATTAGTGACAAAGTAATAATAACAGGATATAGCATGACAGATCCAGAATATTTTACTGGAGTAAAGGTTAGTTTTTTAATTAGTATAAGTAGTGCTTGTACCCTCTGGCAATGTCAACTTAAAAACAGCCACACCCTTTCATGGATTTTAAGAACAAGTGTTAGATAGTATCAGACCATCATTACCAGAAATACACACAACCTAGTAACGAATAAACATGTACATGTATATATGAGAAACATATAATTTTTAAACACTTACATGAACATAATTCAAACCTGACATTTTTGTGAATGCTATAGCACTCACGAATTGCGTATTTTATGACCAAGAGTTGTGTTCCTGTTCCGAAGCATGCATTGCGTAAAGTTCAGATATTTGGCCAATGTCTGTCAACATAGAATTTTCTGATTGCTTTTTCTGTTTATAGAAAATTCTGCCGTCAACAGTGCAATGTGAAACAATAACAGAGTCTTTTTCTGGCACCCTCCAGTGCTTTTACCATTTCCTATCGCTTTTTCGTAAAATCCTCAGATAAAACACTTTTAAATTGTCAGACTTCTTTAATTTCAGATTTTTCTTTTGGGAGAACACTCGTTTGGTTATTTTAGTATCTTTAAATTTAAATTTACTCAGCAGGAGTTATTTAACCAAATTTTGAAACTGTGTTTTCCTTGTTGTTATGACATGAGATGTATGGAAACAAAGACATAATTTTCCCATATGTTAAAGAAATTTTGATAAAATTGATTTTGTCAATTTTTCTGTCACTTATATTTCGCATAAATGTACGTATAATGAAAAAAAAGTAATATTACATAGGAGACAACATACGTCAAGTGAAAAGTGTTTATAGAAGCGATAGCACAGTGTCAAGTTTTTAACTCTTGAACACAAATAATCCATTGTTTGGTGGGAACAATGCAGATTAAAAAAAAAGTAACAGCAGATACCTTCAATGTAGAAATCCTCTCCTTTCTCTGTTTTACCAATCATAAGTTACGTTTTTGGCATGACTGTATATCCACTCAGCGTTTGAAATACCTTCAAGTTACTATAGCTGCTTCATATGACCTGTCTGAAAAAATAAAATTATATGTTATTTGGGTTTTTGAGTGATATATGTGGATAGATTACCTGCCAAGATTTTATATCACCCGAGCAGTTATCACTCAAAAACCCAAATAATAATTGTATTATCCTTCCTGCCGAGTAAGACAATTTTACAATAAATCATTGCTGTTTCAAATGAAACGTCGAAATAAGATTCCCTTTAGGGTACCCCTTCACCGCAAAATGATGCTGATTATAATCACTTACAGTTTTCCACAAGTTATTTCGTGTATATAATTTTGAATATTAAATTTATATCTTCAATGAAAGCCATAAATTTTGGTTAATATTTTCGCGCATTCAGTACAGATTATTTTCTTTTATTATGTTATTTTTTATTTCAATAGTTCGTCTGTAGATCTACATGAAGTATTTGCTTTCGTACCTAACGAATGTAAACAAGTGAAAAGGAGTAGTCTGTTGAAGACACTTTTTTGTAATTAATATCAAGGTTTGACGAGGTCATATTTGTTTCAAATACTGATGAGAATATTTATCCTTACTCTATTTTGGTTAATATTTTTATTTGACAGTTAAAAAGTGCTTGTATATCGGAATTTACACTTTACAACATCGAACCGTACGCGCATCGTCACAGCGCGTGTTGTTTACAACGTGGGGTACCCAAAGGGGAAATTTAATGTGTATATTACCCGTCTGGCTCGGTTATATCAATTTCTAGCGCGGATCAATATTCAATCAAAAAGGAGAAAAAAATCTGGAAGGGTAATGAAATTTTATTTAACATAATAAGTGCGTGACTTTATTTGTTGTGACCGCTGTTTTGTTGCTGCTGTCATTTGTTTAAAAGGTGTATTCCTGTTTTCATTTACACAAACTACAATTGTGTAAGGTTGCTAATGCTGGTGAAAATCAAACTTTGCAACAAAACAATCTTGTGTCTATTTTGAAAATACTTTGATCCTTTGAGTTTTTTTTTTAATAATATACTTGCTTACGCAACATGCCTGTGCTGTCGAAATTCAATTTGTAAAGTACGACACATTTTGTCTACTAACGTTTTGACTTAAACTTCTAAATAGGGGAACAAAGAAGTCGTTAATGAATTCCGATCATGTCTTTTGCAAAATGCATACACAATTGATTTCAGTTGTCATTTAATCAGATTAATATAAAATATGAAACTGTTTGACACTGGTATTGTCTGTTAGTTTTGCTCTACGTAACATTAATAATTGTCTGTTTCCTACTTTTCAAGTCATATAATTATATCACTTGCAATACTTGGGGATATTAGCCCCTTGTGAAGAAATTTACACAAAACCGAACAAGATTTAAGATTAAAGATTTATTTAGATAACTTCCAGTGTGCATTTATTTTTGAAAATGTCTAGTAAAATAATATGATGAAATACATATAATCCACATGACGAACACTGATAATAAGAAGTTTTTATATAGTCAGTAGATGTTAGCAAGAGGAGTAGAGAGATGAAAGGAAGTGCAAACTGTTGATATGTAAAAATGAAAGCGAGGGGTGAAAGATAAAAGTCTTAGTGCTATAACATAAAGAAGCAGACCTTTTCACTTTTATTCTTCAAAATGGAATATAACTGACAATATTACAGCACAAAACGCGTGTAACTGGTTATATATCACGTCCTTCTTTTCCCTCGTACTAGATACATTGGCAATACAGAAGGTAGTTTAAAAAAACAACACCAAATTAGTGTTTGTCGGAAACCAGTCTATTTTGTTTAGTTGTCAAAGTCATCTGAATGGCTTAATAAGGTTTTAATAAAAGTCATTTTAACTTTTAAACAAAAGTATCTTGACCAACAAATTGTAAACAGTCAAAAGTGTGCCTGACTTTTCCTAGCTAAGTTTTTTCGTTTAAATAAACAGACACGTTTGATATATTGTAATAAAACATACCGAAAATACTTGAATGATCTATTTCTAGAAGGTATACAGGGAAGTTGAATGGTTCTCATATGAAAAAAGAGAGAATAAAACTAAATAAATAAATGACGGAATTATATTCATTCATTTTTCACGATTCCTACTTTCCCGAAAGGTAACATCTTTACATAAAATTAGATTGTGGCTTGGCGATACAACGAGAACTGTGGGATTTGATTTAGTTGTTTTTAACCTTACAAAATTACATCACGCAAGTTTCTTCTCTGGCAATGATTGATAAACAGATGTCTTAATACTTACATTTCATTTAAATATATAAAAAACACAACGCCTAATAAAATTATTCAACCTAACAATTAAGGTATTTTAAAAATAGTAAGACGTACGTCGGCTGACTCAAATGTATGTATGTATATTTTACTGCTAGAACGTTATACATTTGAAAAACAAAAACCAGGTTGGTGTTTAAGTGCTTTTTAACGCATATTATGTGTAAATAATCATTTTCCTTTGCAGTCGCTAGTGATTTTATTTTTTCCCGGAAATGGTGTGTCACATTGAAAACAGCAGCGGATAATTTGAAATGAAAATTTGGCATTGTGTTGCATTGGTGTTGAGAATTTTGCACTTTTTCACTTTTTATGCGTACTCATCTAAATTTTGCATTGAAACAATGAAACGGTTTTATGCAAAAAAACAAAAAAACAAAACAAACAAAATAAACAATATGAAGTGCCAGTTAATCAAGAAGATGGTACGGGTTATCGTGTGCTTATGGTTCTTGTAAACAAAATTGTCAGTCGTTCGTTAGAACAAAGAGAGTCAAGTCATTTCTACAGTCACACACGATTTAGAGGTGTAACATTTTCATCTAAAATTATAACCGCTCTAAACTCAAACATGGGAGTTAGTATATCCGCACATTTCACTTTGGATAAAGAAATAAAAACAACTCAGTGTTATTGAATCTATACCCTGAACTTCCAATTAAATATCTTTATTGTTTGCGCAATTTTTTTAAAACACAATTTAATTAAATGGATTTCATTGTACCAAAATGAAATGGGATTCTAGCAACCTGTCAGATGCGTGAAAAAAGTTTAAATGTCACTGCAAACCTGAGTTCGGTTTAACAGATTAAGGAAAAAAGACCTACAGCTATATTTAAGAAGTTTCTGGAATGGGTGCAACCAAAAGCAAATCTCGTGTTTCCAGAATACAAATTCCACCTCCAACTTATGAACGACGTAGAGGTCGACGATGTTTCGAAAGATTAAGTGCAACTGATCGCAGAAGACTGTTACTTGGGAGTAGACACGGTCGACGACATGATAATGGAGCGAAAAAAGTACTTGAACATCTTATTGAAAGAGAAATGGATGACGGCAGCTCAAATCGCCCAGTCCCCAGAGTGCAACAAAAATAAATAGCAAGTAAAATCAAAGACAAAAAGGTCGATTTAGGTAGAAGACACTACGATATTGAAAACAAAGCCCTTATAAACCTGATGAAGCATATTTGTCAAAACGTGATACCGAACGGTCGTTAAAATCATGAACGAAAATTCAAAACAAATCCCCAAGCACCTTATGACAGATTCACACAGAGTCAGAAGTGTGAAAAATAGACACAAATCTAGTACAGATTGTCCAGATTAGGAAAAAAACGTGTAGTAGGTGCTCAAAAAGACATAAAAAACGAGTAAATCAGATTCCTTCACAAAAGCTGTGTATTTTGTTGAAAACGACGGAGATTCTGGAAGAGATAGAACCAAGCAAGTAACTCAGAATAACTACTCCAAACAGTTACTTCTCGATGTGATAATGTTGCAGTTCAAAATTTAATTGGCTTAGAAAATTTCAAAATTCAATATCATATTAAACAAAAAGAAACTTTCAAGTAAAGTTTTGTTATCCTTTCTGTATACAAAGCATTTCTCTCTTTATTTTCTTTCACACGTCACTGATTTATTCTGATCAATTATTTTACAATATGAGCGAACAGAAAAATACATAAAGTGTTACATTCAATTCATGTTTTCCTTTGCAATTTTCAGTATTTGGCACTATTGTATAACAGCCTTGTCTAAATAGAAAGCTCGGCGTACTTATAGCAGTTTGTCAATTTAAGACTAGAAGTTAGGTAACTAATATCCTTATTCCGTGCTTTAAAATAATCATCACAAACGAAATTTAAACAACAGCTCTTCTGCGGGTGTTCAAACATGTACTTCAGATCCAGTCAGTTAAGATAGCCGCAAGTGTCACTTTTGAATAAAGAAGTAGAAACAACTTGGTGTAATCTTAGTTTTGGTTAAATCTTAACCCTGAACTAATTAAATGCATTGGACATTTCTTTTAAAACTGATGGGATGTTTTAGCAGTTAAAAGAAGGTGCAGCTCTCCAAGGTGTCTTGCCGCATCAGACCCAAATAAAAAAAAACAAACTAAAAACTGTAGATACTAAACGTATTTTACATGAGAACATTCTTGCACATATGTTCATTCATATATTTTCAGTGTTATCAACCTTCTTGAAAGATAATATTTCTAAACATGTTCATTTTGTAACATCAAAAGTGATTTTCTTTTACTTAATTCTACATCAGAGCTACTGAAAAAATTAGCGTGTGGAGATTTAGTGTCATCCAAAGCAACTGTCATTTCTTGTCACATATTATGGAAAGGTATCAGGGTCAAAATTATGATGTGTATTTACATTTACAGTTTTCTTGTTTTTGTTAAACGTAAAAAAAATATCGCTATTTTATCTTGAAGTATTGTGACTCACTTACTGTTCTATTTCGATTCCTTCGGTTGTTGGTTATTGAAATTTCATCCAGTTTTTAAATTTTTAGCTCGACTTTTCAAAGAATAGTAAGGCCTATACTACTCACATTGCGTCGGCGTCAGCGTCGATTGAAGTTTTTATGAAAGGCTAGTATCTTGTATGTATACTATCAAATATATATATGCTTCAAACTTCACATGCTTCCAATAGTCAGAGTCCATTTTAGATTTAGGTTAAACAGCTTGCCTATATTGCATATGTCCCCAGTCAATGAAGATACCTGTTACAAATGTTGGTTTGAGTCATTGGTAAAGTTCACTGTGAAAAGTCAGTTAACTCTTAACTGTTTTATTACATATTTATCTCCCCTTTTTGGACTTAGCACCATTACGCAAAATGTTGACACATATTTGTACATTTCCACTACCATAAAGATTTTTATAACTTTATATAATATATATGAAAATTACTTCTTTAAGGTCAAAAGTCTTTGAACAAGGTTTAATAACTTTTACCTGTATAAAATTTTGTCTCCCCTTTCTTGACTAGGAAAATCTTTTGCGCTCTTTTGTAATGAGTAGCTCAGTCCGTAAACATTTAAAATACCTGTTTTAAACCTGCTATATGCCTTTAAGGTCAGTCAAGAACACTGAACAAAATTTGATAACTGTTACCTGTCTTATAGCAACTTTATCTCCCTATTTGGACTTAGAAATCATTACTTAATAGTTCTTGTCCTTATTGGATATCGCTCTAGTCAATGAAAACACCAGCCTGGAAACTTCACATGTGGACATTAGTCATTGGTTAAGGTCACTGTGCAAGGTCAGATATCCCTTACCTGATTTTACAAATTTAGCAACTATGTTTGAATGAAAGAATCTGTAGTAATGAACACATACCCTGACTAGAAAACAACAATGAACACACTACTAACATTGATTATGTGCAGATTAAACTAGGAAAATGATAACAATGAATATCCATACCAAGAACCTGAATCGTAAATCTTTTGAACAAGTTTTTGACTGAAAATAATAACAACTGTTAGAACAAAACCTTGAGGATATCAAAAGAATTGTTGAACAGGAAAGGTAAAATTATTGAAAACATCATAAGTTCATTACTCAAATGAAATTATCTTAGCCTGCTTATTATCAGTTATTAAGCACAGAATGATATAGAACTGTAGCTATGGCACACTTGATCATAAAGCATTTCACTCCCTCTTCTGGTCAGCTGCATCTTGACAGGACCATCCTCTGTCAAAGATTCAACATTTCCTCCCATCACTGCCCGCACTAAAATCTGCAGGCACAGATACTTCATCATTATCTGACGTAAGGAGCTCAGCCAGATTACCTTCAAGAGAGACACCCTTCACGTTGATTGGCTCGTCTTCCTCAACAGGGGCGTCTTTCATCTACAAAAAAAATCATATGTTACTGTGTTGAAAAAAAACTATTTGCGGTCCAAAATATGCAAAAGACCCGGAACATTTTATGGTTTTAATAATGTAAGTATTCAATAATTATTTTAACACTTAACCTGTTGAATTTCTTAAAGGGTATAAAGCTGGATCTAATGAAATATTTTTAAACATTTATAAACAGTAAAATTATGCTCAGCCAACAGTTTCCAGAGTCTTGTCAGACTGCAGGAATGTGCAGGCTGGGATGGCTTTATACTGGTGACAAAGGCTAATCGCTCGGTTCTAGCAGGGTAAATGTTAATATGTAAGTATAACATCTGGGAACCATTTTAGGTCCCTTTCCTTTTATAATTAAAGATACAACTAATTTTATCATCATATCCGATGATACAACATCATTAGGAGATGGTTTTTCAGGATCAAAACTTTGATCAGAATAATCTGTCAAGACAAATCGGTAGTGGACTTAGACATTTACACCAACAGTGTCAATGTCAATTTCATACTCTTAAGGAAATGCTAACATATCTTCTGTTAAACAATGAAAGCATTTATTACCAGTACTGTTGCGTTTCCTGAGGTAGTTAATGATGTTTCTGATTTATACATATTGATCACAGTCTGTGACTTCAAAATAATTACCAGCATGTGCATCCAGGCCTGCAATATCTCTCCACAAGGTCAGCTTTGTTTGCCCACTCTTATCTTCAATCGTCACCCTTCTTATTTGTACCTCATTTTCTTTAATACACTGTGCCAGACGCACAAGGTGTAATATGGTTAAATCTTGTTTCAGTGCATTCTTTTCATAAAGGAACCTCTATTTAGTTCAACTTCGATGGCTTAGTGACGTTACAGGCTGGTCATTTAGGTTGATTATTTGGAGAAAGTAATAATCTACTGAATTTGTTGTTAAATTATATAAATATACCGTGATAGTCTTGGTCAGGGCGTAGACTAACTAGTGCTAAGCATTCAAAAAGTAAAACATATTTCGTCAGATTTTGCCTGTCTTCTGTATTTAGGTCTTCCGGCATGTCCGGGTAAATACCAGTTTATATTTCCCTGCGATATCTTCAAATAAACAACAAAATTTTGACAACTATAGTAAACAAAATTAAACGTAATATCTTTATATAAACCAAGTGCTTGTTTCCTTGCCTTGTATAGATTTTCACAATTACTGCCAGCTTCTTCTCTAAAATGACGTCTCTTGTAGAATGATAGCGTGGGTCGCGTGACCGCGGAAGAAAATAAAAACGGCGTAATGATAGAATTCGATCATTTTTTCAACAAAGAAGGACCAATTTTCACGTATTTATTGTAATGATTTCATGAACAAAAGATATTTTGTAAAAAAATCGTGAAAGTTATTGAATAATTGTTCAATTTTCTTCGGTTTATATTTGAGCGGATTGATATTACGTAATCTCATTACACGTATTCGGAATACCTGGTAGACAAGAGGCGGTCATGTGATTGTTACTACAAAGCCTGCTGTGCATCTTTAGAAGCTTTTGCTCTATAAAAACAATCACACTCCCTCAGTGCGTTACAATACAAATTGAAAATTCAACCGGTTAATCTACGTACTTACAAAAATATCCAAATTATTCAAGTTTTAACGTGTATATAAAATATCGGATGTCAATACTTCAATATTCTACCCACAATGTCTAGAGTTATTTTGGACTAATGTTTCAAACCTTTCAATGTTAATACGGGAAAACAATCTGTTCTTGTATATTGAATATCAAAAGTACACACAAAACAAACGGTATATCGCTTGCTTTACTACATTTACACTCTTTATTTAGCAAAAATTGGCATTTTGTTATCTCTTTATTTGTAAACTGTTTTAAATAATAATAATAATAATAACAAAAAAATTAATAACTAAATTAATGACTACTACATTTGCAAATTAAAGAAATATTATGATGTCAGACAATGCGTCTATAGGTCGTTTGTCCTAAGTGAGGAAATCAGCCATGAAACTAGGCAAAAACGCGTGTTATCTATCATATGATTTAATGAGAGCAACAGAGCTGAAATGAAGGCACCTTTGAAATTCTGTTCATAGGCTTCATTGCCTGAGGAGATTTTCTAGCAATTAACCATGGAAGTTAGATGTGGGGAAATTCAAGTGATAATCCCTGTGAAATTTGGCGAACGCGCACTTAGTCACTTATTTATTGCACATGTGTCTCATATATAAATGTATTTTGAAAAAAAATGGCATTCGCACGGTGCTATGTCTGGCGTCCTGGCACTGACATTAACGTTGAATGCATGGTTTGAAGAAGCGTTTTGTGCCAAATGAATCAAAAATCGCCCGTGAATATACAACTACATCCATGGAAATTCCCAGCCTTTGGTTAAGAGCGTGTACATTAGATTTTGCAGTTTATTTTTCTCTGTTAAAAGTCGTGACAAATGCACATTCAAAATATTCTAATTCATTTAGATTAAAACAATAACTCTCTGCAAAACAGAAGAAGTGCAGTCTTTTCTAGTTACGGTTTACAAAAGCATGCATTAAAACATGAACATAATGAAACAACAGAGAAATGTACTGAATAAATGTATTCGACTCCTGACTTCTCAGGAGAAATCTTTAAATAATATCAAGTAATTCGTTGATTTTGTTTGGTAAACTAAAACATTAATGCTAAAACATATTGTTCATTTCATTTAGATGACAGATAGCATCCGAAAAAGAAAACAGGCATATGTTTGTAAACTACCTCTGCCTTAACAATGGTAGCTTATCAACCGTCGATCAATCGTTTTTTTCCCCTAACAAATGCGTTTAATTTCATCAAAATATTTATTTTTTATCAAAACGATCACTTGAACTTACTGTGAGGAAATTAGTTATAGGTTTGTAATCGTTACAAATTAATTAATTATAAAGCATCTGATATTTACCTTATATGCAATATTTAAAGTGACATATGTTTCAAAGTGACCATCAATGTTTTGAAATATACATTAACCATTTGTTTCTAATCACAGAGAAACAAAATTTGTTTAGGTTATAGCTAAATTAAATGATTGCATATAACAGTTTCATTCCTTTTGAACATAGTTGCAAAATGATAAAATCCCAGTGTTTTATAAATTTTCAGTTAAACTAAGTATGATTATGTTTTGTATACTTTGAAGAAAACAATAGTATATTTCTCAAAATTTGATAGGGATCACTTATAAGAATGTGTATATTTACTACATAAGGTTGAAAGGTTACATTTTTTGTTGTGATTCTGAAAATATGTTCATATGACAACAGTTTGGTACTAAAAATGAGTAAGTCTGTAAATCGTTGAAGCGTGACAGAGGCTAAGCCGTGGGAGGGGCACAGATTTGGGATAACACAGACAGGAGATGAAATGGAACTTTTTGGAAAAATCAAGTCTATGGCCTGAATTTTGCTTTAATATAGCATGTGGTGTCCATTTGCTTGGATTGCTGCTCTGCACCGCCTTATCATGCTGCTAATGAGTCTCCGGATGCTTTGTTGTGGGAGTCGAGCCAACTCGTCCAGAAGGCCTGCTGTAGCCCAGGGACCGTGGTTGGCTGGACTGGGCGAGCAGATATTGCAGTCTGCCGCATGTCCCAGGCGTGCTCTATTGGACTGATGTCTTGACACCTTGCTGGACATTCCATTCTCTCTATGGCTGCTGCCTCCAGGTACTCGTCGGTGAACCTTGCCCTGTGAGGCCGGACGTTGTCGTCAATTAAAATGAACTCAGGGCCTATAGCACCAGCGTACGGACGAACGTACACATCTAAGATATCATTGACGTATCGTACAGCCATCAATGTGCCGTTTTGAACAATGTGCAGGTCCGTTCGTCCCTGCATGCTAATGCCCGCCCACACCATGACCGAGTCCCCGCCATGACGGTCATGGGAAGCAACACATACGGGTGCTAAACGCTTACTGGCGGATCTCCATACCCGCACTCCCTTATCAGTGAAGTCCACACAAAATCTAGACTCGTCAGTGAACGGCACTGGGGTCTAGTCATGCAGCGTCCACAATCAAAATCTGCTGGACAGGTCGGCTTTGCCATATGAATAAACTACATGTATAAGAAAAAAATCAGTTCTTTCAGGAGTAACATTTGAGAAAATACCAATAGCATTACCATCATTACGTTAGAGAGAGAGAGAGAGAGAGAGGTTACAGCTTTCTCAAGTCAACTTAATAGAGGATATTTGTTTGTGTTTTCGTGAATATGGAATATATCTCATCGAGAAGTGATACAATTAAATATCTTTTACGAGCGCGTAGCGCTCGTGAAAATATAAAAATTGTATGACTTCGAAAATATAAAAATTGTATCACTAACATGTTATTTATGTCTCTGGTAAAACAAAGGACATGTCATTCTATGAAGTGTGTGGTATGACAGTCAATTAAAATATACAATGAGGTGGAACGGTTGATTACATTCATACATTCAATATAATCATAGACAAAGAACAAAGTACAATCTGTCTATCTGTCTCCACTAATAACTTAATAAATAAGTGAACAATTATTATGATTATAAAGGAAATAAATTACGAAATGGAGGATAATGTTAATAATACTTATGCCATTTTACTAAGTAAAGATATGTTTTGTTTGTTTGTTTTTTTCCCGCTTATCACTTTACAGTCTTATGTTAAGTAAGAAAAAAAGGAATCAAGTATAAACAATTAAAAATATAAAATTTACAAATAGGAAAACCTATCTTTAAGCTAAGTACTAACTTCTATTATCACATAGGTTGAACCATTTTGTTCGCCAAAGGCCGAGTTAAAATTTCCTAAGTACCGGAATAAACTCAAAACATTGAGGGTTATTCATGCAAATTTTAGGATAAGTACTACAGTTAAATGATACGAACTCTACAAAGGTAAATCTAAAAGACAGACAAGAACAAAAATAAAGTTACGTACCCGTTTCTTCAGGTACACTTGGAATAATTTTCACTCTATTCATGGTCTTTTTTTTTGACAGCAGTCACCACTGAGTATATATTTTAGTACAACATCACATAAAACTTAATTATTAAATAACGAGGTTAACAGGATGGTTTGGAGAATTGCAATTAAAAAAGGAAGATAAAGGACCCGCATAAAAAAGATTTTTAATTTATTCCTATAAAATAAAGTACCTTTTCAAATTATATATTCACTCATATTTCTAAAAGCACTTTACCAATCAAAGTCTTTGACTAGAACCCTATCTTTTTAAGGAGTAGAGAACTTTTGACGGCTATTACTGGTACGTCTTTTTAAACAATCTACTTTTCCAGAAAATTCTAATCTATTATAATTAGTGCATTGATTTAACTTAAAATTTTATCTTATTTATTTTATATTGTTTGGAGAGCAAGTTCTTGCAACATATATTAATCCGTCACGATGGCTGCTTCAGTAGTTAAAACCAGCACAGGCGCCGAAAGTGAAAAAAAATGTGAAAATCCACTGTAGACTCTCATTCCTGGTGAGATTCGAACCACCGTCCCGCGCTCTAACCAATCGACCACTCCTCATCCTGCACTTTACTTAATTTGTTTTTTTTTAATTTAAGTTCCATTCTTGCATTTACAAAAAATATTCATCACAGTACATAAGTAAAATCATGCAAGACCGTTCTATACAGAACTATATGAGACATGAAATATATGTACATATACAATCACATATAACTTAAGATAATTCACCATTCTTCTTCTAAGTAAAGGTAAATAAAATTAATTAATGCTAAAGACCTTAAGAACTGAGAAGCTGGCATTAATCTAGGCTAACAATATTAGCCTAAAATCTGCAATTAAAGGAATTACTAGGTAAAATCTGAAGAGAATTCAAACACAAATGTGTATTATTAAAAATAGTTTTAGAAAATCTGATATTACATCAGATCAGATCAGATATAAACTGATAAAAACCAGCCTCTCAATAAAAGCCAAAATGACATTTCTGACTTTACTGGTTCAAGCTTAATTTTGCACATTAATGTAGGTACATGGTGACTGTCCAAATGTGTATCCATCGACATTTCGTTTTTGTTCTAGTTTTTGCTCATTAGAGTACGTGAAGAAATAAATGCGATAAACATCATGTCTTGAGTAAAATAAAACACATTCTTCATTTATTACGATACGACATGTATACTAACAAACTATTTTCAATTAACTCTTGTTCCACGGCTTTTATGAATGTTGGGGAATTTACATTATGATATAATTTTCAAGATAATGAGATAATGAAACACTAAATTTAAGTCATGTGAGAAATATACTACCGCTTGCAAAACTGATTGAGTTTCACATATTCGGAAGGCGGTAAAAAGTGACGTTACGATGTTTATTTCTGCATATTAAACTGTCACTTTACTGATCATCCAATCGCAGCGAGGCAGTTTTCGCTGGTATACCTGTCAATAAAACTGCGTCTTGCAATCTAACCGCAGCCAGAAAAAAACGTGACTCGGCGCCAAATTTGCTGTGTCGTAATTGTCGTTGCTTTGCTATTGGAAATCTTCACTCAATATTTTTTCCTAACCGCTTTTCCATTTCGTACACAGAGTGACACTAGAATGACACTACTGACAGGTAAAAGTCGGAGTTTGAAAGAAACACATTGGGCGGCGCTTTAATTGATTTTGACAGGTGTACCGACGACTCTCGTTCTTTACCTAACAGTGTAAACTCTAATCAGTTTTGCAAGCGGTAGTAAAATATCTATGTTACAGCAATTTAGTTTTTATACTTGTTTTAGAATTAAGACTAGATTTACAAAAACAAAAACAGTTGTCTCATGTTAAAATATTTTTAATAATAAAATAATAATAATAACAAATTAAACTTTGACCAACTTTATAATGATAAAATTTCACTAACAAAATAACGATAACAATAATATTGATATTAAAACCCATACCTTATACGTGTATGATATTGTTTCTTCAAATTGGTTTTCTTTGTAGTCTTTTATTTCTCCAGCGATCACAATATCCTGTATTAAAATGAGATATGGTCAACTTTTCGTATTCGACTGTTAAATAAGGCGTAAAAAGTATTCGATTTCCAAAACATGAGGGTTGTTCGAAAAGCATTGTATATTTTGATGATGGATGTTTTACAGGACGAAAATAACATTGATATTTAAGAATATTTTTAAGACTGATTCTTTCTAATAGCTGCACAAAGTGGTACCAGCTATCCAACTTCTCCCACATTTAGGAGATTATTTTGTTATTCAAATCAGGTAGACGCTATTCACTACAAACAGGGCTATAGTTGAAAATTGCAATTGTTTAAAATTAAACTTTGCAACCAAGTATGTTGCTGTTTGAAAGAGAATTTGCTGTAATTATTTGTGCTGATTGCTAGATGAAACAATATTAATTTCCGAGTACAGTTGTGTTGAAAATGCAAATCAAAGTTAGATCGACAGGAGACAATAGGATGTAACATTAATATTGAATGTAAAAGGAAATCTTCCAAGAGATGTTAGAAACGAGCGGATCAGTGTTCATGTGCTAACGCAATGGACTAGTAATCCTGGGATAGCTTTTCCACTAACATTTCTAATTGTTCATACTGCGAGGAGTTAAACCGAGGTCCAACGTATCAGTGCTAAATATTATGTATGGGAAAGAACCGGGTGTTTCAAAAGACACGGATGTTTTCAGTATTTTGAACTATCACCAACAGCTTACTTAACTGCGGAGAGGGATTGGGGGGGGGGGGTCGTCGATGAAATGAACAACCGATACCGTCGGTAATGGAAAAGGGATTTAAGGTAATCATAATGATGACATTGCTGTTGGTGTTTCGCTTTTTAGGTTTCATTTTATTTTGGTTTTAATATTGAAAGTTGGAAAGATTTCTGTAAGAATCATTTGACAGACTTCCAGAAAAAAAGTATCCGATGCAATAGTTGCCTAAACTACGACAGCCAAAATCCGATTAAATCCGATTATTAAATCCGATACAACAAAACACGTAAGTGTTATGGTAACGTACAAACCGAAGTGTAACGGTTCTTGGCTGTCCCGAATAAAAATCATATCAGGTATATTATCTTCTTTAAACAAAATTTGTGAAAACGAAAGTAGTAGTAGCAAAAGGTTAGGATACTTGAGTGTTATTCTAGTTTATTTCCCACCAAGTGTTGTCTGGCTATTTCATGCGCATTAGCCATCTCATCTAACAACTTAATAGCATAAGATGATTGTGTGGAGTGCTCCTCCAGTTGTCTTCTCTGACCGTACATTATGTCGGCTGGCATTCTTATTTCGCGGCCCAGGCAAAGAAAGCTTGGCGACAGTCGTGTACTTTCATGCGGTGTAGCTCTGCAAGCTCCTGCAAGGCATCCCAAGTACAAGTCCCAGTCATTTTGTTCGTCAGAAAGGTATGCTCTAATCATCCGTAAAACAGACCGGTTCATCCTCTCTGTCTGTCCGTTTGCGCGGGGGTTTCTTGGGCCAGTACGTGTCTTCCTCACCTGCAATAAACTACATAATTCTTTAAAAAACCGACTTTCAAAGGCAGAACCTTGATCACTGTGAATGGATAGTGGGGTACCCCATCTAGCGACAAACTCGTTAACAATGCGCAGTGCACAGTCTTCAGCGCTTTGATTAGGGACTGCAATTATTTCAACATATTTGTATTTGGTAAAATGATTTGTTAGCAAGAATGTATCGATTACCTCTGGGTGTTACAGGAAAAGGGCCCATGTAATCAATGGCTAAAACATCCCACGGAGAACCTGTCAATAGACTACCCTTAGGAGGTCTGGGTGACTTGTTTGTAGTTTTATTGGCTGCACACACATCAAAGTTTCGTATAAAGAGATTAATGTCCTCCTTCATGTTGTACCAATAAAAATCTTTCATTGTTTTCTCTTTTTTTTTTCTTCGTACCTAAGTGGCCTGAAAGTATAGAATTGTGTGTTTGCTTGAGGACGCTAGTTCGTTAATTTCTTGGTACTAAGAGCTGCTGAAAGCTGCCAGTTTTATCTGCTTTACAAAAAGACCTGTACAAGACTCCATTAGTGACTGAAAGGGAATCCCATAGGATCCAATAGTGACCTGTCTCGGCACTTTTAGTGATGAGATCTGAGCTCTGCGGTTTCACTCCAACGATTTTGGCTGTCAACAGTGGAGAGATGTTTGGGTCTTTCTTCTGTTCTTCTTGAATTTGCTCTTGCGACAGTACAGATACCCAAGATGAAACATTTTTAGAAGTCTGTTGCTTTGGAATTTCTTGTACCGCTCCTACTCTATTTGGTTCCTCAATAACAATATGCTCTTGATTACTGGTTGTTAAATTGTCTGTTAATAGTTCTGGTTTAGACAGCAACATTTGTTCGGAGCGATTTTGACACTTTCTACAGGGTCCACATATTAGAGGTTCCAGCATGTCTATTTCTGTACAGTGGCAATCTCTGGGCGTAGGGCATCGGGATAAATCATAACGATGGCCCTGTTTTTGACCGGGTCTGTATTATATTTGGAAATCAAAATCAGCCAAAATTTCTTACCTCCGGGCTCTTTTAAGCTAAACAACCATACAAGTGCCTGATGGTCGGATCTCATAAGAACTTTCTGCCCAATTAGTATTAGCGATAGTACTGAACAAAATACACCACTGCAAGTAGTTCAACCTCAGTAATACAATAGTTCTGATCAGCCTTATTCAAACCTCCACTGGCATATGATATGACCCATTCTCTTCCGTTTTGTACTTGATGCAGTACACCACACATACCCAGCATGGAAGAGTCTACATCTAAAATAAACATTTTCCCATCATTAAGAGGATAACCCATCACCTCAGGGCTGATAAGAGCTTCCTTCAGGCTGTTGAATGCCTTCTCGCAGTCCTCACTCCATACAAAGTCTTTTCCTTTCTTTGTTAAGTCCAGTAGTGGCCTTGATAATTTTGCAAAATTGCGTATTAACTTCCTGTAATATGACCCTCTAGCTACAAATCGTTTGACCTCCATCGCATTGGTTGGCACAGGCCATTGAACAATCTTGGCTATGTTACTGGGATCGGGAATTATGCCTTCTTGAGATACTACATGGCGTAAAAATACAACTCGCGTCTGCAGCAACTGACATGTTTCTGTCTTGAGTTTCAGACCGGCATCCTTTACTCTCTGCAGTACTTCATCAACGCGGCTAACTTTGGTACTATGCATGCTTTAGCACTGATATCAACTCATCAATCTTTTCGGCTTTTCCTACTTCAGCATTCTGCCTCAGTTGAGTTTCCGATGGAAAAGGATTAAGGATCCTAACTTTGCAAGTTTGCGCTGCATTTATATCATATCCACCAATGTAGCTGCCATCGTAAGTTTAAATTTGGATATTGGTTCTACAACGTAACCTTTTCCTTCATCTAGATCATCTGACTCGGACCTTTAAAACGAAAACATCTACTACTGCCTCGGAGTAGTCAGATATGCTGATGTCATTTGCCACAACCACTTTTCTGGTAAATCTTAAACCACCTACATGTATGCAAGGTATTTCTATTCCACCAAGAATAATCTTCTTTTGAGTTAACAGTATATCAGCTGGTCCTTCAGCCCCTTCACTGAGCACATCATAACCTAACAAAGCAATATCCTCTATTTTAGCAACAATAACTTCCCTAATGATCTTTGCCGGCCCAAGCTCAAACGCAACCTCTGTTTGACCCTTCTCTGCAATGGGTAACCTCCTGCCCCTTTCAAGCATGTCGATTTGTGAAGTACCGGGCGACGACAGTCTGGTATCTTGTTAAAAACTCGTGTGGATATAATGGTCCTTGTGGTTCCAGTATCAACAGTGAAAAAACTGGCATGTCTAGGACTGACCCCATGATATATAGTCCATTGTACACTTTCATGCCACCAATATCTTTCTTCTTAACTTTACCACTGACCTCCACCTGACCCTCAGTACCTTGCTTGATGTCAAAAGTGTTTTGTTGTTGGCCTTCAGCATCTACCTGGACCTCCTTTTGGCCATAAGGGCTTGTCCCTTGAAGTTTAAGGCCTCTTGTTGTTTTCTGCCTTCAGCTGCGTTCATTCTGAAATGATCTTGTCCTTCCTTTCTGTTATAACTATTCATGTTTTTACATTATTTTGCATAGTGCCCCAGTTCGTGACATTTAAAACACTCTGTGTGAGATTTATTTTGAGTGTTTTACCTTGGCTTCTCGTGTGTCTTATGATTCTGTGCCTGCTCAAGATTTCCTAGTCGGTCAAGAACCTCTTGCATTAGGAAATGCTCAGCTGTTTGTTTGATTTTACTTCCTGCTACCTGCCGTGTCACACTACCTCTTACTGGTTCTGGCTGACTCCAGCTGTTAATTTCTTCCACAGATCTAGTGGCATTTCTTTTGTTCTGCCTATAATATTCAGCTCTGCCCCTGGTTTGTACAAGGTTGACAACATGGAAAACAGCTTCATCTATATTGTCTGGTTCCTTATGATACTCTACCTCGAACCTTATATCATCATCAAGTGAACCATCAAGGAAACGCCTAACTAAATTTTCATCCCTTGCCTTGCGGTCTCTGTAACCGTGAGCTCTATCATAAAGCTTCTTCAAGTCTGCAGCAAAGTCCTCTCCATGCCTCTGGTTACGCCGGCTGAACTTGGCTGCAAATGACCTTGGGGTTTCAATTAGCTTAAAGCGACTATTTAACTCTTGAACCACCTCGTTGTAGTTGAATAGAACATGCTGTGGGAGTTGAAAGAAGATAAAATCTGCTGTTGACCCTTTTATTCTCTGAAGGAGCTGTTTGATTTTCTCCTCTGCAGTTCAGCTATACATCAGGGCTATGGCCTCAAATCTTGACAGCCATACTGACCGATCTTCTCTCCCAGTGAAAACAGGTATTTTTACTGTATGGTCTGTCCTTACTTGTGGAAAAGTTCTGCTGTAAAAGGGTTCCACTTCACTTGCATAATGGCTGTTTGAAATTGTATGTCTGGGACTGAGATCAAAATGGTTATCAGGCCCCCTAAGTTGGATTGGTCTTCTGTTATCAAAGATCCTAGAATTATTATTCTGCAAGTTTTGATATTCATGATAGGAATCAGTTTCATCATTTTGTTGATAGCATTGCTAACTAAAAGGTTCAGAACTAAAACTAACAGAACTGGGATTTCTGTATATAAAACTTGTGGAATTGGGTGGATGTGAAAATTGATTGACTCGCGTTGTTTGCCTATTCGCACAGAAATGCCTGGTGTCTGGCCGGGGATTAAACCTTTGGCTAAAACTTCTGTTGCTAATTGTTTTGTCCCAAAAAAGCATCTGAATATCTGGTTCAGAGAAACTAACTCTGTTACAATTTTGTACATTTTCAGTTGATATTTCTTTTTGAATTTGACCCCTGCTTTGGACACTGTCTTGAGATTCCTTGATTATTTTAAGTTCTTGCACAACATTTTCTAGAACTCCTGACATAACGCTGACCATTTGACTAAGATCATCTAATTGATCCTGACTCAGGACAATCAGAACATTCATCTGTGAGATTTTCCCTAATGTTTGTTTGTCCATCATCTGGATCCAACTGTGTATTAGTTACCCAAAAGGAAACCTCTTCGTTATTATAGGATTATTCTTCAGAAACCATCATCAGTGCCTGCTATTATTGCATCAGGTTGAAGTCGCAGTTTCGTACCTCTGGACAACGAAATATTTTCAAGATCAATTACAGGTGTGTCCAGTAAATAAATCTTTTCATTTATAATGAGTCTTAAAAAATCCTCTAGGATCATGGATCAGACTTTAACTGATTATAACTTGACAGTTATGCATTAAAGCAGTATGTATTTACTATAAGTTCAAAATACTGGAGGGTTAAATATTTTAAGGCAAATATATGAAAAAACATTTAGAAAATGATTACAAAGTTGCCTACAAAAATCTTTTAAAAGTCAGTTAAATTATTAAATTTTTCCAGCAGTAAAGACTACTTTAACTGTATTGAAGACCTACTTCAACTGAGTCTGAACTGACAGTGTCTACCATGAAAATCTGAGTGAGACCGCTCCTGCATCTGGGCAATCAGGCCCTTTTATACCAAACTTTACAGAATGCCAACAAATTATGGTCATAGTGACCAGATATTCATGGCAATGCCACACACAATGCCCTTAAACTGGAAGCGCCAAGAAATTTTGGGCACTCTGCCTCAAAATTCTGGGCAGGAATAAAACTTGAAAATTCCAAATAATTGTGCACTCAGTTGACCTTAAAACTTAGAAAATATTTAAAACAACAATATTTAAGGATTTTGTCTTAGTAAACATATAAATAAATTACCATAACATTGCTTTTCAGAAAATCTTTGGAGTTCATCATTCTAGATAAAATGACCTTGACACTGTAACTATGTAAACAATACAACAATGCATTGCTAAAATACATGTCTGTTTACTTCCTGCTGTCAAGGTAAACTTTAAGCTAAAATAAAATGAATGAATAAAAACATGTCATCTTATCAAATAACTGTAGCTTAAACAAGAAGATAAATAACATTTACTTCAACATGCTGTAAACAAATAAGTAACATCTATATAGTATTTCTGAGCAAAATCACTGAGTCGTGAAAACTCATGACAAGGAGCCTGTCAAAATTATTTAAGACTATCAGAACTGGCCTTTGAGTCTTTTAAACAATTTAAAACTGAGTAAAGGTAGAAAATGATTAAACACTGGGAACCACCTTGTTACATTTTTAACAAAATAATACTGTAGTTAGAATAAGGGAAATGAAAGAAAAAAACATAAAAAGAAAAAAAAACGTACATTTTATTATTTTTAGAACTTAAGAATTTGCAGTGCAGTCGTTGCTTCTCAAACCTAAACATGTCTTCAAGTTTTGTGTTTTTTAAAGACAGCTGTTTACAGTAAAAAAATAGTGCTGACCAAATCAGTCTGTGTGCTTAATTAATTTCTGTACTTCTGTAAAAAGAAACACATTTTCATCATCATTTAATAGTTCGTTACCAAAAAAATAAAATAATGTTAGTATCGAATGGTTGAAAAAATCGAGTAGCTTGAAAAATTTGTTGTCTTTGATGAACGTATCTAGTGCATTCAAAGAAATAGTGTTCAGCATCTTCATACGGATTACCGCAATCCCAAAAAGGGTTTTGTCTCAAATGGTTTTATAAAGATCTGCGCCTTTTGAAACTGGAAAGTGTCGGTGAATTTCGAATATTAAGATCGAACTCGTCCCATAGCTTGACTGATGAGGAAATAACATATTTTGAATATGTTTCTAGGCGTCTTGGAACAGGTACATAATTTTGGCTTATTCGCAAGTCGTAGTGATTACTTTCTTGAATCGTTAACGGAAATAATTCAGAGAGATAAGTAGGTAAGATTCCTTGTTTTTCCTTGTAAGTACTAGTGTAAGTTTTTGCATTGATCGACGATCAGCTAGTGACACCCAACCAATTTCGTTTAGCAGTTTTTCAATTGAAACAGAACGTGTGAGACCTGTTACAATTCTTGCTGCCTCATATTGATTTTTTTTCCAGAGATTCTTTGTCACTTGCACTACAGTTGTCCCAGACAATTGAAGCATATTCGAGTATGGGTCTTAGATATGATATATAGATTTGATTAAGTGTTGAACGCTTTAATTGAAATTTAAGAACTTGCATAGTACCCAATAATTTTGAGGCAAACGTAATTATATTTGCTATGAGTTCTTGCCATGAGCCATCATTACGGAAAGTAAGACCAAGGTGTTTGTGATTATTAACATATTTTAGTCTTGTATTTTCAAATTCTAAAACAGGTAGTTGTCTTTCAGATAATGTAAATGTTACGACCACAGTTTTTGACGGATTAAAGTTGACTAACCACTGCTTTGACCAGTCAAAAATTTTTTGGAGGCCAGAATTTAACCTTGTTTCGATGATTTTTGTATTTATAGAAGAACAGCAAGAGAACAGTTACCAGCAAATAACCTGGTTCTGCTGTCTAAAGAATCAGCAATATCATTCACGTAAATGAGAAAAAATAAGGTACCTAAAACTGAGCCTTGCGGAACACCGGCTTCAATATATTTAGTTTCCGAAAAACTTGATCCTACAAAAACACGTTGACGACGATTACTTAAATAGTTTTTAATCCAGTCATTTAACTTACCAGTGATACCATATTGTTTTAGTTTAAATAGTAACCCTTAGTGCCAGAATCTATCGAAAGCTTTCGATATTTCACAAACAGCAATTCAAGTAAATTGTTTTTCATCGTAAGCTCTGCATATATGATGATATAAGTCTATCAGTTGGAAAACGGTTGAATGTCCCGGTAAGAATCCAGATTGTTTTTTGTAAATTAGGTCGTGAGCTTGAAGATAATTGTAAATATATTTGAACATAACACGTTCCATGACTTTGCCAGTACAACTTATCAATGAAATTGGCCTATTATAAGAGGGATTACTCGTATCACCCTTTTTGAAAAGAGGCATAACATTAGCTAGTTTGAAACTATTAGGATAACTGCTTTCTTGAATTGATCTATTAAATGGAATACAAAGAGGAAGACTAATTGATTTTGATGTTTCTTTTAGCATTCGGTGACTTATTTCATCAGGTCCACTTGATTTGGTTGTAACTAAATTTTTCAGAACATCAGATATGTCCCGTTCGCTTATTATTTTTTTACTTATCGATGAGTTAGTTTTCGAAGTAAAGACAGGAAGTTCTACAGATGAATCGTCAACTGATGAAATATGTACGAAGTAATCACTCAAAGCATTTGCGATTTCTACATCTGACCTTAAATAATCACCACGTTCGTTGTTTAGAGACGGAAATGTATTATTTTAACTAGAACCTTTTTGAGGAGTCTTTTTTCCAGTATTTGGAAGAGGAAGTAGTTTTTAAATCGAAAAGTGAAATTTCAAGACTATTTAAATAAGTCTCCTGCGCATGTTTCTTCATATTATTAACTTTATTTCTCATTCGTATATAATTTGACCAGGCCGATTCGTTTTTTGAGCTAACAGCTTTAAGTCTATCACGTTTACGAGAATTCCTCCTTATTCATTTTTGTTGCTTTATTCATTTTTGTTGCTCTTTCATATTTCTTCAGATATTTTTTTGTTTTATCAACACCGTCATCTAGTTTAAACTAACGTTTGTTTGACTACTTAAGGGACGGACCTTTTCTAATGTTGCTAAAACTTGTGGTCCAACCCTTTTGTGTAATTTCATCTCAGTTATCCATTTACATATATAATATTACATTCTATCTTGATGGTTTAACGCCGTCTTGTAACCCAAATCCTTGACCTTCGTTGACTACTGTTATTCATTTCTTATCTGTTTTATATATGTATATGTGTTTGTTGTTAAATTATGTGAGTTTATTCAATAAAAATATTATTAAATTAAATTCCTCCTTATCTCTGAGTTATACCATGGTTTTTCATTTGGTCTAATAGTCGCAAAATGATTTGGAATACATGACTTTGCTAGGTTTAAAAAAGTATCAATAAAATTTTGACATCCTTTATCATGATTACCAGCGGTTTAGTCTTACTTTGAAACTGAAGGAAGGTCATAGTTTTGAGCCTCACTACGGTCAAGATCATGTCTTTTCTAGGAAGTAAGTTATTAATAATTAAATAATTTAAAATATTAAGACACTACAAAGTTATAGACAGTTTTTGTTTGAAATTTTAGAACCCTAGAACGTGCTAAAAATGTAATGTAAAAGAGGACACTTGCATATTTGCTCGAAATATTGTGGAAAAATATAACAAACGATGTTATTTACTTCCTGTGAAATCTGGCTTACACTTTTTGTAACAGTCCTTGACCAAGAACTAACCTTGCGTCAAGTAAAACTATATACCGGGTACGTTTAAAATCGATAGCAAACATTGAAGGTTCGTTGCAACACCTGTATCTGCCCAAGCTCCCACTCGTATACCGTGATTTTGCTAAACTATCTTAAAGTAATGAAATCTGATATTACGGCAAATGGATATTGTGGGAAGGTATGCAAAACTCGATGCATATTACTTCCTGTGAAGTCTTGTTGACACCGTCTGAAACCCCCTTTTTCCAAGAATAAGCCTTATGTTTAGCAAATAATAATATAACGAACACTTTTAAAACTAAAGGGATCTTTTTGCAAAGACTCGGTTTTCCTCAATATCTCTTTATCTATATCTTCGTTCGTTCACACCTTTGAACAAGTGTTTTGAAGAAGCCAAATTAACAAAATAATATTCTCTATCGTATTATTTACAATGAATTATGTCATGCGAAATCTAACCTGCTCGCTTCATGTGTGTTCAATTCTTATACTACTCTTAGCCCACGCTTGCTAGGATTACTATCTAGTATTCAAATATGAAATAAGAAAAAAGTATGAAAAGAAAAAACACAATAACAAATAAATACACATTATGAATACCTTGCAATGACTTAGAGAGATCTGTAAAAAAATCAAACAGTCACAGTCAAAACATGTGGCTTTTATGTACAATTCAAACGTTAGAAAATATCTTTAAACACTTCAACATTTAATCATATTTTTCATAGGTGAAACCCTTAAACAACGTCTAAACTAACAACATTTTAGTTTCAGTATCGTACAAATATTGAAATAATTAACCTAGACAAATTTCATGAATTAACTGAAAGTACATATTTTAAAATGCATGCGTGCCTGCGTGCCTGCGTCTGTGTGTGTGGCTTTGTTTTGTTCGAAACTTACTTTGCCAAAAGACGTATAACAACATATACTTGAATACTAAAATGTTTATCATAATCTTCTGAATGTGCATCTTTCCACTGCTGTGCAGTATATACACTGGTAACAATACACTATCATTAGTACTCTAATATATATTGGGTGTGTACCTCTCTGATAGCCTTACCATCACACAGTTGAATCAATAGTTGTAGAAGTGTGTAAATAAAAGAAGAATATACCCCTGGAGTCTGGATATTTTTGTCAATACTCATATTTATCATCAACTTAACTTATACGGTTTTTATGTTATCGCGGGATCCAGATTTCCAGACAGTCGGACTGAAAGACAGACAAACGACAATTTTTGGTAGATATCTATAAAATTCAATTACACATTTTGTCTTTTTGGAAGCTTTTCTGCTATTTTGCTAGAGTTGTTCTGCTATTCTGCTTTTCTCCTGGAGTTGTTCTACTATTCTGCCATTCTGCTGAGATTGTTCTGCTATTCTGCTGTTCTGCTATTGTGCCGGACTTGTTCTAGTATTCTGATGTTCTGCTGAAGTTACTTTTCCTAGAATCTTTTAAATTTTGTTTTAAGTTTCTGTGTTGTCTGATAGACTAATTTCACGAACCAGAGAGAAAAAAAAGACAAAGTCAAGCGCATTATTTCCATATTGCCAGCTTTTTACATACTTATTTTCAGTAGCCTAGCTCGTATATGTTTTGAGTGATAAAACAATCCGTTTGTTAAAGCCGTATTTTTGCTGTTTCTGTTACCATAGAAACAAGAAATTTGATACGCGGATATAAACAAAGTTACTTGCATAATTTCCATGTTGCTATATATTCATATATCAATTTTCATTAACTTAACTTAAACGGTTTTTATGTTATCGTAATCCAGATTTCCGGTCGGATGGACAGACGGAAAGACGAACAGACAGACGGAGGGCAAAATTTGGTAGATATCTATAAAACTCAGTTAGACTTTTTGTATTTTTGAAAGATGTTCTGCTATTTTGCCATTCTGCTATTCTGCTGGAGTTGTTCTGCTATTCTGCTGGAGTTGTTCTGCTATTCTGCCATTCGGCTGTTCTGCGAAACTTCACACAAACGGCAGATTCTCATTCAAAATGGTCATGTTTAATTAAAATGGAAGCAGTAACTCTCGACAAAACAGTAGAAGCTATGCGTTACAAAAGCAATTTGTGAACGAAGTCCGTTTATTTCTGACGAATTTTCTCTTTTCATAAAAAAACGTTTTTTGTAACATTAGAACTGCAGTATCTAAACGCTTAACAATTAGTCTTGTTAAGAGGTTTAGTCGTTCTTTCAAATCTGCCTCGCGTGCAGTTAAACATGGACATAATGAAACAACAGACGATTGTACTGAATAAATATATTCTACTCTGTTCTTCTCCGGCGAACTCTTAAAATGACAGAGAAAATTAGATTAGACAAAAATAAATTTAGACATGTTGTGAAACAGAAATTTAATAAGAGGAAATGATGTTCCAATTTGTTCACCAAAGTAACATTGGTCTTAAACAGCACGGCCAGTAAAAAAGCACTTAAATGAATATGGCATATTCAGACATCCAAAAATAAGAACACTCTTTATATTTTGATACAAACCTTTCATATCCTTAAAGATCACATAGGTCTATTGGTTCAGATGTGCCAAAGCAATGCATATTCATTTGTCTTTCAAAACTCAGTTAAGCTGTGATACCATTATGTTGGTCAAAACAATATCAAGTAATTCGTTGATTTGTTTTGGTAAACTAATACATTAATGCTGAAACATATTCTTCAGTTCATTTGGATGAGAGATACCATCTGAAAACATATGTTTGTTAACTACCTTTGCCTTTACAACGGTAGGTTATAAACCGTCGATCAACCGTTTTTTATCAACAAGATCACTTGAAACGTATTGTTAGGTAGTTAGTTATGGGTTTATAATCAATATTGTTTATAAACGTGACATATGTATATGAAGAATGAATACCAAGTGCAGCAATAATTCACTTATATAAATAACGTGACCTCAAACTTCGATAGTTTTCATTCAAATTTTAAATGCTACTCTAGCATGGCCTTTACAGTTCGAACTTAGATCGTTTCTGTTAGAATGAAGTGCTATTAAGACATTCGAATAAGAACTATGGCCAAGTGAACTTATATTTCAACGTAATTTTGACAACAAGTAAAACAAAGAACATGTCAATCCTTAAAGAGTGTGATATTACAGGCAATTAAAATATAAAAGGCGAAAATGTTGATAACATTCATACATTCAAACATTCAACACAATCACAGACAAAGAACACAATCTTATGATCAGTGCTACAGACAAATGAAACGAACTTTATAAAGATAAGGCTAAAAGAGATACAAGAAGAAATTAAGTTACGAACCCGTTTCTCCAGGTACACTTGGAATAATTTTCACTCCATCATTAGTCTACAATTATTTTTCTTTATTTTTTCATTTTTCATTTTGGTTTGTTTGTTGATGTTGTCTTTCTTCTTTTTTCTTTTTTCTTTTCTTCTTGACAGCAGACCCCATTGAGTATATATTTTAGTACAACAATTGCATAAAACCTAATTATTTAATTAACGAGGTAAAAAATAGAAAAATATCATTAATTTATTCCTAGACATTCAATGCAGCTTATCGTGATATACTCATTTGTATTTCTAAAAACATCTTACCAATCAGAGTCTTTGAATTCTAGAACCATATCTTTTTAAGATGAGCACTTCTGACAGCTGCTACTCGTACGACTTTTTAAACAATCTACTTTTTCCAGAACAAATTTAATTTGTAATGATTATTGCATTGGTTTAGATTAACGTTTTTAACGTATTTATTTTACATCGATTTGGGAGCAAATTCTTGCAACTTATATTAATACGATGACTGCCTTAGTGGTTAAAACCAGCACACCCGCCGAAAGTGTAGAATGCGGAAAGCCACTGTAGAATCTCATCCCTGGTGAGATTCGAACCACCGTTCGGTGCTCTAGCTAGACGACCACTCTCATAATGCACTTTACAGGTTTAAGCTAAATTTTATTATCTAATGTAGGTACATGGTGACTATTCATATGTGTATCCATCCACATTTCGTTTTTGTTCTAGTTTTTACTCATTAGAGTACGTGAAGAAATAAATGCGATAAACATCATGTCTTGAGTAAATTAAAACACATTATTAATTATGATATGACATGTGTTTTGTTGTTGTTGTTTTTCTTTTAGTTTTTGAATATCAAAGGTTTTCCATTATCTTTAAAAAAAATTATTACCACAAATTAATTCCTTCCTTATGTCAAAATAAAATTCCTGCGTTTTCTTAGTTGGCGCTTTATTTTTCAAATTAATCCATCGATTGCGTATATCCTGATAGAACTTTGGTAGTTCTCCAGATGGTATACTTTTTGTACAATCCAAATTCATTTGAAATATTAAATTTTTTTCTCCGTATTTTTGAAAAAAAATTCTGGGATAACTTTCCAACTTCTTTTTGTTATCTGTAAGAGGTTTTACCCATTTCATTTTAAGAGATACTATATAAGATTTAATATTAATCATTCCTAAACCTCCATCAGATTTATGTCCTATAAATGTATTCCTTTTTTGTAATCCCAAAGAGTCCTAAAATAAGCTGATTCCGTTTTTTACAAGTTTGGGAACAGGGAACGAATGCAAAATTATCTAAACTTTAGAGTAATGAAGAATTTAATTATTATTATTTTCCATATCATGTTACCTTTCTTTTTTTTCCATGCATTTAAAACAGTCGTACATTTATTTAGTTTTTCTCGCCAGTTTAGTTCTTCACATTCCTGTTTATTATGCCCGAAATAAACACCAAGAGCTTTTACGGGTTTAGAAGGATTATTTATATTACTGATTTGTTCGTGACAATTTTTTTTGATCCTATCTATATTGCATCTGTTTTGTTTTTGTTAAGTTTTGTTCAATTATTTTTAGCGCGTTAATTATATCTGTTCTTGTTTTAAGTGTTGTATCGTCTGCTATCTGCAAGGTTCTAAATTACTCTATTTTTTTTTTCCAATTTGATTTTGATACCAAAAATGTTTTGAATGTTCCGAATATTTGTGGCCAGTACTTCTGCAGCAATTATGAAAAGTAGTGTTGAAATTGGACAGCCCTGTGTGTCTTTGTTATCTCAAGATTTTACTCAGCATATTTCAAACCCAACACATTCATCAGGGGCCACTTTCACAAAAAGTCTTAAGTTTTTTCGTAAGTTAAGACTTAAGTTTGGACTTAAGTTAAAAGTTATGATGAACTTAAGTTCTTACTTAGTCAGTTTCTCGAAAAAACTTAAGACAATCTTATCTGTTCCTGACTTAATTCTGGTCTTAAGTATTGAATATACCGATGTTTCATCATTGCTACGTTGTTAAATCTGTAAATTTTAAACCTGTAATGTGTCAATCATCCATAGAATGATGTAATACAATCTTTTAGCAATAAATTACACATCACACGAGCACAATTTATTATCATTGCACGATGTCCTCGTGCTATCCCTGTACAATCAAACCACTCCTTATTGGAATATTAACAGTTGGACTCGCACCTTTCATCATGAGACAACGAAATTTTAGTAAGAAAGAACTTGATGTAATTTTTTTGAGTTTGAAAAAAACAAAAGCACCTTGCAGGCAAAGCTGTCGCAAGTAATAACTAAGCAGACGAAAGACAGAATTTGAGAGGCAATCACTGAAAAGATAAATCAATATTTTTTTATTTGAATTCTTCATTTCGTTGCTTTTTAAGAGTCAAAAATGAACTTAAGTTGTTTCGTGAAAGTGGCCCCAGGTTCCTGCTTAGACCATTTCTACACAGCTTATCTTCAAGTTTAGGCACAAGAACAATTGCATGTTATTACAGTGACCATAAATGGGTCACGTCATCAGTAACATTGAATAATCAGAACACAAATCATTAGAATTAACCATTTACTGATAAATATTTTTAATAAATACGTATCAGAAGATCAGACTACTAATGAATATTAAAGAAAGGTATATGTCTACAAATTGTTTTGTTTTAAAAATTCCAAAACACATTTGCAAATCATTATTATTTTCAGACAGTTTGGGGTTGGGGGCATTTCTTGTTTTTTCCCTGAACTCTTCTGAACTTTCTTTGCCTCTGTATTTCCTTTGTCCACCCTTAATTCCTCCTTGCTTATTTTCATCCTCCCCGAAGGGAGAGCATATAGTCGGCGCCCTGTTCATCCGTCCCTCCGTCCGTCCGTCACACTCTTGTCCGGAGAATAACTTGAAAAATATTGAAGGAATTTGATTGAAACTTAACACCTTGATAGAGTCCAAGGAGAGAAAGTGCTGTGTCCAAGAACCATAATTCTAACTTGCATGTGTTTTTTTTTAAATTATCTCCGTTAAGTTTATAATGCTTGTCCGGAATATGACTCCTAAACTGTCCATGATATCTCATTGAAACTTCACGCAGCTATAGAGACTAGACAGAGAAAATTCATTGTTAAAGAACCATAACTCTTATCTACTTAGTATTTGAATTATCTCCAGTTACAATACCTAATAATGCTTGTCTGAATATTAATTTGTAAAGTGTGAAATTTTATTGAAACTTCACACAGTCATTGACACTAGTGAATGAAAGTGAACTGTTCAATAACCATATGTCTACCTTGCTTAATTTTTGAATTATCTCCATTAATTATACTTAAAATGTTTAACAATGCTTGTCCGGAGTACAACTATTAATGATATCTCCACACAGTTAAAGGCTAGTGAGAAGAAGTGTAGTGTCAAGGACCAAAACCCTACATTACTTAGGTCATGAATTATCTCCCTTTATGGAAATTAATTATGCTTGTCCGGAGAATAACTCCAAAACTATTAAAGGAATTTTATTAAAACTTCACACAGTGATAGCGAACAGAGAGAGGAAATGCAGTGTTTATGAACCTTAATTCTACATTGCTCAAATTTTAATTATCTCCGTTCTTGATAATTACAAAAGTTAAAAAATGTTTGTCTGGAGTATAACTTCTAAAGTATCAATACTATCTCATTATATCTTCACACAGTTATAGAGACTAGTGGGAGGAAGTGCAATGTAAAAAAATCCATCACTCTACATTTCTTAGTTTTTTTATTATCTCCCTTTATAATACCTAATAATATTTGTTAGGAGAATAACTTAAAAAGTATTGAAGGAAATTATATAAAATTTCACAAAGTTATAAAGACCACTTAGAGGAAATGCAATGTTAAAGAACCATCACT
The DNA here is from genome assembly GCA_012932295.1 of Cyclina sinensis. Lineage (NCBI taxonomy): Eukaryota > Metazoa > Mollusca > Bivalvia > Venerida > Veneridae > Cyclina > Cyclina sinensis. The sequence goes on from JAAONU010000008.1 coordinate 28,935,377, forward strand.
TTACATCAGTTAATTTTTAAATATAGCTTAATATAGCAACCCCGATCGACAGATAAATCAATGGCTTATCAGCTGAAATTCTGTAGAACAACACTGATTATACGAAGAACAGGTATACTTTTTACAACTGCCAGCCAAACACTTGACACCTCTTGTTGTGATTATAACAAATCTGGCAAACATTCACAGATTAAGCAAGTAGCTGGTAAATTTTGCAATAAAACAGCTGTCCCTTATAAATGTGGTTTTTTATACTATAAATCCTCAAATATGTTTCATCACATGTCACTGAAATACCATTGATAGTACATTTCTTACTTTTCTGCCATTTTGAACAAAAATACTTCGGGATGCATAATTTGGTTTTACCAATTACTTGTTTCAACTCCTAGAGCGTTGCAGCTTTCTAAAATAGTTGTCAGCATGTGAACTTATGGACCGGGTATTTTGACGCAAATTTATTGGAGATCGGCAGATATATGTCCCCTGAATATGCAAGTGTCCTCAGTAAAGCATTTGTAGATCTTTGTCTTATTCCTTATAATCAACACATACTTTGCCTGCCAGGTCTAAAAGTACACTTGTGTGTCTGCAAGGTAACATGAAACTTATACCAACACCAAACCTGCCAGGTTCCTTGAACAGTAACACATCCAAGTTGTCAGCATGTAAACTTATGCACCTGGCTATTTTGACGCAAATTCATTGGAGATCGGCAGATAAATGCTCCCTGATTAAGCAAAAATAACAATTTTGGATTTTTGCCGCATGAAACTCCAAACATATAATAGCTAGAGCCATGAAACTTTCTAGGAATATTTGGCAGCATGTGAACTTATGCACCCAGGTATTTTGAAGCAGATTTATTCCTGATTGGTTGAGTTATGTGCCTTGATTAAGCAAATACGGCATTTTTAGAAAATACGGCTTTGTTAAAAAATTTGTAACTATTAGGATATATTAAATACGAAAGAAACTGAATATAAATTCTATAAAAGTTACTCTTGTAAAACCAAAACAAATTGTAAAACTGACAAACACGAGAGAGAAAAAAATGGCTTGAGTTGGGTTTGAACTCATACCCTTCAGTAAAAATGTCTCAATCCTTCACAAAGTAATGGAATTGAATACTCTTCAGAGCTGAGGTAAGGTACTAGGAATCCAATACCTTAAACCAACTTTTTTGGTTATGCTTTCCTCAGAGTCATTTATTATAGAAAGGTAAATATTTCAGTATAAGCCTTAACCAATTGTGAGTAATAGATTAAGTTTAAATGAATAGAAGTCACAAAGCAGTAAAAAAAAATATTTGTATTCAAGGTGAGTAATCATTTTCATCATATGCTTAGTCTGTCAGATTCAGGGTTATGGGTCCTATAATTGTCATTTCATCCGTATAATATAATTGCGGACGTTCCCATGCCAAATAGATAGAATGCCATTCCAGATAACGTCAGTCGACGATACAATATCCGGTCCATGCAACGAGAATTGTTGCGTTGATTCACAGTAGAGGAATAAAGCAAAACAAAATTCAGAAATTTGAAAACAGAGACAGTAGTAAAACCTAAAAAACAGCACGGACAATTGACTCTAAAACTAGAAATTTCATTTTTAACCTCTGTCGAGTAAGCAAAATGCATTTCAGTTTTGGTTAAGATTGAACAAAATATTGTTAGGAGAATTGTTATTCTTTTCGACAAATGCCAGCCAATGAAAGGCTTATATGCTATTTGATAGCATAAAATTAGATATATGTCAGGAAAGCAACAGGATTAAATAATTTTCCTCAAACATGTATAAAATACTATTATACGTGCTTGAGATCAAGTCTTTTTTAAAGGGATACCTTTATTTGTCAAATAAACTTGTTACCAAACACGATTTTGGTTGCTAAATTAATTAGAACTAGTCATCAAAACACCAACAAAAACCCAAGAAACTGCATTAATCATCAGTTGTTACTATGCAGAAGATTATTCAGTTTATGTATCGCCTTGTGAATGTCTTAAACATTCTGAGACAGCTAACAAGTGTGTGCCGGTAATCATGTAGTGCTAATCATGAGTGCCTCAAGTTACTACCTGCCATCTAAACCTTCAAACAAATAATAGCTTAATCTTAATTTATCTATGCTAACTGCTTAACTTTTACGATGCGACATCTCAAAATTCTCTAAACGCGATTTCAGAGCATATCGTTGCAAGTCATATGTCATTACTGCTTCTGAACATTGTTTTTTCTATGAGCGTAGTCGAACCATTTTACACTGGACGAATAGCTTTTCATCTGATTAGAGAAACGTCACATAGTCGGTATTGTTTTCATAAGGCGTTCTTAGCTGCAAACAGTGGCACTTTTCACCTGAATAAAAAAAAAATATGAATTTAATCAAAAGTTGAATATAATCTCAAATGTCCCTCCTAACAAGATATTATAAAGCTGCTGCATTTATATCTCAAAACAATTAGGATAAGAATCAAATTATTTGACACCCTTAAGGCGGATAAGTGGATCAGTCGTTTCACACACGAGTTGTAATCAAGAATCATGGGGTGATGTCCCGCTGCTTCACGAACACTAAATGTTTTATCGTATAAGACGTTTATCCTTGGTTAAGAAAAGTACATAAACTGAGCAATTTTAACAAGAAAGGGTATCTCGGAAATATGTGAAAAGTAGCAGTGAACAGTGTCTTAAGCATTAACAGTACAATTTAGATAGAAAACAAGTGTTCTGCTGAAATATACTCCTGGCAGAGCAACCTAGCAGGGAAATCCAAAGTTTAGGGTAAAATGAATCTCTTATTGATATATTCTACTGGCAGAGCAACTTAGCAGTGCATCGCTTAAAATAGAACAAATGTAACGTCCTACTGAAATGCACTGCTGGCAGAACAACCTAGCAGAGCATAACACAATTAGAGCAAATCAATGTCCTGCTATAATTCTTTGCTGAAAGAGCAGCAAAACTATAAAGTTGCTGAAATACTCTGCTGAAAGTACAACCTAGCAGGGAATCGCCCAATAAAGTAAAATTAATGTCTTGCGGAAATGCTCTGTTTACATAGCATTTGAACAGGACAATACATACTTTAAAGCGAATTCCATATGGTGGTGCGATGCGCATCTAACTTGTTCTGCAAACAGGGCATTTCAACAGAACATTAATTGTACCCTGTTTTGGAATGCCCTTGTAGGTTCTTTTGCGAGCAGAGCATTTTAATAAGGCTTAAATTTGACTTCTTTTAAAGAATGCCCTGCTAGGTTGCTCTGCTAGTAGAGCAATTCAGCAGGGCGTTATATTTACTCTATACTGAGCGATGCCGCGCTAGAGTATTTTAGCAAAGCACTTGCTTTCACCCTTTTACCATATTCAAGAGAGAACATACCCTATTTTGGAATTCTCTGCTAGAAAGCTCATCGAGCGGAGGATTTCAGCGGGGAATACTGTTTACTTCTTTTTCAAATGCTCTGCTTTTGATCAGTGGAATATTTCAGCAGGCTATCTATTTTACTATATTTCGTGCGATACCCTGGAAAGTTACCCTGCCAGTTGAGCGTTACACTTTATCAATTGTAATGCTTAGTGCTTAAGTCACCATTTACTGCTTACTTCTCATATTTTAGTACCATATATTTTTTCTGAAGTAAGGATTTCTGGTAGTCAAGATGTTTGTTTCTTTTCTCAGTAAATTATTGAGACTTTCTACCCAGGTAAGGATCTAACAGTAAGTCTATCCCTCAACTGTTTGATTCCACGATCATAGACCTACTACATAATATTGTTTTAAGAAACATTTCTTGATCCTGCTGTATTATGCTTTATTTTCTCAATTTCGTGAAGGAAGGCCATGTGTTCAGATACTTTAAAGTTTGGAATGCATTTGCACAACTTTCATGAAGTGCAATGTTTATTATACTGATATAAATAAAATCTATATGCAATTAAAATTTCATGGATTAACACTACTTCAGCACATTATAATATTTCTTCGAATCATTTTTTTTCAGTGAGCGTTTTTTTAATTTTGCAAATATACCTCTATGTTTCTAAATTAGTCCTACTGAGAAAAACGACATGATATTAGCATCAACTCGAATGACTTCGACTTTATGTGAATACAACGCACATTATCAAAAACAACTGAAATAACTCCAAGGGAGATGCGTCACTTACTTAAAATCAAAAACGTACTTAATTAACGTAACTTAAAGTTAACGTATGGGGATGGTTAAGGAAATGGCATTGATACTGCAATAAAAAAACGCATAACGGCCATTCCGAAATCACGGGTAACCCTTTTGACGGACAGTTTATTAAGGAAAGCAGACGGAAAAAAAAACAATAATTGTCGACATTTGTACAATGTGGCAAAGTAGAAATTCAAGATGCCATGTTAAAATGAATTTCTGCAGACATTACTGAAGAAACTGACGATAGAACTATGCTCGTCAATGAAGAAATATTCCGATTTAAGGTGCTTGAAACATTAGGGTCAGATAATATGGCTGAAGTTAAAATAAATTATCGGCGAGCATAAATATTAGGTCTTCTTTCACTCCACTTCTATAACTAACATGAAAAAAAGAATTACCTCCAATATAATTGTTATTGCATTTTTTGAGTTGGCCAGCTAAAATAAAATTTCATTATGTTCTGTTTTACTGAGTTCAAGTATGTTTTTTTCCACAGTAAATGTTTGAGTAAATCGGTAAATAAATATGCAAATCGGATTTCAGTACAGATTGGACTAGTCCACATTTTCAAGTTCACTGACCATAATTTTGAGTTTAGATCCACTGGTTCTTTCTTTTTTTTTCTTTTTTTTTTAATCGTCCATTATTGATGAAAAGAATCGGATTTGATTATTAAACAATTTAAAAAACAAAACGTTTTATCTACATCATGTGGCTTCCACATTAATTGTTTTTTCCAATTGCACTAAGCTAATCTTCGCTGAACCAAACTGTAAATTTCATTACCAAATAAAGCATTTATTTCATTGATTAGATTCGAGTTTATGTAGCTAAATAGACATTTACATGGTTCCAAAAAGTAAACAAAATCAGGAACTGCACTCTGTAACTCTAAACGTCATCAACTCAACATGACGTCATGATCACACGAACGAAATTCAGTTATACAAAATATCTGATATAAAATTTATTCACTAAGGGTCAGATCGTTTTTTGTCACATAAAAAAATAATAAAATAAAATGAAAAAAATAAAAAAATAACATTTCACATTTTTTCTTTCTGCTTGAGCCAAAACTGACCATGCCTCCACGTAAACGGGCCCGAACAACTTATAATCAATCAGCATCCAAGGACCATGACGAGAACAGATCCAGCTCTACAACCAACCAAGCCCCAGACGGTACTAGTTCGAGACGCACTCCTGGAGGATCTACCAAAAAAAAGGACAACAATCTGAATCAGGTCAAAACATCCCGTTATATACTTGCTCTAATGGTTTACTAGATGCCCGTGTTAGTTTAAACATTAAGGGAAAAATCTGGTCGGGCCAGTTTATTGATTTGCATACCCTCCTTCAAAACCAAAATGACCAGACCTCTCAAAGACAATCATTCCAAATACAAATGGAGAATAAATTGTCACTAAAAAAGAGCTGTCACCTAAAGTCTTAGAAAAAATCGAGGTCTGGTCTGATGCATTTTTGGTTTACATGTACATTTATGGCTTGAAACATCCAAATGAATTTATACGGATGCTTCAATATTTTTACAACATTCGCTTGGCTTCATCAAAATACACCGGTTGGTGGACATAGGCCTACGATAAACAATTTCGACTGGAAAAATCACTTAACTTGTCAACTTAGTGGGAAACAATAGATCCCGAACTCTGGATGATTTTCATGCAGCCATTACATCATCTGAATACCTCATCAGATGTACAAAAGAAATGTTTTTCTTATAACAGGTCAGGTTTTTGTAATGATAGATATTGCATTTACACACATGCTTGTCTAAGATGCCATGATAACCATTCCGCCACAAGCTGCTATTCTGTTTTCGCGCCAGGTCAACATTCAACTGATTTCCGTAATAACACTATGAGACATCCTTCAAACCTTCGTTTCAGGGCACCAGTCCCAAGGCAATTTACGGGACAAAGTATCGGTATCCCAAGAGCAAACAAACGGGCTATGGGACCTCGGCTTCTCTCCATTAACCTAAAAATTCTATAGAAACGAAACGCTTATTAAAATATCAGGACAACAAAGATGCAGAACTTTTACTGACACGCTTTAAAAATGGATTTAAGTTGAATTATTCAGGACTTAGGCTGCCTATACATTCTAATAATCTTTATTCAGTTCGCAAACAACCGGTACTTGTAGCTGAGAAACTTCACGCAGACAAAAAAGCAGGTCGAATAATTGGACCCTTTTCAGAGCCACCAATTTCGAATCTCTGCATAAACCCGGTTGGTTTAATACCTAAGAAAACTGGAGGCTGGCGCTTTATAACATATGTTTGGAACAAACCTTTCTTTTCCACCAAGTATAAATGATTTCATAGACCCTGAGTATAGCAGTGTTGAATATTCGTCTTTTGATAATGCAGTCAATATTGTACAGAACTTAGCCAAAGGTCATTCACCTGTATACATGGCAAAGGCAGATATAAAGTCAGCTTTTAACTTGTGCCCTATCAGACCCGCAGACTTTGATCATCTAGGGATACAGACGGACGATGGATACTGGATTCAAAAAATGTTACCTCAAGGCACATCTTGTTCATGCTTCATTTTTGAAAAGTTTGCTTAGTTTCTACAGTGGTGCGTACAAAATGAATCGGGTTCTAATAACATTGACCAATTACTAGATGATTTTTTCATGGCTGGTAATTCTTTCGAAAACTGTTTATTTCTTATGAAAATTTTTCAAAATATTTGTGACGATTTAGGTGTGCCTTTAGCTGAAGAAAAATGGATAGGGCCAGAAAAGTTAATTACCTATCTAGGTCTAGAAATAGATGCAAAAAATATATAATAAGAGTACCTTATGACAAAATAAACAAAAAAAACAACTTCTATTTTTAATTGAATGCAAAAAGATACGTCTCAGAGACTTACAATCTACAATATGACGTTTGAACTTTATCTTTAAAGCTATTCCAGGAGGTCGAGCTTTAATACGTAGATTCTATGACGTCATGTGTCAAGCATGTAAACCTTTTCATTTTCTCAATTGACAAGTTCATTGGCTTCAGTTTATAAAAGAATTCAACGGCTTAGGTAGTTCCATCAACCCTAATTGGGTTGAATCGAATTGTCTTCAGTCCTCACAGATGCATCAGGAAACAAAAACTTAGGTTGTGGATGTTACTTCCAGGGTCTGTGGTCATTTATTTAAATGGCCTAAGACATGGGAACCGGAAATCTTTAAAGATATTACATAATATGTCAATCTAATATTTAAGTACTTACTATTATTTTTCCAGATATTCAGACAATTACAAGGTGTGCCAGATGACCTGAGAACAACGTATCTCACACGAGCCATTGGCACTAATGGTTTGAAAATTGCCCGGCAAATAGAAACAGACAAAAGAAAGTATGGTTATGATTTCAATTTATCTAACTTAAAAAAACAAATGTCTGCAGAACAAAGCGTCTGAAATGAATAGGAGTATAGGTTTGATATATGGCATTCTTTTTCATCATATTTCAATAACATAACACTTGTAAAATTTCAGCAGATTGTTTTTGGGCCTTGATTCTATTAACACTGTAACTTTCAGTGAAAAATGATGCGAACCACCAATTTACGCATGAAATATTTCCTTAACTTAACAGAAATCTGAGATATGATTTTCAAATTATTTTTTCTTGTTCAAATTATAATTATGTTTCCTGTATTTTATTCAGAGATCAGCTTGTATATCTGAGTGAGGATTCATGGGAAGATGTGTGTTCGTCATACATATCAGCAGAGAAGATCCTTGACTATACAGGTATCGGTGTGACAACATAATTATACAGTTTTATGCTAGGTAGTCCAGCTAACATCACCTTTACTTCAGCGAGAACTTAACACACAATTAATTTTTTCACAAAAAGATACTCTTCATTTAATACTTTGGTGCTACTGGGACGGGTGCAAGAAGTAGGGTCATCAGTGTCATACTGACACATTTCTACGCCCTCTAATAGTGCAACTGCTAAGTAAATTTAAAGTTGTTGCTTTCAGTTCTTCAGGATGACAAAATTACCAGCTAATTACATCGAAAACTGTACTATTTCCACCACCAAAATAACATATTTTCTTAATTGCAGGTGATGTCAGCACTGCAGAAGGGAGGGGACGTTTTGAAACCTTTGTGCATGAATGCGAAAGAAATGACGAAAGAGCTATAACTGTTTTAATTTCAGCTTACGAAAATGGAAAAAAAAATGCAATCAATGAAAAAATAATTGAGAAATATACCAAAAAATTCATTTGCGAAATTAAAAAAGTAACCACTGCCGATACTGAAGAATAGGATAAATTTATTGAAACAGTTAATTCATATTCTGAAAGATTAGTTATTTACGTTCTTGGATATATTTTTGTTTTGCTTTGTAAGTTTGCTTCTAGTTACAATCATTTATCCGTATGTTCGCATTGAAAAAAAGTGCCAAAGGTCATATGAGTTTTTATTGCAGTTTTGATAAAAGTGCTTAAATATGGCAGAATTATGCTGACTTTGCAAGCATGAGGTATGATTTTAATTTTTTTTGTAAAATCAAACTGTTAATCTAACAAGTTATTAATTTATTCTTGGGCAAAATTTTCATTCATAAAATTTACTACACACTGAAACAGACGAAACTTCTTGTTCCTTTGTTAATTGGAGAGGTATTATCGAGAATGAAATTATTATAAATTCCGCAGTGGATTTAGGAGAAACTACTCTACTGACTCATGCCTAGTACATTTATCTGATCACATACAAAACCAAACAGCAAAAGGCCTGAATATGTTAGACCTTCAAAAAGCTTTTGACACATTCAATCACAATATTTGTTTTGGCAGAAACTGAAAGTAATGGGAGCTGAGTCGGTAGAGTGGTTTCGCTAATATATGAAACATATAACAGATGCCTATTTTGTTAAAAATACAATGTCAAAATTTGATAACATAGTTTGCAGTGTTTCCCTGGGAAGCATGCTGGGGCCTTTACATTTCCTATGCTATGTTAATGACATGGGTATTAGTATTAGTATAAATTGTAATTTAACTTTGTATGACAATGATAGTGCCATTGTTTTTTCTCAAAGACAACCTTTATGTATTTCATTGTTTCAATGCCTTTTTGATTATGCCAGTTCATGTTCCTACAACTGGCTAACCGAAATATTGAAAAGGAAGTTGCTAACTACAGAAAATAAGGTAATTAGATTTACATTAGATTATGAATGTAGAAAGTCTCTGTGTCTGATTTTAGTTGTCTTGGATTTTTTAATATTGAACACCGGTTTAAGCAACTAGGACTAAATAATACACAATATTTTTAAAATAGATGTCCAGCATATCTTATAGAAACTTTTAAAAGGTGTAGTGTACACTATCAGTATAACAGTAGAAACAGTAGCACAAAATTTTATGTTCCAAATGTAAATGGTTCAACTTTTCATTATAACGGTATTTTAGACTGGAATCAGTTACCTGCATGCATTCAAAACACAAAGATTAAGTTTACAACTTCAACTTTTTTTATAATGGTATTTTTACAAATACATATATAATACAAAGAATAGGTTTGCCTTTAAAAATGAATTAAAGAAACATCTTATGTTAAAATGAATTCTTAAAAATGAAGGGGCAAGTTTTATATATCTTTAACTGTACTTCTGTATTTTTTTTTGTTTTTACTTGATGTATATATGTAATGTGATACAGGTTGTTCATGTGATAAATATATATTTTAAGTGCTGATATCTTATTGTATACTATAGTATAAATAGTCATCATAAGATAAAAGGAGAAATGACATAAAGATCTAGGACCGTGTTGGAAATAAGCCGTAAGGCTAAAACAGGTTATCCTGTGATTATATATTACATCAGTTTCATGTCAGTATGTATCTGGATGGTGAAATATATTTCTGTGATAGTCATGCCAATTGTGATAATTGTTAAGTTGTGACATATATATATTTACACAAATAAAACTACCTATGATTATCACACGATTAAAACTATGTATCTATGACTCTTATCACATGTTTAGGATGTGCAGTGACAAAAACCAATCCCCACACATTTAAACTTTCGCTTCTGACAGTACTGTCAGTGCTCTGATAATGTTAAATTTGCTATTTGATGATGTGTATAGCCATAACTGTACTCAAGTACTATCTAAATCCTTAATCAAACAATGCATTTGTTACATGCATAGGACATGGGAAAAAGTTCATAATGAGGTTTGACCATGCACACATGAGCAAAGGTACCTGGTGAGGTTTGTCAATGCATGCATGGGCAATGGTGCCTTGTTGGGTTTGTCAATGCATGCATGAGCAAAGGTGCCTTGTAAGGTTTGTCCATGCACGCATGAGCAAAGGTGCCTTGTGAGGTTTGTCCATGCATGCATGGGCACATATGCCTAGGAAGGTTTGTCCATGCATGCATGGCAAAGGTGCCTTGTTTGGTTTGTCAATGCATGCATGAGCAAAGGTGCCTTGTAAGGTTTGTCCATGCACGCATGAGCAAAGGTGCCTTGTGAGGTTTGTCCATGCATGCATGGGTAAAGGTGCCTTGTGAGGTTTGTCCATGCATGCATGGGCAAAGGTGGTGTCCTCATTTTTCCGGCAGTTAACATTAACCTGGTTAAACCAATCTTCATACTCTGAAACTGCACGTTTTAGATTAAATGCCCTATTCCGACTTCACATAATAAAGTGTTATATTTAGAACTTATACCAATCATTTTAGGTTTTCATATTTGGGGCAAAAAGATAAAAAATACAAGAATAAATTTACAATCCGATAATGAAGCATTAGTAAGCATAATCAATAAAAATACATCAAAAATTGGCAGGGTAATGCATTTGATACGACACTTTTACTTTTGGAAAATAACACTGTAAACATATACCGGGGAAATCAAACAATATAGCTGATTCTATAAGTCGATTTCAGTGGGCAAGACTCTATCAACTACTTCCATCATACGCAAGCCGGGAACCATGCCCAGTACCAGTATCATTCCTTCGGCTTTCGAGCATGGAATAAACAGACTCCTCAGTGCTTCATTTTCACAAAATACACTTAAGCGATATCGCTCAGAAATCGATTCTTTCACCTATTTCTGTATTTGTACATACGGCAAGGTAACTTGGCCGCCTGGTTTAAAAAGATCAAATCACGGAATATATCGCATTTATGTCTTTGAGACATTACTCTCATTCTACAGTAAGTTGTCACATTTCTGCAATAAGTTACGTAAATAAATTGAACGGCTTTAAAGATAATACAAAACAATTTATCGTTAAAAGCATGCTATAGAAGGGCTCAAGCGTCAAAAGACACACACCGATTCAAGGGAACCAAAAACTCCGTCAATACTATTACAACTGCTAGATTCATTACCTCACGTTTGCAGGTCTCAGTTCGAATCCCTCCTTTTTGCGGCAGCCTTCTCTCTAGCACATTTTTGCCTTTTGCGTATAAGTGAATTCGCTACCCGCAATAAGAAAGCAGAATCAGAAGTTCTTCAGTTCAAGGACGTTATACTTGGTTCAGAAAGAATAAGGGTCTATTTTAAAAAATCAAAAACAGACCAATCAGGCACTGGAACGGCAGTCGATATCGAAATAAGCGACAGTAACAAAATTTGCTATGAAAAAATTTCAAAATACTAAGCTTTTAGGCCGACTGCCTCTGGTCTGTTTTTTATTCATTTTGACGGAAATCCGCTAACATGTTTCCAGTTTAATGCAGTGTTACGGAAAGCTTTCAATTTTTGCAGGTTTAGACGTCAATTTATACATATCACATTCCTTTAGAATTGGTGGCGCAACTGCAATGTTTCGCGAACAATCAATAGAAAACATAAAGGCTAAAGGAAGGTAGAATTCAGATTGCTACAAATCTTATATTCGTTACAAATCAGTATCCAAAGTTTGTTCAGTGTTTACTGTACAATTAAAATATGTATGGATGAGATCATTAATATGTGTACACTATATAAATGTTAACAGGCCATAGGTATATGGCAGTCTTTATAGTAAGCATTTTTATAGAGTTTAACGGGCTTTTGGTATATATCGATGTTAATAGTTAGCATCATATACATGTTAACATGTCATTGTTAATGGCAATACTAATAATACTTAGCAATCTATATTGATATCAACAAGCCATTTGTAGATGGCAATAGCAGCCATCGTTATATGGCAAAGCAATTTTATCTTCAACTGCATAATTTCTCTTAATATATTCAAAAATTGTGTTTGTATAGGACGTGTCAATATGCCACTGAATCCATTGGTATATGGTAGGCTGTGATGTCCGTCTTTGGCAATTAGAATTTAGCTTCAGACGACTATAAGGATTTGTAATCGAGCTGCTAACTTTTTACGACTGCATTTTGTATCTGTTTACCTGTTTTTTTTTGTTTTTTTGTTTTTTTCATACCTAAGAATTTTTTTATTCATGTTTTTTCTGTTGACATGTTTGCAAGTAAACGGTTTACAGTAAGTTTATTCTAGAATGATTTTGAATATGACGACTGATTTCTTACCGAATGACTCAGTTTTGCTTTATGCCAATAGGTTATCTTATTACAAATATTGCAGTAAGACAGACCAATGTTTAGATAATAGGTTCTTCCCTTATAAAGGGAGCCTACCATAGACTGTTATTCAGACCAGATGGGAACAGTTTAGGCTTACAACATTTCAATGTTCGGATAACTTGGGAATTCCTAGGTGGAATGAAAGTTAAAGACATACGCAGGTCTGTTGAATATCTTTTACAATTCAAGGGAGAGCCCGATATATTAGTTATACATTGTGGCGGGAACGACATTGGGACAAACTCTATTTTGGGCATCACATCTTCATTAAAAATATTTGAAGCCACTGTTACCTAACACAACTTTTGTATGGTCGCAAATACTTCCCCGAAGATCCTGGCGTTACATACCTAGTAATCGTAGCGGAAAGAAATAGAAAAAGAATTAATAGTCCAGTCGCTGCCTTTTTTATACGTAACAGTGGTGGTTATATAAAGCACACTGAAATATCACCCGAAGAAAAATTTTTCTTGCCTTAATGGCACACATTTATCAGAACTGGGACATGATATCATGTAAAACACACTGTCGTCTGCTCTATACAAAATCATATTTACTGGGGAGCTTGTATATACATGTACAAAGTAACATAGTTTTTTTGCTACAATTTGGCCATGGCTCGTTGCAGATTCATGTAAGTCCGCTTATTATGGCGGAAGGCTTGCTCTTTAATTCTAAGTCGCGCCTTTTTTGGCATGTACTTTCATGTATCTGCTGAATTCTTTCTTGGATTCCCACCGTTATCAGAGGAATCTGTCAAATAATTAAATAATTCCAGTCATGGCCAAATTATTGCCAAACTACTAGTTATTTAAAATTAGAAAATAGATGTATGCCTTTGTCCTACATATTTACGCTATATTCTAGTTAACAATACAACAAGCAAGATACGCCCATTTGTTTTGAAAGAATATTTTTTTTTTAAAGACCAAAAATAAAATAATAATTTAGTGAAGTCATTGCTATCTTGCTTGTTGTACGCTGTTTGTTTAAGTCGCATTGCAAAGTAATAAAATGTTTGCGACATATATCGTAAACAGCGTTTATTTTGCAAGCGACCCTTCCTTATATCCAATCAGAATTACTGATCTACGCTTTAGAACCGCCTACGATTGACTACCCAGTATTTAAAGGAACGCACGCTCTTTGAGCGTTCTTTTACTGGAAACTTCATCAAGAAGAGGTAGAGAGTTTTAAATTTTCAGACATTTTAAAATAAAACGTTTTTTTAACCCGCACCAGCCCTCCCTTTTGCTCTCTTTTTGTCCTTTTTTGTATTTTATACTTTCAGTAGCAGACTGAGTTTTAACTCGACATATTCCAGTGTAGGCGTGTTCGATGGTTACTAGCTTAACGTATCGTTCTTAAAGCAGACATACGGAATACCGTTAGGGCCATCGTGGTACGACATTATAATCCAGACGGCGACAATGCGATAGTGCGAAAATGCGATGGCGACAGTGCGATAGTGCGAAGGCGACAGTGCGATAACGCGATAATGCGATGACGACAATGCGATAATGCGATGGCGACAATGCGATAACGTGATAGTCCGATGGCGACAATGCGATAGTCATATCGTACTGTCGTCATCGTATCATCGCATTGTCGCCATCGAACTATCGCATTGTCGCCATCGCACTCTCGCGTTTTCGCATTGTCGCCATCGCATTATCGCACTGTCGCCATCGCATTTTCGCACTATCGCCCTCTGGATTATAACTTCTAACCACGAGGACCCTATCGGTATTCCGTATTATAAAGTCATCCATTTTATGTTTCTGCAACTGTTTTTATTTCGTAAAATCGCTTGTGTACATATATGGCGACAGTGCGATAATGCGATGACGACAGTACGATATGACTATCGCATTGTCGGCATCGCACTATCGCGTTATCGCATTGTTGCCATCGCATTATCGCACTGTCGCCATTGCATTATCGCATTGTCGCCCTCTGGATTATAACGTCTAACCACGATGGCCCTAACGGTATTCCGTACAGACGACATCGTCATGACTGAAGAGTGGTTGATCACATGTATGAGAAACATTAATGCAAGACTTTTTCTTAGATTCTACCGCTATCGGTGAATCTTTTGTCGTTTCGAATACTGGTGATGTTTCTTATATCTAAATATATGTAGAAAATTAATATTTACAATCGTAATTGATAATGAATAAACTTTACTCATAGATTTTCCGTTATCAGAAAACCCTTTGCTAAATTATATGGCATGTACTTTCATGTATCTGCTGAATTCTTTCTTGGATTCCCACCGTTATCGGAGGAATCTGTCAAATAATTAAATAATTCCAGTCATGGCCAAATTATTGCCAAACCTCTAGTTAATTAAAATTAGAAAAAAGATGTATGCCTTTGTCCTACATATTTACGCTATATTCTAGTTAACAATACAACAAGCAAGATACGCCCATTTGTTTTGAAAGAATATTGATTTTTTTAAAGACCAAAAATAAAATAATAATTTAGTGAAGTCATTGCTATCTTGCTTGTTGTACGCTGTTTTCTAAGTCCCATTGCAAAGTAAAGATATTTAAAACAGTAGCTGTTGTATGTTTGAGATTTTCTGTCGTCCGGAAATGAAGATCAAATATTTAATTAATTTGTAGATTAAAGATCGCCTTGCAGCCAATCAGCCTCACAACTAGATATAAAACAATTGAAGTAATTCCGGAATGTTCCCGTATTAGTTCCGTGTCCTCAGTAAGTGACAACAATCATACTGCGTGTCAAATCTTTCAGTAGTAAGCTCGACACTGTATATAAAATATGTAGGCATCCTTGTAAGTCCCCGTATTAGATCCGTGTCCTCAGTAAGCGACAACAATCACACTGCGTGACAAATCTTTCAGTACTAATCTCAACTCAGTATGTTAAATATTTAGGCATCCTGGTAAGTCCTCGTATTCGATTCGTGACCTTAGTAAGCGCAACAAAGATCCCTTCTTTTACCATATAATATCATACAAATATGGACTTTTAGCTGATAAATATGATGTGATATGTTACGTATGTACCTAAAAATTAATATTGACTGAGGATAATACCGAGGTCAATATTAGTTTTAGGTACATATCACATCATATTTTCCAGCTAAAAATGTCCATATTTGTTTATTTATATTGTCACGATCTAGGGACGTGACGTTGCTGTCTTCACCGTATATTTGGCTATAACACCTAACGCAATATGTCACAATCTGGGCACATGAAGTCGACAACTTAGTCGAATAAATACTAAGTCTTGGTTATAAGACTTATTAAAGTATGTCACGATTTGGACATGAGACACTGCTGCTGCTACGTTGAATATACATTGGGTTATATTAAACTATTCCTATTATTTATAGTAAAACATCACAAAGAAGAAAGTCGTTGTTAAGTTTATAAGTTTTAATAACGCACTAAGCTCAACGATTATAGATCAACAGTAAAACATGAAATATTTCTAACGCATTAATATCAATTCCTAATGTTCTTCCCAAATTTGATAATGTAATCATGCAATTCACACAAGAGAAATTCACTCTTTAATTATTATATATTACAAAATGTACTTATTATTAATATAACTAGTTGCTTTGCACCAGAAATATCACTTAAAACCTGTGTTAACAATTCTTAATAATTGTTGCCTTAAAACTTTAATAATTCACAATGTTTTCCTAACTGTCAACTTTCTAATTTTTATAACGGCATAAACGGCTTTCCACAGTTAAGAATACGCGCGAGAACAAAATGGCGCACCAGTGAACCGTGATAAAAATAGCAGAAATGTTTATTACTGACAGTTATAAAATATGTTTAAATAATTGTTATAAATGAAACAGCTTATCGAAACTCTAAAGTGAATAAAAATGTCTATCTAGATGAAATAGCCCGCTTACTTGTAGTGTAAACTTATTTTTATTAAGACCTCTGAGAATTTAACCGAGCGTAGCTTTACGTTACAAATTCTGACTCATGACTCCCCGAAATGCGGCAATCCCAGCCTATTTATACTAGATCTGCAACCGCAACCAAAACGCACCCCAAAAAATGAATGATCACCCCCAGAAAATGGTTGCAGGTAAATGCACCCCAAAAAATAGTCTGCTTACAACCAAAGTGCACCCAAAGAAATGGTTGATCACCCGTAAAATTGGTTGCAGTCTTAGAGAATTTACAGAGACTGATTGACTGGTTATATCACCAAACATGCTTGTCAAGAATTAATGAAATATACCTGATGTCAAAGTGCCAAAGTGGGTGACTATACATAACATTAACTTGTAGAACTCTACAATACCCCCTTGTTTCTATGGCTAAACTCCTGTTGCCATACCAATAAATTGACTTGAACTATATCAAGACTTGAAAAATAACACTTGCCATAATGAACTTAAATTGCTTCACACTTTTGACGCGTAATTCACATCATTAAAAACAGTCTATTTAAAACACACCAAAGTCATTAAAGGTTCAATGTCTTTTGTATTATCACACGCGGTATTTTTTTACATTTAACACTACAGTTTGTTAAAGTTATTAAAAGTCCTTATAGAATTTTTTACAGTTTGTTTGTTCGCGATATTTAAGGCAACTTCTTCATTGTTGATTGTTTGTGCTCCAGGATGATCTTTATCCTACCCTCTCGATGCATTACAACCTGGACTTGCATCGAGAGGGCCCGCTTAAACATTTGCGGGCGATTTATCCGCACACTGCCCTATCCTTGAATGGCTGCACGCGGACTCGCCGGAGCGAGCGCTTTATCCAAATTAATCTGCCAAGAGTTAAAACAAAACAACCAGTCTCTTAGAAAGTTCCCGAGAGAGCTCAAAATTCTTCCTCACTTCCTCCTCTTCACCTGGTGAATTACGCTCTTTAATGGTTCCCTCTTTTTACTAGTGTCATTCTCCCCTTGCCCGCTATTCCTCTGTTCCACTATCACGTTCTCCTTGTTGTTATTGATCTCTTCTTCAACCTCTATTGATGTTTCTCCTCTAGAACTTGACGCTATTGTTCGCTCCATTTTCGTCAGTTTTCTCTCGATCCTTTCGAGTTCCCCAGCGATCATTAACGAGGCCTTCTCTGAGCATCGTGCGGCACGAGTCTGGTCATCCAATGCCTTGAAGATCATTTTCGCGGCATCCATTATGGCCTCAGCTGTTGTCAACTCATTCTTCTGCTGGAACTCTATGTTCAACGGGTGCTTCTCTTTGCTGCTTTGGGGCACTTTGCATGACTGCGTCACTCTTTCTTTTGTGGTTTCCCTTTCTACTGTAGCTGATGTCTCCTCTGTCCCACCAGACCCTACTAACTGCTTACTAGGAACTTCCTGCTGAACAAGTACAGGTTCAGCCCTTGATTTCTTTGTTGGTGGGTGGTTGTTCGTACCAAAGACTTCCTGGTATAAAGGGTCGTGCACATCAGTCACTTGGAGCTGAAGTTCATCTTGCACAGGAATTCCTAATGATGACTTTGCTGACGTATTTGGCGTAAACAGAAGCTGGTCAATACTGATTCAAATATATTGGACTGTCTCCTGCTTTTGGCGACTCGCACTTACACCTACAGCTGGGTATGACAGGTTGGTAGTGATACTAGTGGAACCCTGCGCCTCATTTACATCAACAATTGGGCACTCCAAGTCATCCGTTAGTAGGTCATGAAGCTGAGGTATCCCCTGTGCCGTCTCAGACTGTTCTGCAGATCTCTGTGTCAATGGAAGGTTGCCCTTTTGTGCCACATACCCCTGGTGATTTGATGTAATGGGCAGTCTTGGGCTTGGGGTGTTGAGTCGTTTGGAACTGTTAGGCTGCAACCTTGTCACTCTGTATGCCTGGTCCAACGTCTGACCAATAGAAGTTTGCATCATTAGGCCTCGGTTTGGACCCATACTAACGTCTGGAAGATGCAGTACCCCAGAAGGAAAAGTGGAGGCAATTGTGGAGTAGGTACCGGTTGTACCAGTGACTAAAGGGAAACTAGCAGACACCTTGCGTTGACTAAGCTCTAACTGCATAGAAGCTGGTGGGAGACCTGAACCCAAGTGCTGTGTCTGTGGTAACGACGGGAACTGTGCTGCTAGAGTCTGAGCCTGTCCCGCACATGACATGTTATCTGTCATTCTCTTTGGCGCTCCAGCAAGGTTGTGGTTGTCGTCTGTGACCAGCCACCGTGGAAGAGTTCTACCGTCTGCAACGACCACATCTTCATCGTCTTCGTAGAGGCCCTCGCTGTCGTCTGGGTTACCCTCGGGTGTTCCCTTACTCTGCCTCGCATAATATCGAGCCGACTCTTCCTGACCGAGCTGAGCCATATCTTCGTCTCCTACCCAATAAGGTTCTGAGGCCTTCACCAGAACGTCAGTGTAATCTGGGACTCCCATAAGTACCTCCTTCTCCTTGTGCCTCGAGTAACGCGTGAGGTGGTTATGGAGAGACTGCCTGTCTGTACATCTGAAGAGGCAGAAAGTACAATGGTACGGTGCCCTAGCAAGTGTTACCTGGTCCTTTAGGATGTGTGAAATCATACCCCCTCTTCTATCGATCTTGTAACAATGCTTGCACTGGAAAGCCCTTTTGCGTCTTCTATACAATGACAACGTCATCCATGCCTGCAAAATACACAAAATAAGAGGCTCTAAGAATTCGGCTGACACCCCTACTCTCACGGTCACTGGTGAGCCTGGAGCTTGAGCGAGTAACGCGTTTTTCGGCGGCATCCGCTCGCTGCTATGTTAAGTATGTACTAAATCTAAAACTGCAACTTTTATCGACTCAATGCGATTTCATAAATAACCTATTGTCGCGCAATAAAACACTAGTTGTCACTAAAATCTGATTAGCCTCTCTCGGCTAACCACGCTTCTTTACCTACCACTAGCACAATGTATGCCTTTTGTCTCTGCGACCATAAGTTCATTACAGACTTTGCTTTACAAAAGGTCATCTCTAATTAAACACCTGTAATAGTTTTAGGCAGTACGCCCGTCTGCAATAAATATCTCTATGTCTGTTGCTAGGCAACGGTTTTTCTCTAGGTTAAACAAAAAACGTTAACACGTCAAAGTGACAAACAAGTTCACATTTCAGAAGATTTATTAATATGAGTAAACAACACTGCAAAACCATAATCATCTACCATTTATTATAGTTTACAAAACAAAAAAAATAGAAATCAACACGGATTGTATAACACATACAACATACTCGATCACAAAAAAAATGCACCGACTGAACTGGTGCTGTTCACCGGGCTTGCCCTTAAATTTTGTCACTAGTTGTCTGGCCCATCTAGGCGGGTTCACTCCTTCGTACAGCTTAAGCTTGTTATGATGAACGATTCTTTCCGTCCCCTTGCCATCAAGTTGTAGGACAAAGTTTATTTTTGACAGCTTCACTTTGATCACATAAGGGCCATCATATGTTTTTTCAAGTTTCGGAGCAACTCCGACTTTCTTGGTCTCATGGACGCGCAACATTTTCTCTTAGAGGCCAGTGACATAGTCTGAGAGGTTCCCTGTGTTTTGATTCACTTCACTAACGTGTTCAAATATTAAGTCCGCTGGCATACGAATTTCTCGGCCGATGGCGAGTAGATTTGGAGACATTTTGGTGGCTTCATTGGGTGTCGACCTATATGCACCCACCAGACAACCTAAATTAAGGTCCCATTGATTCTGCTCCCCGACAAGATATGCTTTAACCATCGCAACTAGTGTTTTTACAAATCTTTCAGCTTGGCCGTTACCTCGGATTCCTGGCACTACATATTGACTTCTTTATTTGCAGCATAGAGCACAAGGACTTAAATACTTTGCTCTCAAACGTAGGGCCTTGGTCAGAGTGAAGCACCAAAGGCGTACCTCATCTTGAAATGACCTCATTCAGTATGCGCGCAGCGCATTCTTCTGCCGATTGATTGGGCACAGCAATGACCTCTGCGTACTTTGAAAAGTGATCGGTCAGCACCAATACATATCTGTTATTGCGAGGGGTTACTGGGAATGGACCAACATAGTCGACAGCTAAAAGGTCCCATGGTGCCCCTGCAGCGAGCCTACCAAGTGGGGCTCTTGGTGGCTTTTGCGGTTTCCTGTTTGCCGCGCAAACATCGCAACGTTGGATATAAAGTCTTATATCCTCTTTCATTCTAAACCAGTAGTAGTGTGTATGGATGCGAACTTTTGTCTTCTTTATTCCTAAGTGTCCTCCGACAAGTAAGTCATGAGTTGTTGCACTATAGTTTGTATATGACAACGTGGTAAGATCATCTGCATATATTTATCAGTGCCGTCTCTTTTGTCGAATGCCTTGTACAGCACACCGTTCTTCAAGACCAAAGTATCCCAGAGTATCCAATAGTGCCTTACGGCTGGACTTTTTACCGTCATGACCTCGCTTGTTGGCTTTTCTCCGTCTTTCAGTGCTTCGATCAGCATCGCAATATCAGGATCTTGTCTCTGTGTTATGCCAACATTTTCTTGTAACTGAAGACTAAGCCAGTTGTCCCCTCTTCGGCTTCTATCGACCCCCTTTGTACTAGCCTTGTCTTCACTACCTAGCTCGGTTGAGGTGCTGGCACATTCATTTATCTTTCTTAAGTTTTCTATTTTGTTCCCCTCGGCAGTACAGGTATCCGCATTTGCCTTAGCTAACATTTCTGTGGCTCCTCTGCGACACTTGTCACATGGGCCACATTTAAGGGGCTCGCTAATGTCCACACTACTACAACTGCAATCTCTTGGGTTCTCACATCTGGACAAGGTATCACAATGCCCCTGCTGTCTTCCGGGTCGGTATTGTATGCTAAAGTCGAAAGGAGCAAGGATTGCTATCCATCGTGCAATCTTTCCATTAGGCTCTTGCAGGCTGAAGAGCCAGATCAGGGCCTTGTGATCGCTTCGGACAATGAACTTGCGTCCTAGCAGGTACTGTCTAAAATACTGTACAAAAAACACAATGGCTAACAATTCTTGTTCGGTAACGCAATAGTTGCGTTCAGCCTTGTTTAATGACCTACTTGCATAGGAAATGACACGCTCTCGACCCCCTTGTTCTTGTTGGAGCACGGCCCCTATTCCGTGCCCCGAAGCATCTACATCTAGATACAATGTGCCGCCGTCGTTTAACGGGTACCCCATTACATCCGGACTTGTCAATATCTCTTTCACTTTATTAAAAGCCTCCTCGCAAGCTGCATCCCAAATGAACTGACTTTCTTTTTTTGTGAAATCTGTCAGTGGTCGCACAATTTTTGCATAATCCTTTACAAATCTTCTATAGTATGATCCCGTGGCGACAAATTGTTTCACTTCTTTAGCATTTTGAGGCCTTTGCCAACCAACTATCTTCGCAATGTTAGTGTGGTCAGGGCTGACCCTCTTGCCTGACACCACTTGTCCCAAAAATATTACTTCGGTCTGCAACAACTGGCATTTCTCTGGTTTGAGCTTCAGGCCAGAATCACGGATCCTCCCAAGAACTTCATCCACATGCGTAGATGTTGTTCAAAGTCAGGGGCAAACACTATTATGACATCTATGTACACAAGGCAAGTAATCCATTGCAGTCCTTGGAGAGCCAACTCCACTGTGCGCTGAAATGTACTAGCCGAATTTGACAAGCCGAAGGGCATCCTTGTCATCTCATACTGGCCGTATTTGCTCACAAACGCACTCTTCGGAATGTCTTCTGGTTTCATGGGTATTTGAAAATACCCCTGGTCAAGTCGAAACTGCTGAACAGGCTTGATCCTGATACCGCATCCAGACAGTCCTGAATGCGAGGCAACCGGAACCCATCCTGCTTGATTAAACTGTTGACTTTTCGGTAATCAACACACGGCCGAACCGCGCCGGACTTCTTCCGAACTAGTACAATTGGGCTTGCCCATGGCGACGTACTTGCCCTGATCACACCTTTTTGTCGTAAGATGATCTATTGCTTGTCTTTCCTCCTTCGCAAAAGTGAGGGGAACGCGTCTCGGTCTTTGACGAATCGGTTTCGCATCCCCTGTATCTATCGAGTGCTCAGTTAGGTGCGTAAGACCAATGTCCCACTCGTCCTTTGAAAACGTGTCTCTGTACTTGACGAACAGACCTGCTTTCCAACTTCTGATCGACCCTGTGTCAACTTGTCAAAGAGTTCTTTTAAGTGCCCAGGAACCTCGCTCTCGACGGCTGCTTCAAATGGCATTCGTCTAGTACTGTCTTGCCTATGCACGGTGCCAACTCTACGGGTTCGGTCGAAATTAACTAGTTCATTTGGGTTTTCTCTTTCAGCGATGGTATTCAAAACAAGTTCAATTCTCTCTGCCCTTCCTACTTCCGTCTTGTCTTAGGGTCACAGTGTGAGAAAACGGATTCAAAACTCTTACCTTGCTAGTGGTTGATGCATTGATGTCTACCAGCACAGATGCCATTAAAATATGATACCTACTTACAAATTGTTCGGTTGGTTCTATAATATACTTCCCATTCTGATCATGATCATCGCCTTCGTTCCTCTCAACGTACACGTCTACGAGGGCTTCTGTCCTACCCGAAATTTGCGCATCGTCAGCCATCACTACTCTCTTAATTGTATGACTTCGCCCTACTTGAAAGCAAGGGATTTCTACGCCGTCCAAGATGATCTTAATGGCTAAGTAAAATGTCAGCCCCTTGACTACCCCCCTCAAGGACAACATAACCCAATAATACCTCGTCCTCTATGTCGGCAACTACAGCCTGTATGGACCTTAAGTGCATCCCCAGGCGAATAACGAAATGCCCTTGCCCACACTCCTGGATCGGCAATCCACCAGCGCCTATTAAGCATGATGAACTCTCTAAATTTGGCCGTTTCTCGACAGCAATCTTGTTGTATACCTTCGTGGATAAGACAGTTCTCGAAGCCCCCGTGTTGGCAGTGAATACTATGGGTACATCTTCCACCAAACCTTTGATGTACACCCCACTACTCATTCCCCTACACTGCTTCACTCTTGTCTTATCCTCTATCTCCTTTGGTCTTCGATTTTCGAGTTCATCTCCAATGCTATCTTTAAAGGTTGCCTCTAAAAATCATTTGCTTTCAATTCGTTCCGGCCTTCAACATTTCCTACATCCTGTTGGACCGCCCTTTGGCCACAAGAGCCGGTCCCTTGTAGTTTAAAGGTTTTCTCTCATCTCATCTTGTCGCTCTGTTGATGTCCACCCTTGTCATTCTGACGGTCTGACTTCTCTGGGCAGTCGCGCGCAAAATGTCCAAGTTTGTGGCAACTAAAACATTCTTTTTCGCCCTTGTTTTGTCTTCGTGGCTTGTTCTCGACAAAATGATTTTCGACCTTTTGTAGCCGGTGTAAAATTGATTTTAAGATTGACCCTGTATCGGTTATTCATCTCGGTCTTCAGCACGTTGTAGTTCAGCAAGGCTGCCGGGTGTAATTGTGAAAAAACAAACTCGGCCGCTTGACCTTCCACTTTCGGTAAAAGTTGGTCTAGTTTGTCATTCTCATTCCATCCCATTCTCTCTGCAATCGTTTCAAAGCGAGTGATCCAAACCACCCAATCTTCCTTTCCAGTGAAAGATGGAATTTTTACATGATTGGATTCACGGGAACCTCTGTGCATGTAGTTGGGTGGGGTGCTATTGTAGAAATCGCCCCTGCTATATCTAACATCTGGCATATGGGAGTTAAACGCCTGGTTGTCATTTCTGTCATAAACATTTATGTTGTGTAAAAGTATTCATTGCTAGGCAATCTTCTATTTTGACGCTGGTTTCCATTGCAACGGAATTCATCTCTCACCAGGTTAACGTATGGGTCACTGTTTATTGGTGTTACAGCTGTCCCCGTAATTGCCCCAGTAAGGTTTGAATCTGACCTATGACCCTAAAAGACTGTTGGTTTGATAATTCATTTTCCGTACTACCTGTCCCATAAGCCCTGGGTCGGAATGACTCAGCGTTAGGTGATAACTGTCTATTTTCTGGCATAGCACTATCATTCCGAGCTTTGTGTTCAAATCTTCTGGTTTCGGTTGAACTCTCAACTTGTTGTGGCTGCTTGAGCTCCCGAAGCTCACTTACAACCTCTTTAAGGAGAATTGTCATGCCACTTACCATCTCAACCATTTGACCAATAGCTCTTACGCTACTATTGTCTTGCGCACAGTCAGGTGAATCGGACCTATTGCTTATTAATGACGTTACCTCTGACCTTTCATCGGCTGTCAAAGCTTCATGTTGTTCGTTGGCCTCCTGAACTTCTTCCTCTGGTATGAAGGAGATTATGCCCTCACTATCGACTGGCACTGGGTTGTTCATGTCGCCTCTCTACTGTCTATTGCCTCTAAAAATAAATTTTAGCGTGGACTCGATACTGTAATTTCTACAAATATAACTAGGCTGGCACCATAAAATATGTCACGATCTAGGGACGTGACGTTGCTGTCTTCACCGTATATTTGACTATAACACCTAACGCAATATGTCACAATCTGGGCACATGAAGTTGCCAACTTAGTCGAATAAATACTAACTCTTGGTTATAAGACTTATTAAAGTATGTCACAATTTGGACATGAGACACTGCTGCTGCTACGTTGAATATACATTGGGTTATATTAAACTATTCCTATTATTTGTAGTAAAACATCACAAAGAAGAAAGTCGTTGTTAAGTGTATAACTTTTAATAACGCACTAAGCTCAACGATTATAGATCAACAGTAAAACATGAAATATTTCTAACGCATTAATATCAATTCCTAATGTTCTTCCCAAATTTGATAATGTAATCATGCAATTCGCACAAGAGAAATTCACTCTTTAATTATTATATATTACCAAATGTACTTATTATTAAAATAACTAGTTGCTTTGCACCAGAAATATCACTTAAAACCTGTGTTAACAATTCTTAATAATTGTTGCCTTAAAACTTTAATAATTCACAATGTTTTCCTAACTGTCAACTTTCTAATTTTTATAACGGCATAAACGGCTTTCCACAGTTAAGAATACGCGCGAGAACAAAATGGCGCACCAGTATACCGTGATAAAAATAGCAGAAATGTTTATTACTGACAGTTATAAAATATGTATAAATAATTGCTATAAATGAAACAGCTTATCGAAACTCTAAAGTGAATAAAAATGTCTATCTAGATGAAATAGCCCGCTTACTTGTAGTGTAAACTTATTTTTATCAAGACTTCTGAGAATTTAACCGAGCGTAGCTTTACGTTACAATTCTGACTCATGACTCCCCGAAATGCGGCAATCCCAGCCTATTTATACTAGATCTGCAACCGCAACCAAAACGCACCCCAAAAAATGACTGATCACCCCAGAAAATGGTTGCAGGTAAATGCACCCCAAAACATAGTCTGCTTACAACCAAAGTGCAACCAAAGAAATGATCACCCGTAAAATTGGTTGCAGTCTTAGAGAATTTACAGAGACTGATTTACAAGAAATAATGGCCAACTCGGTAAAGTCTACGCTACCGGTTTAAAGTAGAGACTATATAACAGTATCATGTACCTTAGACAGGTTTAAATTATCGATTTTCCTCTTGTACATAGTAGATTTACGCTTGGTAACTAACAACAATACCACAATGCATTGCGAATAATATGGCGTCTATGTAAAACTAGTGAAATGTGTTTACAACAATTTCTAACATTTCGAGATAAATACGTGGATTTAAATAAAGTTACATGATGCTAAGGAAACACAAGACTTTGCTCAGATAGTGCAATAATGCTTCAGCACAATATTAAAGGATTTACGCATGGAAATAAACAAACAGTTGAAAATATACATGTCCGAAAAATTCAGATACATATTCAGACTGAAATAAAAGATCAACAAGGATTTCCACAAGCATGTACAGGCTAAACTAGTATATAAGCTACTTGCATGAGTGTATGTTTTGTCATCCTAAAGCAAAATGTGCCTCATCTTGTGTTTTATAATTGGTTATATCACCAAACATACTTGTCAAGAATTAATGAAATATACCTAATGTCAAAGTGCCAAAGTGGGTGAGTATACATAACATTAACTTGTAGAACTCTACTATATAATCTATAAATAGCTATTATATGGCACATTTGTTTTATTTTCCCTGACGTTGTTTTCATCCATTTCTTTTATCGCTGTCAAATGAACGCACCGGAAACGTCATAAATCACAACATCCTATCAGGTGGCGCATTCGACGGAATTTGCCGAAACGGCTTTCGTCATTTCCCGAAAGTGCGTCGTTTCGCCGGAAATGTCCGAATTATAAACAGATGCGGGGGATTCCCAGGAAATCTATTTTTGAAAAAAAAAACGGTCAATATGCTCAGATACGCCTGCACCAATCAGAGAAAGGCATTTACAAGCTAGTTATAGGTTATATAATAAGCTTAATATTTCTTCTAAATAAATAAATTTCATTTTTTTTCATTGCCATTAGATTGCAATTAGATCACATCAGAAAAAAAATGTTGTTTTTTCCCCATTAAGTTTGATCTTTCCTACAAGATTTAAACATTAATCATTTTAGATTGTGAAAAAAAAACTTAAATAATAATTGTTATTAAAATGTAATACTAGAAAAAGGAATTTGTCATTTTACGTTGTTTTAGTAAATGGAGAATTAGTGTGTAGATCAACAAAATTCTAACAGATGTAAGCATGTGTCTGTACTAAAAACGGTATTGTAACAATCATGTCGTCACAGGTGTTGATTAATTGAATAATTAAATAAAAACAAAAACGTGTAATATTCCATCTCCTTTTACTATGAACTGTTGAAAACGTTCCGCCAAAGATCTTTAAAACAGAACTTGGACGGACCGCCGATAAATTTAGTGTATATTTGGAATGTTTAAGCCTTATCTGACTAATAATATGTTTTGGTCCCGTTAGTTCTTTTCGCTCCTTTGCTCACTTTATAACATAAAAAAGCCTGCATTTAAAAAATGAAGCAAAGTTCATGTAGGTACGAATACAGTTTTTCATTAGGATGCTGTTAGAATTTACTGAAATTAGTAAAATTACTAACATAGTTTAAGAATACTTGTCACAAAAACCGTAAAGTTGCTTACAAAATTTCATAAAAATCGGACAGAATTCAATATTGCTGGCGAAAAAAGTTCACCAACATGTAAAATACTTAACATACTGATCAAAATGCACGCATTAAAAAGGGACTGTGAGAGTAACTAGGGGATGGCACCCTTGGAGACTACCTCTGCACCCTCTTATTGAACTTGACTGAGAAAACATATCTAACGACCGTTAAATAACTTATACAAATATTGCACATTTTTCTCTATCTACAACCAAAATATGTTCATATGTATCAGCTAACAATTTCTCTATTATAATTGAATTTTTCTCCCAATAATTCTGTTAACAGCTCATTATGTGGACGATAAAATTCTTCCAAGAGTGCTCGGGTCTGCGGTAGCATCTCGCCAACCTGTCTGTCATTCTTTTTTCTCTGATTAGCACGTCTATTCGGGTTACCTACACGTACTATGACCTTCTGTTCTAACTCAGCTGAAATAAGAAGACAGTTACGTTTTCTCTGTAAAACAGGCTAATCTGACGTCACAGAATAAAAACTGAAGTAATGCAACTGATATCACAAATTCCGTTATACCAAAAACTGTTTGTACATTTCAAACTGATCTATTCTTGATGCAGATTCCTTCAACTTTCTTATATTGCTATCGAAACATCCATCATTTGACAGCAAAGTTATTCGTAAGAGCCATTTTCAATTTTTTCAGTCAAATGACTTTACCCACAAGTTCAGACTAAGATTCGAATATGCGAGCTAGCAGACCGAGCGCAACATTGCGAATTTAGTGTTGATGCAAAAACCACTGAGCTATTAAAGACAGGACTACTAATAAGAAAAAAAATAATCAGTTCAAGTAAGTAAATTTTACAAGAGTAAAATTCATAATTTATCAAAAGTTAATTCATAAGCTTCATTTGTTCTTAATTGAGATACACCGTTAAAACACAATACAAAAAAAAGTGTAAGAAATTAATCTCGAGTCATCCTGATATTACTAGTTAGTGAGCTACCGACTACGTAAAGAATTATTTGTGATGTGTCTGACATAGTGTATAGGAACTGCATGTCGACATTTTGTATCGAGAGATATTATGTCTGCCATTATAGTCAGTTTAGTACTGATGGCGTCAGAACTAGCAATAACTTGTGAGAAGCTTTACCTAACGCCAATAAATATGTTTAATTTCACTTGTGGTAATATAAGAAACGGTACTTACGTAATTCTAAAAAGGTAAAAAGCCGTTGCATGTACGCTGCAGTTTTCTTTGAAAAATCTTCAAGTTTGATCACCATTATTTGATCACGTGGGAACACGCGAAAAAATTCTTTCAAATGTTGATGATACACACCTATTTTGAGCCTGACCTAAAAGAATAAATATGATTAAACTACATTTGTCGGTAGGTTTTATGAAACGACAGCAATGAAATGATCTGTTTGAGAGGTTTAACGTCCAGTCTCATTCACAAAGATAAAAAAAGAAATTATTACTTTCATTTAATAAACTGAAAGATAGATACATTTACATATTATGTGCTACAAGTATGCCTCTAACTAATATTCCTTTTATAAAGAAAAAGCTAAATACTCCCCCATAACAACAAACCTGCAAGAAACGCCAACATTTTTTCTAACTTGATGATGTATTCACTAAATGCAAGTTAGCTATGGTCATGTGAGTATTCAAGGTACCTAAATTCATTACGAACAAACCAAATGTCAAAAGTCTATTTTAAATCTATAAGTATTATGCTCTTTGAAAACAGCTGTAACAATTTTTTTATACCTTTACTTTAGTATATTTTATATTTGTAGATACACCTGGATCTTTACCATTTTTAGTACTAAAACGAAACAACAGATTACGTAAAGGTTATCTATTGGATTTCAATCAGTCTGTCCTAAGATATAAGGCCAAATTTGACCTAGGTTCCAACCCCTTGGCCACTTTTCGAACTAGAGATTTCAAGATAGACCTTCTCGATAACTTTGATGATGAATGGGTCAAAATTGACTTAGAGGCCATGTTTTAAAAATTAATGAATTTTGTGGATTAATTGATTTAAGGTGTTCACAAGTACCCGTATTATCTAGATGACTGAAATTGTTTACAAATTGCATGTTCCTACCTTGCCAACTATATCTTTCTTTGGAGGGGTATACAAACACTGGCGAAGGCTGAAGTGCCTCAAACATTCATGTGTTGCATTTATAGTGTTAACTACGCCCTCGTGGAATTTCTGGGGACTTCCGTGTTGAAAATATAGAAAGTCTGAGTACAGCCTGAAAAAAGAAACAAAGTAGGTTTCAAAATTACATAATACAAGTGATAGTTGAATAACATACTGATTTCCTTTTTTCGGGTGGTAAGTTTTTCTGCCACCAGACCTACAAAAATATTCTTCGTCATCTTTTCTTTGATATATTTTCCATACATTATGTTTTATCTCCTGCCAAAAAAACACAAAATGATCTGAGGAGGGAACTTTACCATCGTACTAATAAGACAATGTCCGGATATAATCCTAGACATTTATGTCCAGTAGTACACTAATTCATCCAATACAGGTTTTTTGAATTTTTAAGATATATAAAATGTTCGATGGAAATATCTCTCATGTGCCAAAAAAACCACAAAATGATTTGAGGAGGGAACTTTACCATCGTACTAATAAGACATTGTCCGGATATAATCCTAGACATTTATGTCCAGTAGTACACTAATTCATCCAATACATTTTTTTTTTCAATTTTTAAGATATATAAAATGTTCGATGGAAATATCTCTCATGTGCTTCCGTTTAACATAAGAGGATAATTTCTAAGAAAATCGCTATTGTCGTCAGAAACGAGTATTTGTAGTCGTTCTAATGTGATCAGCTTCGTACGCTAGATACGTGTATCTAGTATCTGAATGAGTGTACATACGACATTTCTGTATAAAGTCTTTTTAGATTTGCCTTTGAGCCATCATCAATAATTAATTAGTCATATGATACAGACGAGTTTAATTATCCGAGGTTAGCTGTACTTGCTACGAGTCCGAAGGCAGAGGGACAAAATAACAATTCCCAGGACACATACTATTAAACATGTCAGACAGCTTATTACATATAAGTCACTCAGAAATAATGGCTGTCGTTAGACTGTAAAACAGTTATCACTGTTTGTCCCAGGTGTATGTGGCAATCAAACTGTTTTTGTATAAATGTTAGCTTCGGTCTAAACGTTTACGGTCCGTGGTTGAAAGTGTTATTGTTAATGACCATGTAATTTAGATGGTCATTGTTATACGTTTAGTATTAAGTTGTTTAGTTTTAAGTAATTTCTGCGGTTTTTGTATAAAATCTTAAACCATAACTCACTTAAACATGATTCTACAAATAAAAAAAAATATATGTATAAATTCCGAATACTGTACCTATAATAACGCTTGAAAGATAAATATTTAAATGTGCTGACCTGGAGTGCGTAAAACAGGTAAACTTGCAAAATTAAAGCGCAACCGCCATATCTATTATCGATGTGAGCGAAACACATATCAAACAAAAATGTTAACACATTGCACTCATATCAGTTTTTCGCTCAATATATTTTTCGCTCCGATTTTTTTTTGTGCCGGTTATATGTAAACCAACATTACCGTCAATCACTTTAAATATTAGCTGGAATGTACAACTACTTCTCCGTTAAATGTATTTGACTCGATCTTACGATATATCTTTTTCACCTGAGCGACTGTTAACAAATGTTTTATGCAGATGCTGATTGGCAGAAATCACAAAAAAACAGCATGCTGTGATTTTTTTTTAATTCGTCTATTTGACCAAATAGGTGAGGCAAACACCGTGCTGTCTTGTTTAATGTCGCAGAATATATCTTTCAGGAAGGAACTAAAGTAACGCACTCTTTATTTTTTTCAAGGCGTAATGATTAAATATGTAAAAGGTACATAACTGTTCTTCAAAATGCAAGGGTTTTATCAAAGTTTTGTTGAATTTCACAAACATTGAGGAGGAGTTTGGGAAAAAATGTTGTAACACTGAGTATCGAAAATGTATTCAGCTTAGGGGACAAATTCTGCAGTCGATTTTTAACTGTGGATTAACTATTTTTCCCTAGCACGAGCTAGATAATTAAGTTGTAGATGTATTATAAAAATATTTATTATTGCAATGCAGTAAAATGTGTTTGAATAAAGCAAAGAAATTTGAACATTTGCAGTAACTTTGCTCGTCATTTACTGAGATCACTTACCTGTCAACTGGATTTCTTAACATCGCAATAATTTTTGCCTTGGGATTTAAATGATATATATAATCTGGATTGGTATATTTGGGCTCTGAAAGGTTCCTGTACTGCGGAAGTACGGTCCAGTAATTGTTGTCCCACATGGTCGAAGCAGAACAATCACCTGTTTGAACAGAAAGCAAAACATACGTATGTTTTGTGTATTTCTTATCGTGAAGTATGAGAATAAAATGTATTTCTGCGATTTTGAGCTCATTTCAACGTAATATAATCTCTGAATTTTCACACAAAAAAGAAGAATCCGGGGAAACAGGTAATTCTTAACTACATATACCAAAGATAAAAATTTGCTTAATTATGTCAGCCTTTTTGCAGTGTCATGCCATGTTATGAACTAATCTATTCCGTTCTTTCAGGTCCTGACTGTCTGCCACGTCCCATAGTCTGTCATGTTCTGTCTGTCTGTAAGTGACCGTCCGTCTCTCACGTCTTGTCAGGTCCTGTCCGTCTGTCATATAACGTCCGTCTTCTTCATGATCCGTCCATCAGTCCGCACCTTTACCTGTGAGCTGCTTTAAGCTCTCGTTATGTCGAATTTCGCATTTAAAATGTTTAATATGTGAGCAATGCAACTAGCAAAACAATGATAATACACATTCCATTCTTTTCGGCCAAAGGTAAGGGTTTTTTGTTGCTATGACTAATGTCCAAAACATGGTGAGAGAAATGTTATGAGGTCATATTTATTCCGTTATGTCGTTACAGTTCAACGTTAATTGACAAGACTCTGCTGATTCTGGGTTCAAGACTTACTTACTTACCGAATATTTTGTTATGGTAACCGTTTGCATCTTTTTTCTTGTAGATTTCTCTTGTTGCATAGGTGAAAAATTTCAAATAATCTACTAACCCAGAAAACTTTTTTTTCCCGTGGAAATCTGAAACAAAACCATTCGCCAAAAATAAGGAAATACTCTTTTATATAGTTGTACGGATTACTTTTGTATCATTGGAGTCAGAAATTGAAGACAGAGAAATGGTGAAAAAGATATCTTGCATGTTTTAACGACTGGTGTATAAGCGTAGCAATAAGATTTCTTTAATCTAATTGCTTGTTGTTGTTTTGTTGTTGTTGTGGGTTTTTTTTCGTTTTTTTTTCCAGCAAAAACCCATAAGAAAAAAAGGTATGTTTCTAGACTTATGGGCGTCTCCTGTACGTTTTTAAGTTCAGAAAATTAGAACAAAAATTCCTGAAAGAAAATATGTCAAAGATTTAACAGAAATAGCTGTAATGTCGGCAAGAAAACAAAGTTTCATTCAGGTAATAATGAAAAATGGACATTTTAATGTTTAACTGAAATCCATATCATGATTTTTTTTGCTACTATGTTGCACTATAATGATACTTATGACAGGAGACTTTTTAAAACGATACTGTTCGTTCCTGACATAGTGTACAATGCAAATTATCATTTAAGAAAATATACAAATGCGTCACTTCAGAACAGGGATGTTACAGACAGTCGTTGGAGCCCTTTTAAGTATAAAAATAGATAATACTTTCAGTATCCAATAACAACATATGCAAGATGAAGTTTATATGAGACAAATCTTGACCCATTGAGAATCCTGTGGAGCAAAGCAATTAATAAATGGTACTAGTTAATACATTATAATACTATGATGTGGTGAAGATATTTATGGTCTCTCTTATGACGCACTATTACCTGAGGCAGTGTAAGATAAAAAGTCAAAACATGTTAGTACATTGTACAAATAAAAACAAAGCTCTCAGATATATAATCTTACAGTATCTCTAGAATAATCATTCGTATAACAGTTCAAATCTACAATCATAAATATTCACTAGCATTTACTGTTTGTGTGACCACGAACATCTATGATCATTTATATTCGCTAAAAGTTACCGTTCGTATAACAAGGCAAACTATGGTCATTTTTAATCACTAGAAGTTACCATTCATATCTATAAGCATTAATATTCACTAGAAGTTACCGCTTGTATAACAATTCAAATCTGCAATGATTTATATTGACTAAAAGGAACCGTTTGTAAAACAATTCCAATTTACATTGTAGAAGGTACCGGTCGAACAACAAAGCAATTCTATGATCATTAAATTCACTAGAAGTTACCGTCGTATAACAACGCAAATCTGTTATCATTAATATTTTCTAAAACGTAGCATTCGTATAACAACGCAAGTCTGGTATCATTGATATTTTCTAAAACGTAGCATTCGTATAACAAAGGAAATCTGTTATCATTAATATTTTCTAAAACGTAGCATTCGTATTACAACAAATCTTTGGTCATTAAATTCCCTAAAAGTTAACATTTGTATAACAATTCAAAACTATAGTCGTTTATATTCACTAGAAGTGACCGTTTGTAAAATAACGCAAATCTTTGATTATTTTTTCTAGAAGTTACCATTTATGTAACATTTCAAATTTATAATGATTTATTTTCACTAGAATTTTCCGTTTGCGTAACAACGCAAATCAATGCCCAAATTCTTTCAGTAGTATTTGCCGTTATTTTAAACAAAGTTACAGCATTTTGATTGTGAAATCCATTCGCCAGATTTTATTTTTTGAATCGTTGTTTTAATTTATTTTCTAAGAATATGCATTTTAAATCAGAAAATCAAAAATGACTATTTCAGTTCCCTGTACTTACAATAATGTTTTCTTGTTAGCCAATGAGGCTCTTTTACAACAAGTTTGGATATGTTCGGATGTTGTATTAAACGTCTGTATAGATCGGTGGTTCCTGACTTAGGCGCACCAATGAGATAAAAATACGGTAAACATCGCAGACTTACTTCCGTTTTATTTCTCTTGGCTGATATCCAACATGGATTTTTGTATTTTTTTTCAAAATGAAATGGACCCTGAAAAAAAACATGTGATGTAAATCAACATATAAAATCCTTTTTAATCATTTGTAATGGAGCAAAGGAAAAAAATACTATGTAATAAACAAGTTTTGACAATTTGGCTATTTAAACTATCTGGGCCAAGTTTAAACAACAGTTCACTACATCTATAATTATCTTTATCTCAATTTATCCCCCAAACATTTCTTCTCCGGATCGTTCCCATAGTTCTAAAAAGGAAGACAATTTATCCCCTCTAATCATTTTTTAAAACAAGGACTGGATTTTTCTTCGAACAGTATTAACATTAATCCTCACTTTTTATGCTACGAGGAAAATACTGACACAATAAATAAATCTTTTTTTTTTTATTCTAGGATAAAGTAGTTGTTTTTACCACGGTCATGAGATCTTCAATTTTAATCTTTCCCGACGCTATCATTTTCCATGTTTCTTCATGTTTGGAATTCCCGTTTGCTTCTATAGGTTTATAGGGATCAGAAATGTTTCTGATGTTAATGGTTGTTTTTGCTATAAAATTGAAAGGTCTTGCCGCTACAGTTTGTCTTTTGGTCGTGTTCAAATTAAAAGTACTGTTAAGACTTCCTCTACTGAGTCGGAACGAATCAGTTTCGGATACGTTCGGCAATGTACTGTTCCAGAAGTCGGTGAGTTGTGCCATTTGTAACACAGACTTTTTAAAGAAAATCTCCAAACAGATAACAGCAACTGTGCTTAGAATCAGAGCCAAGGTAAACCGCTTGTAGACCTGAAAGAATGTATGTATAAAGTGCTTGAAAATGACTTGGTCTAACCGCTAGTTAACTTGCAAAACTTTGTACAATGTGTATGAATATAACTCAGGTTAACCGCTTGTAAATCTACAAAAAAAGAGTGTAAAAACTACTTGAATATAACCGTCTCCGTGGCCTAGTAGTTATGGAGCGGGAGGGTGAAGGTTCAAGTCCCGTCAGGGGCTTGTTCTGATGCGGCTGGTTGGTGAGCCAGTTAAAGAATGGTTACCGATTTCCTGTCCGTCTGGCGCCTGGCACATAGGATAAGGGATCGGGGAGTAAATGTGTACACTAATAGAGGCGTCTCTTTCAGTAGGTGTGACACTTTAATAAACAAGCACTTTACTTTTTTATAACTACGGTTTACCGCTTGTAAATCTACAGGACGTGACTACAAAATGATTGGATATAACCGTTGGTTAACCGTTTCTAAACCTACAAGGAGTGAGTCCTTAGTGCGTGTAATCATGGTCATAGCTTTCATAATAACTGTGCTAACCAACAACAGGTTATACATAAAATAAGAATCATTTAAAACAAAATCATGACGACTAAAATGGTCACGCCAATTGTGATGATTAAATTTCGTTGTCAAAAAGATGATGATGATGATGATGATGATGAAAATAAGGATGATAATGATGACGATATCTATGATACATGCAATTAAAATCAAAGGATAATTACTGGGTACTCCTTTGATTATTTCCACAAGTTTGAGCCTGCTGTTTTCTTTTTCAATTAAATTAACAGAATAAACACCTTAACTCACTTGCCACCTCGTTTAACAACAAAAACATACTTGAGTTGCGTCACGGCATTATTATATCATATTATTTGATACCAGGTCTTTGCATAATGAAAAAGATGAAAATATTATTGGTTAGAGTTGTAATTGCACACGTGTCATATTGATTCGGGGTCCCTTGTTAAAACGTTTCAGTATCTGTTATTTAACCTTAACGTAGAAGAACATTTAGCAAAAAAGTAAAGGATAAAAATATACTTCTTACATTATTCCGTGAAAAAACTCCCATGTTGCAAACTTGAAAGAAATTCTATGTTATCAGACGGAGCTCTTCTTTTTCATATGATCTGGAATGTACAAAATGGTATAGCTCTGTTAAAATTGCTATGAAAGTGTTAACTTATTAGAACAGGCATTATTTAATCTCGGATTCAAAGCACTTTTCACATTTCTAATAACTGGTGCATCACACAAATTTTGAATAACTGTCTGCAGGCTCTGAGATCTATAACTTTAAATGCTTGTTCGTTCCATCGTTTATTGTTCGTGAAATAAGCTCTCGGTGTGCATGGATTCTACAGCAAAGTTAAAATTAATCCTGTTTCAATTCTGGTAAAATAATTTCCCTTGGCCCATAAATAAACTCGGTCACACAACAGAGTTGAACATTGAGGTAAGCGTCCCTTGGACTGGCTAAAAGCTTATAAAGAATCGTAATTGTCAATGCGTTTTGTTAGAAACTCGAACAAATTAAGAGCTTACTCTAGACTTCTTATTCTAGCGAAATATTTGAGCCAAAAAGCAGAAAGTAACAAGTTTTCTGAACATGGTGTTAAATTTAAATTGATTTTGTCAAAGGTTCTCATCTACATTCCTACTCCTCTAAAAAATATGAAAACAAAAAAATACGCTTGCTACAATAACAAAACATTGAAGAAATGCTTCCGTTTACATAGTTGCTTGGATTTTAATTTAGTTTAAGTATAAGTTTGGTCTCTTAGTACTGATATTTATTTTAACATGTTACTTGAAAAGAGGCCTGTAGTAGCTTACATCACAGGTTCTATTATTTCGTTTCTAGGAAAATAATTCGTAACAATTAGAGCAAATTAATTAAACTTTAAAGGCATGTTGTGATATGCCTTTAGTCACTATTTCAATTAAAATGAAAATTAGAAAATAATAGTTCTCGAATACTTCACATATATTTGAATCTCTTAAATTATTATGCAAAAGTGGTTGCTATTTAACGCTCTCTAAATTAATAAAGTTTAAAAGCATATACTTTATTTTCATGAAATCAGACCATAGTTATATTGTATGTTTTTTAAATGGAACAATTAAAATTTAGGTGAACTTTTTTCAACAAATGTAAATCTTCAAAACAGTAAGGTAAACATCAAAGTGGTATGCTTATATAGTTTATTGTATTACAAAAATCACAACGATAACGTGCGACATTCGTTGACAAATTGAAAGATACCAGAAAACCTGTCCAAGATCTATATATTACGTAACATATTTGATAAATAGTATAATTATTATAGTACCTTATATCCGCCTGATGTTTATTCTGAAACTTAGCTCACTGAGTATACCAACTTAAGCTGCTAAACGGTTAAACATGGCGCACTATTCGTGGTAATGACTCGGTACCAAAACTTTAACTACAGGGAAAAGGAGCGGTTCATTATCCACAAAATTTGTTCCACACAATAGAACATTAAAAATAGGACAGATAAGAAATTTATGTGTGTGCAACATATGGTAAAAATAAACAAATGCAGCTGTGTTTTATGGGAATGTTTCTTTAGCATAATGACAGATACCATCATAAACTATAAATAAAAAATCGTTAAAATAATAAAAAAAAAGAAAGCAAAGATATCAAATAATACAAAACAAAACTATTCGGGTTATATTGCATAACAGTTTATACTTCGCCGATTCATACAATTTGCGTAAACTTTTATTTTGTCAAATTAATTTCTTAGAAAGAAAAGTTAACATAATTGTACACAAACTATTTTTTGTTCTTTTCACTTTACTTTTAAGCAACACACTGTTGTTGAAATTAAAAGAAATTGAAATTAAAGAAAAAATACGGTTTATTACACACACATATGATTTTAAAATGTTAAAAAACGAAAATGAAAGGAACACAAGCTCGTCGAAATACGAACATATTTGAAAGAGGAACACTTAACCTCTATCAAAACACAAATATCGTAACCGAGAAATACGTTGTTTCTATATAAGTCCCGTTCTCGCTTCAATAAAGCAAACTTCTCATAATGCACACAGCTGTCTCTTAGAAGATTTGTTAGTCATTATGTCCGGAGATAAATATGTATTTGCATTTACAAGAAATAAATCATGCCATTATCCATAACATATGTGGAGTTTCAGTAGTGCATATGGTGTGCAAACAAGACTAAGATAGCATACTTTTGAATTTTCAGGAAATGATATCGACCTTTCTACATAGCTGAATCTATCATCTTGATCTTGTATTTGACCCGTGAACAAGGTGAGTACCGCTTGGAATTTTAAAAGAATAACAACCTAACAGTCTGCGCTTCATGCTATCATAAAATATATTTAGTGCACTTACTACATAATGGACTGGATTTCATTTTTCATATTCTCTATAACTTCCATTTTTATACTAGCCTCAAATGATACTTAGGGTATTTCCATACGTTTAAAACATACCTAGAGCAACTTTTAAAAAGTGCTGCTCTTAAGAGACCATTTTGGGGAAAACTGTCTTATATCGTTTGCGTGAGAAAAGGAGACATATTATAAACGTTTATTTTACGTTTTATTTATGACAAACTATTGGGACAGACTATAAAGATAACTGTTTTCTTATTTTAAGGTCCGCAAATTATTTGAAATTTTCTTTTTTACATTTCAAATGGGCGCCCAAAAGCCTAATTTGTCATATTGCTTAACACTAGTAAGAGTAAGATGTTACAGTTCAATTATCAGTCTTTGTAAATGGAAATTTGAATGACTAAATTATGTTGATGTATTTCCTTAGCAGGCAGGTAACTCATAACCAAAAAATAATAATGAAGTCTTTAAACCTTAAATGTTTAACGACAGTACATTGGAAATAACTTCCGGAATCCATATCAGTCACGGTGTGAGTGATATGGAATATATCTCACTGATAATTATAACACAGTATATTAATATATAACATACATGTAATTTAAAAAGTTTTATATGATAACTAGATGGGGACCCGCGCATGTGCGGGCTTAGAGAATGTACTTATTTGCATTAGAAAGGTATGCCTGTAGCAAGAGATGGACTTATTTATCTATGAACTGACTAATCTATTACCTTTTATAATATTTTAGATACTGGAATGTCAAAAGGCGAGTAAATTAAAATAGTGAACCGCCACAACATGTTCCAATGCTTTTACACGGAAAAGTTTCCTAAATATCCAGTTGTATTATACTTCAACAACAGACTTGACCATGTTTATTACTGTAGTAAAGTACCACGGACGTACAAAGCATGTAGATAAAGTATTTAGTATTTCGTGATTCACAGGCTAATCGTTGTACCACCTTGGTGACTTTTCAAAAAAATTGTGCCACCCTCTGGAGCCGGCCAGGTTGGAACTTAGGTTTTGCACATCGTCTTGATGGGATGAACATTTCGCCAAAGTTCATGAAATTCCTTCCAGGGATTTAGGAGCAGACACGAAATCTAGATGCACACACACACACGGACAGACTAAGATCATTCCTATATCCCCTACCGCTATGCGGCGGGTATAATATAGATCATGTTATTCATGTGCAATTGATGCTTTCCTTCAATCCATACCTTCTTGAAGTAAGTTTGGGTGTAATACACAGTTGAGAATATGTTCTGTAATTTGACTCCCCCCGCCCCTCCCCAACTGCCCTGAAGGATACATGGCCTGCAACATTTTAAAAGAAAATAGCTGCTCTTTTAAGCACATTTCCTATTTATTTAACTGGAGTGACGCGATGAGAGGCGACAAAACGTTCACGGGGTGGTCCATCGAATCGTGCATTCATCAAATGATTTTGTATGGAGCCATCATCAAATATCCGTTCCCTTTTTTCTCCCACTTAATCCGCCGATAACAATGGTTTTCATACATGAGGGCGGAAAGCGTCGCAGGGGCTGATTTGAACTCATGAAAAAACTTCAAAACTATCAATTTCAGCTTCGTTACATCGCAGAGTGCAAGCCTGTAATCGTTCGATTAAATTTAGCAAAATCTGTTTATAGTAAATTTGGCAAAATCTATTTGTGGGATTTCTATTTTTAGTCTTAGGTGTTTTC
The DNA here is from genome assembly GCA_012932295.1 of Cyclina sinensis. Taxonomy (NCBI): domain Eukaryota; kingdom Metazoa; phylum Mollusca; class Bivalvia; order Venerida; family Veneridae; genus Cyclina; species Cyclina sinensis. Next base: position 28,976,304 of record JAAONU010000008.1, read on the forward strand.
CGTTACTTTTTTGGCTATTTTCTTTATTTTTTAACATATCAGTGTTTATTTCAACAGAAGAAATATTATATCAACTTTAAATTCTCATACATAAGTGCTTCGGCGACAGAAAAAATAGCTTGAGATCGCGCTGTTTTTCCGACCAATCGGCGAACCTTTTCTTTTAACAGTATAGAATTACACGAACGTAATATTTTGTCACTGTGCTCCCGTTAACATTTACCGACGGACGGCATCACTTGAAAGCAAATAACTGCCATCGTGCATGTCACGTAATGATAGTGAGGAGCGCTAAGGACAACTACACATGCACTTCGGTTCATTCTCTGCCAAAATAAAGTAATTTATATGGTAAAGCAACTCTCTCTGCATGTATATTGCGTCACACTGCATATATGCAAGTATAGTGTGTCGAAGATGAAACATTAAGCTTTAAAGAACATATCATACGAAAGTGTAAAACTGCTATGCTTAACTATTTTAAGATCTGATGCCACCGAAACACTTGTTCTATCACTTGTAATATCCCACTTGGATTACTGTAATGTCATATTGTATGGTATTTCCCAAGCTGAGCTGTCTAAGCTTCAACGTATACAAAACATGTGTGCTAAACTAGTTTTAAACCGATCAAAGTTTGAGAGTTCAAAACAAGCATTATTTGATTTACACTGGCTTCCAATCAAAGCACGTATAAATTTCAAGATCCTTGTTTATATGTATAACTGTTCTGTAGGAAGAGCGCCAGCATATCTAATTGATTTGTTGAAACCTCACACTTCAAAGCGTTCATTGAGATCATCACTATCCTCTGTTGGATGCTATGCTGCGTTTTTTTAATAAAAATAAGACTTTCGCAGATAGAAGCTTTAGTACTATAGGCCCATGACTTTGGATTGAACTTCCGATTGACATTAGACAGAGAGAAACAGTGGATATTTTTAAGAAGCAGTTAAAAACTCACATTTTCAGAGACTTTTATTCACTTTTTTAAAAACCCATGCTTCTTAAGAGACTACCCATGTGGGTAATGATGTAATTGTTGGTTAACATCTCATTTTGATCTAAAACTGTATTTTTCATATAGTTTTGAGTACATATGTGAATATATTGGGTTATTACATTCCTTCTCATGTAAATATAATTTCACTTTTCATGCATACTTTTGATCAAATATATTATGTTTGATGTAAATGGTAATTCTTAAAAATCTAAATGTTTTTTAAATAGATCTATTCATTTATTTAACTATTATTCATGTATCTCAATCATTGAATGTATACTTTGTATGTAGAAATAGGCGTTTAATCAAGTGATAAAGTTTCAAGTTTCAAGTTTCTATTTTAAGGAATGCCCTGCTAGGTTGATCTGCCAAGAGAGAAATTCACCAGGGCGTTATATTTACTCTATACTGAGCGATGCCGTGCTAGAGTATTTTACCCTTTAACCATATTCAATAAAGAATATACCATATTTTGGAATTCTCTGCTAGAAAGCTCATTCAGCGGATAATTTCAACAGGGCATATTGTTTACTTCTTTTTGGAATGCTCTGCTTTTTACCAGCGGAATATTTCAGCAGGCTATTTAGTTTACCCTATTTCGTGCGATACGCTTGAAACTCGCCCTTCCAGTTGAGCGTTACATTTTATAAACTGTAATGTTTAGTGCAAAAGTCACTGTTTACTGCTTACTTCTCATATTTTAATACCATATCTTTTATTTCTGAAGCAAGGTTTTCTGATAGTCGAAACGTTTGTTTAGTTTCCCTGTAAATTATTGAGACTTTCTACCCGGGTAAGGATCTAACTGTAAGTCTATCCCTTGACCATTTGATTCCATCATAGACCTACTACGTTTGCTACTACGTCCGCACTATTTGTCACCCATTGACTTGAATGAAAGATGAAGGATAAAGTTCTGTATAATATAACTTACCTCTATGATCAAGTATGATTGATATAAAAAATGACTTCTTTATTTTGCAAAGTATTATATCAAAACACTACTGCTATCTAAGCTATTGCTAAGCAACCACTCGCAGGAATTTATTGAAACTTTCTAAGAGGCTAAAATACATGTTTGTGTATCGAAGCCTGTAAGTGTCTACATCTCTAGCTACGTATAGAAGGCGTCATCAAAGACAATGCTCTTTGTCCGCAACTGCTTGTTATACTTAGGGAAAGACATGTAGGTAGATTCGGTAAACAATGTATTGCTGGATAGTTCGGCAAAAATTGGTCCTAGAACTTTCTTTGTTGACCATCCTTTGAACACTGTTCGTAGCCGGCTAGTTCATCAGCAACCATTGACTGGAATTGAAATGTTATAAGAATCTTCAGTACTTGGTGTAGATTATTATTGTATTATTATGCACGATCTGGCTGCGTTTGTTAGTTTAAATTTATTTATCTAACATCGACTAGCTGGAAAGCAAATTTTTGCAACTTATATTAGCCCCTCTAAATGACTACATCCTGGATTCAAACCAGTACTTGTGCCGAGAGTAAGGAGTTTGGAATGTCACTGGAGACTCTTAGCCTCGTTGGGATTCGAACCAGCAACTTCCGGATCGGGAGTCCGATGCTTTAACCCACAGCCACTGCTCTTTCTTGGCTGCGTTTGTATGTGACTGCCTTTGTTACGGAGTGTTAAAGCCGTACTGCTTATGTAGCTTAAAGTACAGCACCATTCGTGTCACAGTATTTTGATGCCAACAGATGATTAACACATTAACAAAATTGTTCACCGTTTTATCTATTGAGACCATTCATCCTGTCATTATATATATATATATATATATATATATATATATATATATATGAAAGTTTCAATAAATTCCTGCGAACTGAACCAGATATTGAATCCGATTATTAACAGGTAAGTGTTCATTCTCATTCCTCGTATCATAGACTTCCGAAACTGATCTTACCGACGTTTGGTGGTGATATCGCTCATTGGCAAACCTTGTGGGACTCGTATGAATCTGCTATACATTAAAATCCAACTCTCCTTAATGTTGAAGAATTTTCATAACTGCGTTCATTACTACATGGCAGCGCATCCCCAGCTGTAGCAGCATTTCCTCTCACCAACGCAAATAACGCAAACGCTGTTGATTTATTAAAAGAAAGATTTGGACAAACCCAGATGATAATAGAGACATAAATGCAGTCACTGCTTGATTGACCTGTACCAGATAATATTGTGAAAAGTTTTCGCAATTTTCACGACATGGTAGAAACTAAAATCCGGGGTCTAGAATCATTAGGGCGTAGTCAAAATACTTAGGGGGATCTTTTAGTGTCTGTAATTATAAAAAAAACTTCCGGCAGAGATACGACGAAATTTAGCACGTGAACATGAAAATACACATTGTAAGTTATCACATCTTAGAACTGCTATCGCAAAGGAGGCGAACATACTAGAGATTGATCAGTCAGAAGATTTTTTAGAGACGCATATACCTACAACGTCAATGTTCACAGGAACCGGAAAGAAAGAGTCTTTGAAGAGGAAGCAGCCATATGAAAATACTGAAACGCATAAGAAGCCATTCATCTGTCCAGTCTGTGCTAACCAACATCTTCCGAACAGTTGTAAAAAGCTGAAACATGTGAAAGAAAGACTGACAGTAGTAAAATCGAAACGTTTGTGTTTCATCTGTTAGGGCGAACACCATGTTTCAGACTGCCGTTCGAAATGCAGGTGCAGAAACTGTCAGCTGAATGCGAATATGACACCCTTTGTGGATAAAAATTCTACTAATTCTACTGGCACAGAGATACATGGCGCTGCTATCCTACATTCTACGACGCAAGAAAAATCAAATGTTCTTCTTAAGACAGCGGTTGTGCTAGTCAGTGTACAAGGTTACAGTACTAGTGCAAATATATTATTTGACGAGGAGCTCAGAGATCGTTCATAACAGAAAGGCTAGTCAAGGTACTACATATACAACATACTGGATTAGACACGATTTTTCTAGTGTATTTCGGTGGTAGTTCGGAAAAATGCCGCTCTATTCCAACAGGCAAAATCTCTTTACACATCGAGAACAAAAGACAAATACAGATAGATGTACTTATTGTGCCTCAGATTGCAGTTTTATTACCAAACCGACATACTGAAGTTAAAATCTCTAAAATATCTTAAAGGTCAAAAACTAGCACTCTAAATCAACGACGACGACGAATTCGATATATCACTTTTAATTGGGGCTGATATATGTTGGCAAATAGTGCAGAACAAAGTCGTTAGTGGTAACGGACCTACAGCCGTAAAGTCAAAATTAGGATACCTTTTCTCTGGGCCACTCCTGGTTACAAAGTTGCTGTCGTCTGTTAACTACATGTTGGACGTGATTTCCACAAAACCAAGTAAAAGCATAGACCTTGAGCGATTTTCGAAGTAAGAAACTTTGTGTATCTCTTCCAAGGAAGTCCAAGCATCTACCTGAGATATCATGGAAACGTACAAGAAAAACAGCATCAAATACAATAATGGACTTTACATTGCAAAACTACCTTGGAAAGAAGACCACCCCGTTCTTCTTACGAACTATGAAATTTGCAAAACAACGCACGGAAAATACACTTCAAAGGAACCGGAACTACTTAATAATATGGGCTCATTATCGATGATCAGCTGAAATGCGACTTTATACCCTTTGGGAAATATCTTCCAAATGACAAATATTTTGTTTTACCTTGACCTTCCTAAATGACTTTAAACTTGAGTTCCAATGTCAAACAAATACTGCTTTTGAAGGATCTACAATTTATGTAACTTCATCTCTATTTCTCTCCCATTCATTTCCTCTACCGATCGTTACCAATCGTAGAAAAAGTGAGTACTTAGAGTGTGTAATCATTGTTGTCGATTTTCAATAACTGTGCTTACCAACGACATTTTATGTTGATAAAATTAGGAAGATTCATAACAAATATTGACGACTGCTATTTGTAATAATTAAAATATCGATGTCAAAAAATGATGATGATGATGATGGAGATGAACACGTCATTAAAATCGAACAATAATAACTTGCTCCCTTTAATTATTTCAACAGGTTTAAACTCGGCACAAGCAAGGATAATTACATACGTATTTCTAGTTTTTGATAAGCATTTAAGGATGCGGAATATCAAAGACGAATTTCGCGTTCAGTTTGACATATCTCTTTTAAGGACGCAATACATATATGAAGTACATTTAATTTAACATATTCTTAATTAAACAAAACGATGTCAAATATTTATTTTTGGCTTGACTGTACATTGTGTTTAATGTACGGTTTATTATGGACACTTGTCACCATTGTTTTTTTCTCTTTCGATAAAACAACATATGTTACACTTTCCACCTAGTTTAATAACGTAAACATAGTTGAGTTGGGTAACAAAATTATCACAATTTTACTTTTTAATTGATTAAAAAATCAATCTTTTTCATCAATTTGTGGCTAATTGTATGATTTTTCCGACGCGTAGAAGTTGTTTTGAAAGTCTTTTGTCACGAAGGTGAATGAAACATTTACTTTGACGTTAGTAACGTCGTTCATCTGAATTTGACGTCATGGGAATCAAAAAAAGACTTCATCGTAGCATTTATGAATTGCATAATGACTTTATAATTCAATAAGTAATTAACTATCAATATCTTGTTAGAGAATTTTAAATTAAAAAAGCAATTCGGAGTCAATACATTTCTGACTAGCTTAGGGCGTAAATAAGGCGTAAAAAATATGGTTTAGATACCTGGCTTGTGAGAAACAATTTCAATGCTTAGTATTTTCTGATTTCCGTCTTATATCTTAAAAGTTATATCTGTACAACCTATTCCACGTGATATGTACTAAATTTCGCTTCTTCTGCATCACTGTAAGTAGACAAATCATTTAAGGAGACGATATTCGTCCTCGAAAATTATTTCTTCGGTTCTCGGGAAACTGTTTAGCGGTAACTCGGCAGAGTCTTGTTACCGCCTAAAACAGTTACTCTCAAACCAGATATTCCTAACCTACCATAGCCCTCTTATTCATAAGACCTAGAAGGAACAAAATGATATGTCTCTGTGAATACTGTTATGAAACCGTAAAAAAACGTGATATAGTCTAAGATTCAATGCTGATGACTGGTGCAGCTTTTATATATGAATGTTGAATAACTGTCTCTGAGATCTAAAACATGACGAGATCTCTACCGTTCTAGCAGATTGCATTATGTAAAAATCTTTGAAGGACATAATATTTGGGAAAACTGCGCGAAGATTCGTTTTTTATATGTTTATTCGTTCCATCGTTCGTTGTTTATGAAACAACCTCTCGTTGCGCATTGATTCTGAAACACAGTTATAATTAATCCTCTTCCATTTCTGGTAAAATAATTTCCCATGGCCAATAAATAAACTCGGTGACGTCACAGAGTTGAACATTCCTGTAAGCGTCACTTTGCTATGCTAAAAACATAATACGGAATCGTAAGTTTTAATGCGATTGATACGAAATGTAAGAGTAAATAAGTAAAGATAGAGCTTTCTCTAGACTCCTTATTATGCAAAATAGTTCATCAAAAGACAAAGCAGAAAGTAACAAATTCCCTGAACATGGTGTTCAAATTAAATCGATTTTATCGAATGTGTATGTTACAGACACCGTTTTGAGAATTTTAGTCAGGCATGACCATATTTCTTGTTTTTGATATAAGCTGTGCCGAAACGTCATAAGAGGTGTGTCTTGATGAGCAATGGACGGACACAAAATGTAGTCTCTTCATAAAACTGCTTTGTGTCCAAGATATTAGTCAGGAGATAAAAAAGCTAGTAAAAACAGTACATCGTATTTAAGCATTCAAAAGACTCACATAGGTACTTGAAATTTACTGACAATTTTAATGTCCATTTGAAAATTTAATAAATCTCAATTTGTAGCAAACAATCATACTAATTGACACAAAGCTTCAAGGCTTTAAGGTTACAGGCTCACGCCAATCCATACTAATTGGAGAAGAGGGTTATGGGCAAAACTACAAATGTACCAAAAATCTAGACTAACATTAGATTTTAATACTTATATATGACACTTTAATACTTCTTTAAAATATTGAATGATGTGTTCAAAGAGTTAGTAGCAAATTTCGACTTTTCTTGGGCTAGGACGGGGCAAGACAAGTAGAAAACCTTTCTCCTATACTTTTTTCACTCTTTCTAAATTGTCTTTTGTAATGGTTTTGAAGAACATAATGCTAAATATATTAATATTACTGATGACTAAAAAAAAAGTCTGATGAAAATTTAGAAAATATAAATATAATATATTGGTATATTTATTTCAAGAACCGGCTAAAAAGAGCCTGTTGCAGAACGAACAAACATTTAATCCATGTCTGTGTTGTAAAAAATAAATGAGAGAGTGCGGCCTGCAAATTGATTTATTCAAGAAATTTATAGGACTTTATTCATTTTGTACGAGAGAGCCTTGGGTGTAATACAATATGAAAATATTTGAACAATTACGGTTGAAATTCTTAAAGAATAGTTTACAGATAAAGAAAATGACATCGTTTTTTAAAGTTTACGAAGACGATGGCATTATGTTTTCAAAAGAAATAGAGGTAAAGTAATAAATGATCTCATACTGTTACCATCAAAAATGTAAAGCAAATAATACACTATCAAATATTTTAAACAACTTACTACTTAATTTTATCGTTAACATTTGTTAAATATCAGATTTAAAAATCGCGTCTGGTCTTATTTGTTTTGACATAGTGCAATAATGATTGCACTTTCAACTTAAGTTTACGTGCTGATATGCTTCTAAAGCAGTAAAAAACTGCTTTCTCTGCAGATTTGAATGTATGAGTTCAATTTAAATTTTATTTCATTTTATTTCTAAAATTTTAACAAAAGAAAGAATAAACTTTAATAAATGTGAAACGCAAACTTCTAACCTTCCAATACATTCATCCGTTTCTTTCTCCCAGAAAATATTTTCTTAATATATATATTTTTTTCAATTCATTTGTAATTCACTTTACACAAGAAAAAAACTCACTGAATAATTTAGCTACTGAAACTAATAAATAGAACATACCTCTCTGAATAATCATATACCAAATAATATTTTCAGAAATGATTTAATATCCATGAATTAGATGCTGTTTAAAATTTCTTCCTACACATGTTACTTGTATCTATTGTACAAGATGAAACGTGTCAGTCGGGCGTTCATTTTTCTTAATTGTTTTATTGTTGTTGGTTTTTCGATTTCTCTTTTTTGTCATTGTCTGATACGAGTTTATTATTTGCTTGCAAACAATCTAACTTGGATATTGTTCCCACATATTCCTCCTTTGTTCTTCCTTGTAAAAGTAAGTATGCCCATTCTTCACTATAAAATCACATTGTTTTGAAAATTATATGCCATGTTGATGTTGTTTAAATATCGTGTTTTATTCTTTTATTTGTGCTATTTTATATGCTGAGAAATAATAATCATAAAAGTTCGAGTATGACTTCTTGTCATACATTGGAAATTTTTTCAGGGGAAGCTAAAGGTTCTTAACTGCTTTTCTATAACTCTGAGAATATATGAAAAAAAATCCTTACTACAACAACACATTGAAGAGCTGACTCCGTGTACACAGATGCTTGGATTTTAATTCAGTTTAAAACAAGTTTGGTCATTTTGGAGTGATACTCATTTTGTCATGTTACTTTGACAGTGTCCAGTAGTAAGATATTTGAACAGGAGCCATTTTTATCTATAAAAAAATCATCCACTACCATTAGAGCTAAATTTTGAGAACATATATTTTAATCGCTATTGTAATTTCATTCAAAATAAAAACAAAATGATTAATAGTTTTTGAATATTTCACATATATTTAAATCTCTTAAATATGCAAAAGTGGTTGCTGATATACGCGCTTTAAATCAGGGAAGTTTAAAAAGCACGTTTTTCATGAAGGCAGACCCTAGTTATATGGTGTTCTTCTTAATCGAAATAAAAAATATGTGAACATTTTTCTGCAATTGCAAGTTCTCAAAAAAGTAAAAAAAATCATGGTGGCATGCTTATATAGTTCATTGCATTAAGATATACACAAATAACTCATGACAAACTGAAAGATATATCAAAAGCTGATTAAAATCTATTTTCGAAACAAATATATAACTATATCTTTTGATTCATAATTTAAATTGTGAAGAAATACTAGTTTCCATAGAACATATATAAAAACATGTACATATGAATTGTATGCTCATGTTAAGATAGATCAGATAAGAATTACTTTTGTTTGCAACATACCGTAAAAATAAAAACAATCGTTTGTGTTTTATGGGAATGTTTCTCTTGCATGGTTTTGTAATGAAAGATACCATCAAAAACCTGTTACAAATGTTAAACAGAATAAAAAAGGGAATCATATTAAACAAAAGCTCGGATTATATTCCATAACAGTTTGTATTTCATTGATCCATGCAAATTGCATAACATTCATATTTTCTGTCAAAATAATTTCTTTGAAAGAAATGTAAACAAACATTATGCGGTCACCCTGCCGACATCTAGTTTTCAAAGAAATTATTTACAGAAAAGTACTATTAAGTGATGTTTTTTATCACGCTGAACTTACGATGTATAAAATATCTGTGTTTGTTTTATTTCACTCTTTAGCAACACACTGATTAAAGTAAAAGAAATTGAAGACAACAAATGCGGTTTCAATACAACCATACAAGGGATTATTAGACCGATGACACCAGAAAAAGGGCACCCAGGCACTTGTTTTACTATTGAAATAAACTGAATTGAAAACTAGCCAAAATTGACAAATTTTGCATCCTCTTAAAAAACAAAGTTAAAGTGAAAAACTGATAGCCTGAATATTACCCTTCAAAAAAAATGCCTATTTTCTATCAAATTACTTGATTACCATTACCACTGCAAAAGTTTTTGGAGACAGTTCTTTCTTACGTAAAAATGACGTTACTTTCATAGAAAGCAACTTGAATGATTGCATTTGTAGTTTTGTAAAACTTTGGGTTACATTGAAAAGGTATAGAATTTTACAGTGAAATAGCTAAAATTCAAATATATATAATTTACAATATTACGTCGAATTTGGGTATGTGACGTCATTTTAGGGAATATTAATTTTTGCATCATGTTCTTCTTCAACTTGATAAAATATCATATCTGTTCTATGCAGGAAGCTGGAATTTTCAGACAATAATCCACGAATACCATTTGTTCAAAATAAGTTAAGGGTCAGTTTCCAGTACCCTTTTTCTCGTGTTGTCGGTCATTAAGCCATCGAATTATGAGCATAAATTGAATAAGGAACACTTCACCTCTATCAAAAACAGAAATATCTTAGCCAAAAAGCAAATTATAGATCCTGTTCTCGCTTGAATAATGCTAACTTCTCATATATGCACAAAGTTGTCTTCTAGTAATTGTGTTTGTGTTTGTCATTACGTGCAGATATAAATATGCATTTGCATTTACAGAAAATAAATCATGCCATAATCCATAACATATGGGAGTTTACGATAGTGTAAATTGTTTGCAAACAAAACTAAGAAAGTAAACTTTTGAATTTACAGGATATGATATCGACCTTTCTACACAGCTCAATAACTCACCCTGTTGTATGCGACCCTTGAACACAGGTGAGTACCGCTGGGAATTTTAAAAGAATTGCGCATTAACAATCTGAGCATCATGCTTATATATATATATATATATATATATATATATATATATATATATATATATATATAAAATATCTATTATACGCCTTACAAACAGATAAGCAACAAACATTTAAACTGTGAAACAATTTTGATGAGACCTCAATAGTAAATGAATAGGTGCACAAATAATTTCATCAAGTAAAATTTAACAATGCATCTTGGAAATCCATTCCGATCCCACGATACTGTTCATAAAAAGTAAGGCACATGGAAAACAGGTGTGGTGTTGTAAATTGTAAACAGCCAACGCAAATTTCAAACACTTCAGGTCAAAAACACGCGAAACCATTTTCAATAGCGTGTGTGACCCCTGTTAGCACCAATGCAGCCCTGAATGCGGCATGGCAGCGAGGCAATTAAGCGGTTCAGCTGGTTCTGTGGGATGGCTCTCCACTCCCTCACAAGGGCTACTTCCAGGGCATCCAGAGTGTCGGGACGGACGGGCATGCCATAAACAGCTCGCCAAATATATATGCTTTGATAATGTATGAAGTGCACTAACTCTCTAATCGACTGGATTTCAATCTGTTTTATTCTTTATAACTTGAACTTTTATACTGGCCTCAAATAATACTCAGGGCATTTCCATAGGTTGAAAACATCTAGAGCATCTTTAAAGAAGTGCCGGTCTCTTTAAAGATTTTTTTGTGGTGGGGGTCGGGGAGAGGCGGTATCGTTTAATACCTTCAGTTTACAGTTATAAATTGCGTGATAAAACAAGACAGATTTTAAACGTTAATTTTACGCTTATTTATGACAAACTATTGGGACAGACTATAAAAATAACCGTTTTCTTATTCTAAGTTCCGCAAGTTACTTGAAATATTCTTTTTTACATTCCAAATTGCAGTTAAATCTAATTTGTCATCATGCTTAACACTAGTAAGAGTCAGACGTTACAGTTCAATTATCAGTCTTTAGTGTCATCAGTCACAGTGTTAGTGATATGGAATAAATCTCACTGATAGAACTCAAAATACTATGCAGTTTATGTATCGCCTTGTGAATGTTTTAAACTTTCTGAGACAGCCAACAAGTGTGTTCCGGTAATCATGTAGTGCTGTTCATGAGTGCCCCAAGCTACTACCTGCCATCTAAACCTTCAAACAAACACTAGTTTAATCCTAATTTATCTATACTAAGTGCTTAACTTTTACATTTCGACATATCAAAATTCTCTTAACGCGATTTCAAAGCATAGCGTTGCAATTCATATGTCATTATTGCTTCTGAACATTTTTTCCTTTGAGCGTAGTTGAACCATTTTACACTGGACGAATAGCTTTTCATCTGATTAGAGAAACGTCGTAAAGTCGTTTTTTTCATAAGGCGGTCTTCGCTGCATACATTGACACTTTTCACATCTACAATCTTTAATAAAGAAACATGAATTAATCAATAGTTGAATAAAATCTCCAAGGTCCCTCATAACAAGTTATTCTAAAGTCGCTACTTTTGTATCTCAAAACAATTAGGATTAGACTCAAATTATTCGACTCCCTTGAGGCGGATAAGTGGTTCAGTCGTTACACACACGACTTGTAATCAAGAATAATGGGGTGATGTCCCGCTGCTTCACGAACACTAAATGTTTTACCGTTTAAGACATTTATCCATCGTTAAGAAAGGTACATGTATAAGTGAGCAATTTCAACAAAAGAGGGTATCTCGAAAATATGTGAGAAATAGCAGTGAACAGTGGCTTAAACAATAAGCAGTACAATTACAAAACAAATGTTCTGCTAAAATGTACTCCTGGAAGAGCAGCCTGGCAGGGAAATCTAAATTATACAGGAAAAAAAACCTTTATTGATATACTCTGCTGGCAGAGCAACTTAGCATCGCTTAATATAGAACCTGGTTAAAATGCTCTGCTGGCAAAAGAACCTACCAGGGCATTCCAAAACAAGGTGCAATTAATGTCCTAATGAAATGCACTGCTGGAATGATTTGGAATGCCCTGGTAGGTTCTTTTGCCAGCAGAACATTTTAAACAGGTTTAAATTTTACTCTATTTTAAGGATTGCCCTGCTCGGTTGATGTGCCAGTAGAGTAATTCAGCAAGGCGTTATTTTTACTCTATACTGAGCGATGCCGTGCTAGAGTATTTTACCTTTTAACCGTATTCAATAGAAAATATATCATATTTTGAAATTTTCTGCTAGAAAGCTGATTCAGCGGAGAATTTCAACAGGGCATATTTGTTACTCCTTTTTGGAATGCCCTGCTTTTTACCAGCGGAATATTTCAGCAGGCTATTTAGTTTACCCTATTTCGTGCGATACCCTTGAAACTTGCCCTGCCAGTTGAGCGTTACATTTTATAAACTGTAATACTTAGTGCTTAAGTCACTGTTTACTGCTCACTTCTCATATTTTAATACCATATCTTTTTTTTCTGAAGCAAGGTTTTTTGATAGTCAAAACGTTTGTTTCGTTTCCCAGTAAATTATTGAGACTTTCTACCCGGGTAAGGATCTAACTGTAAGTCTATCCCTTGACCATTTGATTCCACCAGAGACCTACTACGTAATAATGGGAACAGGGTCATTAATGTTTTAAGAATAATTTCTTGATCCTAATATATTATGCTTATTTGTCTCAAGTTCGTGAAGTAAAGTAATGTACTTTTAAGTTTGGAATGCATTTGCACAACTTTTATGAAGTGCAATGTTTATTATACTGATATAAATAAATTCTATTTTATGCAATTAAAATTTCATGGATTAGCACTTCTTCAGCAGATGACAATGTTCTTCGAATCATTTTTTTGTCAGCGAACGTTACAGGTTTAACTCTTTGTTTCTAAATTAGTCCTACTGAGAAAAACGGCATGATATTAGCATCACCTCGAATGACATCAACTATATGTGAATACAACACACTATCAAAAACGACTGAAATAACTCTAAAGGAGATGCATCACTTACTTACAATAAAAAGTACTTAATTATAGGGAACCTGATTAACGTTCAAGAAAAATTTTTACCAATAAAATGCATGTATTTAAAGTTAACGTGTGGGGATAGTGAAAGAAATGGCATTGATACTACAATAAAAAAACGCATAATGTCCATTCCGAAATCACGGGTAACCCTTTTGGAGGACTGTTTGTTAAGGAAATCAGATTAAAAAAAAACAACAAGAATTGTCGACATTTGTACAATGTGGCAAAATTGAAATTCAAGATGCCATATTAAAATGAATTTCTGAAGACATTACCGAAGAAACTGACGATAGAACTATGATAGTCCGTGAAGAAATATTCCGATTAAAGGTGCCCAAAACATGAGGGTCAGATAATAGCTGAAAGTAAAATAAATTATCAGAGAGCATAAATATCAGGTCTTCTTTCACTCCACTTCTATGATAAACATGAATACAAAGTTGCCTCTAATATAATTGTTAATGTGTGTTTGACTTGGCCAGCTAAAATAGAATTTCATCATGTTTAGTTTCACTGAGTAAAAGATTTTATTGTAAGATTTTACTTGCTTAATTGTTTATCAAAAGTTATGAGCATTTGCATTTTGTCACAATATAAACTACAGACTATTTATGTCCGCACTATTGTCACCCATTGACTTGAATGAAAGATAAAGGATAAAGTTCTGTATAAATGCACATATAACTTACCTCTTTGATCAAGTATGATTGATATAAAACATTCACTTCTTTATTTTGCAAAATATTATATCAAAACAGTACTGCTATCTAAGCTATTGCTAAGCAACCACTCGCAGGAATTTATTGAAACTTTCTAAGAGGCTAAAATACATATATGTGTATTGAAGCGGGTAAGTGTCTACATCTCTAGGTACGTATAGAAGGCGTCATCAAATACAATGCTATTTGTCAGCAACCGCTTGTTATACTTAGGGAAAAAACATGTAGGTAGATTCATGGAGTAAGCAATGTATTGCTAGATTGTTCGGCAGGGATTGGTTGGTCATAGAACTTTCTTTGTTGACCATCCTCTGAACACTGTTCGTAGCCGGCTAGTTCATCAGCAACCATTGACTGGAATTGAAATGTTATAAGAATCTTCAGTACTTGGTGTAGATTATTACTGTATTATTATGCACGATCTGGCTGCGTTTGTTAGTTTAAATTTATTTATTTTACATCGACTAGCTGGAAAGCAAATCCTTGCAGCTTATATTAATCCCTCTAAATGACTACTTCCTGGATTCAAACAAGTACTTGCGCCGAAAGTAAGGAGTTTGGAATGTCACTGGAGATTCTTAGCCCCGTTGGGATTCGAACCAGCAACTTCTGGATCGGGAGTCCGCTGATTTTATCCACAGCCACAGCTCTTCCTTGGCTACGTTTGTATGGGGCTGCCTTTGTTACGGAGTGTTAAAGCCGTACTGCTTATGTAGCTTGAAGTACAGCACCATTCGTGTCACAGTGTTTCGATGCCAACAGATAATTAACACATTAACAAAATTGTTCGCCGTTTCATATATTGAGACCATACATCCTGTCATTAAATGTATATATTATATATAAATATATATTGAATTTCGAGGAGCATCGGTCACTCCCAGTGATGCTCTTGTTCTATTAAGCTTCTAAGTATTTGAAGTATTTGTCGAAAATCCTAGCCTTAATTAAATTTATATTTTCTACGCTGATGTAAAGTCTGTCACTTTATGACTATATATCTACGAAGAGCTTCCTACGGAATTAACAGACTAACATAGAACCTTAAATTCAAAGATATCTGAAACAGTAGCTATTGTATATCTGAGATTTTCTGTTGCCCGGAAATGTAGATCAAATATTTAATTAAGTTCTAGATTATAGATCGCCTTGCAGCCAATCAGCCTCGGAACTACATATAAAACAATTGAAGTAATTCCGGAATGTTCCCGTATTAGATCCGTGTCCTCAGTAAACGACAACAATCAAACTGCGTGTCAAATCTTTCAGTAGTAAGCTCGACTCAGTACTTAAAATATGTAGGCATCCTTGTAAGTCCCCGTATATGATCCGTGTCCTCAGTAAGCGACAACAATCACAGTACGTGACAAATCTTTCAGTAGTAATTTCGAGTCAGTATGTAAAATATGTAGGCATCCTGGTAAGTGCCCGTATTCGATTCGTGACATTAGTAAGCGCAAAAAGAGCCCTTCCTTTACGATATAATATCATAAAAATATGGACTTTTTAGCTGGTGAATATGATATGATATTTACATAAAAATTAATATTGACTGAGGTGATAGCCGAGCTCAATATTAATTTTTTAGGTACATATATCATTATATTAACCAGGTAAAAAAGTCCATATTTGTTTTATTATATAATCTATAAATAGCTTTTATATAGCACATTTGTTTTATTTTGTCTGGAGTTGATCCATTTCTTATATCGCTGTCAAATGAACGCACCGGAAACGTCATAATTCACAACATCCTGTCAGTTGGCGCATTCGACGGAATTTTCCGAAACGGCTTTCGTCATTTCCCGAAAATGCGTCGTTTCGCCGCAAATGTCCGAATTATAAACAGATGCGGGAGATTTCCAGGAAATCTACTTTTGAAAAAGTAAGGTCAATATGCTCACATATTTACCGTTATTTTTTTACAAAAAGATTCGCCTGCTCCAATCAGAGAAAGGCATTGAAAAGCTATTTATGGGTTTTATAATAAAGCTTAATATTTCTTCTAAATAAATAAATTTTATTTTCGATTATTGTCATTAGATTGCAATTAGATTGCATCAGAAATAACTGTTTTTTCCCCATTTAGTTTGATCTTTCAAACAAGATTTAAACATTAATCATGTTAGATTGTTAAAAAACTTAAATAACAATTAATATTTTAAATGTAATTCTGGAAAGAGAAATTGTCATTTTTCGTTGTTGTAGTAAATGGACAATTAGTGCGAAGATCAACAAAATTCTAACAGATGTAAGCATGTGCCAGTACTAAAAATAGTAGTGTAAAAGTCATGTCGTCACAGGTGTTGATTTATAGAATAATTAAATAAAAACAAAAACATGTAATATTCCATCTCCTTTTACTATGAACTGTTGAAAACGATCCGCCAAAGATCTTTAAAACAGAACTTTGACGGACCGCTGATAAATTAATAATACAAGTGTGTATTTGGAATGTTTAAGCCTTATCTGACTTATAAAATTTTTTTGGTCCCGTTAGTTCTTTTCGCTCCTTTACTCACTTTATAACACGAAAAAGCCTGCATTTAAGAAATGGAGCAATGTTCATGTAGGTACGAATACAGGTTTTCATTAGGATGCTGTTAGGATATATTGAAATTAGTAAAACTACTAACATAGTTCTAAGAATACTTGTCAAAATAACCGTATAGTTACTTACAAAATTTCATAGAAATCGGACAGAATTCAATATTGCTGGAGAAAAAAGTTCACCAACATGTGAAATACTTAACATACTGATCAAAATGCAAGCATTTAAAAGGGACTGTGAAAGTAAATAAGGGATGGCACCCTTGCAGACTACCTCTGTACCCTCTTATTGAACTTGACAGAGAAAACGGATCTAATGACCGTTAAATAACTTATACAAATATTGCACATTTCTCACTATCTACAACCCAAATATGTTCATATGTATCAGCTAACAATATCTCTATTATAATTGAATTTTTCTCCCAATAATTCTGTTAACAGCTCATTATGTGGACGATAAAATTCTTCCAAGAGTGCTCGCGTCCGCGGTAGCATCTCGCCAACCTGACGGTCATTCTTTTTTCTCTGATTAGCACGTCTATTCGGGTTACCTACATGTGCTATGACCTTCTGTTCTAACTCAGCTGAAATAAAATGACAGTTACATTTTCTCAGTAAAACTGGTTAATCTGATGTCACAGAATACAAATCGAAGTAATGCAACTGATATCACAAATGCCATTATACCACAAACTGTTTGTACATTTCAAACTGATCTAGTCTTGATGCAGACTCCTTCTACTTTCTTTTTTTGTTATCGAATCATCCATCATTTGACAGCAAAGACAGTTATTCGTAAGAGTCGTTTTCAATTTTGTCAGTGAAATGACTTTACCCACAAGTTCAGACTAAGATTCGAATATGCGAGCTAGCAGACCGAGCGCAACATAGCGAATTTAGTGTTAATGCAAAAACCACCGAGCTATTAAAGACAGGACTACAAAGAAAAATAAATAATTAGTTCAAGTAAGTATTAAATCTTACAAGAGTAAAATTCATAATTTATCAAAAGTTATTCATAAGCTTCAATTTTTCTAAATGGAGATACACCGTTAAAACACAATAAAAAAGTAACAAAAGTGTAAGAAATCAATCTCGAGTCATCCTAATACTACTAGTTAGTGAGCTACCGACTACGTAAAGAATTATTTGGGATGCGTCAGGCATAGTGTATAGAAACTGCATGTCGACATTTTGTATCGAGAAATATTATGTCTGACATTATAGTCATTTTAGTACTGATGGCGTCAGAACTAGCAAACACTTGTGAGCAGCTTTACCTAACGCCAATAAATATGTTTACTTTCACTTATTTGGTAATAAAAGAAACGGTACTTACGTAATTCTAAAAAGGTAAAAATCCGTTGCATGTACGCTGCAGTTTTCTTTGAAAAATCTTCAAGTTTGATCACCATTATTTGATCACGTGGGAACACGCGAAAAAATTCTTTCAAATGTTGATGATACACACCAATTTTGAGCCTGACCTAAAAAAATATACATGATTAAACTACATTTGTCGGTAGTTTTTATGAAACGAGAGCAATTAAATTATCTGAGAGGTTTAACGTCCAGTCTAATTCACAAAGATAAAAAAGAAATTATTAATTTCATTTGATAAACTGAAAAGATAGATATATTTACATATTATGTGCTACTAGTATGCCTCTAACTAATATTCCTATTATAAAGAAAAAGCTAAATACTCCCCTATAACAACAAACCTACAAGAAACGCCAACAATTTTTCTAACTTGATGATGTATTCACTAAATGCAAGTTAGCTATGGTCATGTGAGTGAGTATTCAAGGTACCTCAATTCATGACGAACAAACCAAATGTCAAAAGTCTATTTTAAATTTATAATTATTATGCTCTTTAAAAACAGCTGTAACATTTTTTTATCCCTTTACTTTAGTATATTTTATATTTGTAGATACACCTGGATCTTTACCATTTTTAGTACTAAAACGAAACAACTGATTACGTAAGGTTATCTATTGGATTTCAATCAGTCTGTCCTAAGATATAAGGCCAAATCTGACCTAGGTTCCAACCCCTTGGCCACTTTTCGAACTAGAGATTTTCAAGATAGACCTTCTCGATAACTTTGATGATGAATGGGTAAAAAATGACTTAGAGGCCATGTTATAAAAATTAATGAATTTTATGGATTAATTGATTTAAAGTGTTTACAAGTACCCGTATTATCTAGATGGCTGAAATTGTTTACAAATTGCATGTTCCTACCTTGCCAACTATATCTTTCTTTGTAGGGGTATACAAACACTGGCGTAGGCTGAAGTGCCTCAAACATTCATGTGTTGCATTTATAGTGTTAACTACGCCCTCGTGGAATTTCTGAGGACTTCCGTGTTGAAAAAATAGAAAGTCTGAGTACAGCCTGAAAAAAAGAAACAAAATAGGTTTCAAGAATACATAATATAAGTGATAGTTGGATAACATATTGTTTTCGTTTTCGTTTTCGGGTTGTGAGTTCTTCTACCACCATACCTACACGAATATCTTCGTCATTTCTTTGATATATTTTCCATCCATTATGTTTTATCTTCTGCCAAAAAACAAAGATTTGAGAAGGAAACTTTACGACGTACAAATAAGACAATTTCCGGTTATAATCCTAGACATTTAGGTCCGATTGTACTCTTGTGTATCGAATACATGTGGTTTGGATTTTTAAAATATATAAAATGTTGCCTGGAAATATCTATAATATGCTTCCTTTTAAAATAAGAAGATATTTTTAAGAAAATCGCTATTGTCGTCAGAAACGAGAAATTTGTAGTCCTTCTAATGTCATCAGCTTTGTACGCTAGATACGTGTATCTAGTATCTGAATGAGTGTACATACGATATTTCCGTATAAAGTCTTTTTAGATTTGTCTTTGAGCCAACATCAATTATTTATTAGCCATATGATTCAGACGAGCTTAATTATCCGAGGTTAGCTGTACTTGCTACGAGGCCGAAGGAAGAGGGACAAAATAACAATTCCCAGGACACATACTAGGAATCATGTCAAATAGATTATTACATATAAGTGACTCATAAAATAAAATGGCAGTCGTTAGACTGTAAATTCATTATCACTTTTAATTTCAGGTGTATGTGGCAATCAAACTGCCTTTGTATAAATGCTAGATACGGTAAAGCATTTGTGGTCCGTAGTTGAAAGTGTTATTGTAAATGACCATGTTATTTAGATGGTCATTGTTATACGTTTAGTATTAAGTTGTTTAGTTTTTTAAGTAACGTCGGCAGTTTTTGTATAAAATCTTAAATAATTACTCACTTAAACATGATTCGACAAATAGAAAAAAATTATATGTATAAATTCCGAAATAATGTACCTATAATTACCCTTGAAAGATAAATATTTAAATGTGCTGACCTGGCGAGTGTAAAACATGTGCACGAACAAAACTGAAGCGCAACCGCCATGTCTAGATATCGATGTGAGCAAAACTCATATCAAACAAAAATGTTAACACTATGCACTCATTTCAGTTTTTTTTGCTCAATATATTTTTCGCCCAGATTTTTTTGTGTCGCTTACCTGTTATCAAACATTTCCGTCAATCACTTTAAGTATAAGCTGAAATGTACATCTACTTCTTAGTTAAATGTATTTGACTTGATCTTAGGATAAATCTTTTTCAACTGAACGACTGTTCAGAAATGTTTTATGCAGCTTTTGATTGGTAGAAATCACTGAAGACAGCATGCAGCGACCGGCTTTGATTGTTTTGAATTCGTCTATTTGACCGACATGTAAAGTTAGGCAAACACCGTGCTGTCTTGTTTAATGTCGCACAATATCTTTCAGGAACTAAAGTGACGCACTCTTTATTTCTTATCAGGGCGCATTTACTAAATATGTAAAAGATATATAACTGTTCTTCGAAATGCAAGGGTTTTATCAAAGTTTAGTTGAATTTCACAAACATGGAGGAGTAGTTTGGAAACAAAAAATTGTAATATTGAATATCGAAAACGTATTCAGCTTAGAGCTCGCATTCTGCAGTTGACTTTTAACGGTGATTTCCTTATTTTTCCCTAGCACGAGCTGAAGAATTAAGTTTTAGGTGTATTCTAAAGATGTTTAATATTGCAATGCAGTAAAATGTGTTTGAATAAAGCAAAGTAAGTTGAACATGTTAAACAACTTTGCTCTTCATTTACTGAGATCACTTACCTGTCAACTGGATTTCTTAACATCGCTATAATTTTTGCCTTGGGATTTAAATGGTATATATAATCTGCATTGGTATATTTGGGCTCTGAAAGGTTCCTGTACTGCGGAAGTACGGTCCAGTAATTGTTGTCCCACATGGTCGAGGCAGAACAATCACCTGTTTGCATAGAAACCAAAGCATAAGTATGAATTTAGTTTTTTTTCTTATCGCGAAGTGTGAGAATATAATGAATAACTGCTCTATTCAACGTAATTCAATCTCTGAATTTTCACAAAAAAGTAGAATCCAGGAGAACGGATAATTCTGAACTGCATTTACCAAATATAAATAGTTTGCTTAACTCAATCAGTCCTTTTGCAGTGTCATGCCATGTTATGAACTAATCTACCCCGTTTTGTCAGGTCCCGTCTGTCTGCCACGTTCCATAGGTCTGTCATGTTCTGTCCGTCTGTAACGTACCAGCCGTCTGTCACGTCTTGTCATGTCCCGTCTGTCTGCCACGTTCCATAGGTCTGTCATGTTCTGTCCGTCTGTAACGTACCAGCCGTCTGTCACGTCTTGTCAGGTCCCGTCTGTCTGCCACGTTCCATAGGTCTGTCATGTTCTGTCCGTCTGTAACGTACCGTCCGTCTGTCACGTCTTGTCAGGTCCCGTCCGTCTGTCACATACCGTCCATCTTTTTTATGATCTGTTTATCAGTCCGCACTTTTACCTGTGAGCTGCATTCAACTCTCGATATATTCGATTTTTGTATCTAAAGTGTTTCATCTGTGGACGACGCCTCTAGCAAACAATTATAATACACATTCATATCTTTTCGGCCAAAGGTAAGGGCTTTGGCTGCTATGACTAATGCCCAAACATGTTGTACTCGTTCTATGTTAAACATGCAAGATTGAAAGTTCTCAGTAATGATACTGAATTCAAAATTTTGAAAATATTATGGCCTTTACTGATATATAACGTATTTGCAACCCATGTTTTACAGCATTTTCAGTGTTATGCGGTGAGAAAAACGTTATAAGGTCATCTTTATTCCGTTATGTCATTAGATTTCACCGGAACTTTACAAGACTGCTGATTTTGGTTTCCAGATATGCTTACTTACCGAATATTTTGCTGTGGTAACCGTTTGCATCTTTTTTCATGTAGATTTCTCTTGTTGCATAAGTGAAAAATTTCAAATAATCTACTAATCCAGAATTTGTTTTTCTCCCGAGGAAATCTGAAACAAAACAATTCGCCAAAAATAAGAAAATATTTTATATAGTCGTACGGATTAGCTTTGTATCACTGGAGTTAAAAATTGACGACAGAGAAATGGTGAAAAAGACGTCTTGCATGTTTTAACGACTGTTGTATGAGCGTACCAATATCTTTTAATCTAATTGCGTGTTGTTGTTGTTGTTTTTCAGCAAAACACATATGAATAAAGGTATGTTGCCAGATTTATGGGCGTCTTCTGCAAGTTTTAAAGCTCAGAAGAAAATACGTAAAATATACAAAATAGCTGTAATATCGGCAAGAATATAGCTTCATTCGGGTAATTATGAAAAATAGTCCCTTTCAATGTTTAACTAAAATCCATATCATGATTGTTTTGCTACTATGTCGACTATAATAACATTTTAAGACAGGAGACTTTTTTTCAAAACGATTCTGTACGTTGCAGGCATAGTGTACAATGCAAATTATCATAAAGAAAATATACAGATGCATCACAACTGCAGAACAGAGATGTTACAGACAGTCGTTGGAGCCCTTTTTAAGTATAAAACTAGATTATACTTTCAGTATCCAATAACAAAATATGCAAGATGAAGTTAATATCAGACAAATCTGGACACTTTGAGAATCCTGTGGTGCAAAGCAATTAATATATCGTACGAGTTACTACATTATAATACTATGATGGGGTGAAGATAATTATGGTCTCTTTAACTGTTATGTCTTATGAGGCACTATTTTCTGAGGCATGGTAAGATAAAAAAATCGTAACATATACGTACATTGTACAATTTAAAACAAAGCTCTCATATATAATTATTATCTTAGAGTATCTCTAGAATTAATCGTTCGTATAACAATTCAAATCTATAATCATAAATATTCACTAGCATTTACTGTTTGTATGACCACGAAAATCTGTGATCATTTATATTCACTCAAAGGTACCGTTCGTATAACAATGCAATCTATGATCATTTTTCATTACTAGAAGTTACCATTCATATCTATAATCATTTATATTCACTAGAAGTTACCGCTTGTATAAAGATTCAAATCTGCAATGATTTATATCACTAGAAGGTAATGTTTGTATAAGAATTCGAATTTACAATGATTCATATTCACTAGAAGGTACCAGTCGGACAAAAAAGCAATTTTGTTGATCATTAAATTCACTAGAAGTTACCGATGAATAACAACGCATATCTGTTATTATTCATTTTCTAAAACGTAATATTCGTATAACAACGCAAATCTATTGTCAAATTCCTTTTAACAATTCAAAACTATAAACATTTATAATCACTAGAAGTTACCGCTTGTATAAAAATTCAAATCTGCAATGATTTATATCACTAGAAGGTAATGTTTGTATAACAATTCGAATTTACAATGATTCATATTCACTAGAAGGTACCAGTCGGACAAAAAAGCAATTTTGTTGATCATTAAATTCACTAGAAGTTACCGATGAATAACAACGCATATCTGTTATTATTCATTTTCTAAAACGTAATATTCGTATAACAACGCAAATCTATTGTCAAATTCCTTTTAACAATTCAAAACTATAAACATTTATAATCACTAGAAGTTACCGCTTGTATAAAAATTCAAATCTGCAATGATTTATATTACTAGAAGGTAATGTTTGTATAACAATTCGAATTTACAATGATTCATATTCACTAGAAGGTACCAGTCTGACAACAAAGCAATTTCGTTGATCATTTAATTCACTGGAAGTTACCGATGAATAACAACGCATATCTGTTATTATTTATTTTCTAAAACGTAATATTTGTATAACAACGCAAATCTATTGTCAAATTCCCTAAACAATTCAAAACTATAGTCATTTATATTCACTACAAGTTACTATATGTATAACAATGACGACTTTATATTCATTTATTTTCACTAGAAGTTAACGTTTGTAAAACAACGCAAATCAATGCCCAAATATTTTCAATAGAACTTGCCGTTACTTTAGAAAACAAAGTTTCAGCACTTTGATTGTGGCATTCATTCGCCAGATTTTTCATTCTGAATCTTTGTTTCCACTTATTGTCCAAGAATATGCATTTTAAATCAGAAAATCAAGCATGACAATTTCAGTTCCCTGTACTTACAATAATGTTTTCTTGTTAGCCAATGAGGCTCTTTCACAACAAGTCTGGATATGTTCGGATGTTGTATTAAACGTCTGTATAGATCAGTGGTTCCCGCCTTAGGCGCACCAATGAGATAAAAGTAAGGTAAACATCGCAGACTTACTTCCGTTTTATTTCTTTTGGCTGATATCCAACATGGATTTTTGTAGTTTTTTAAAAAATGAAATGGACCCTGAAAAAAAACATGTGGTGTAAATCAACATATAAACTCCTTTTTAATCATTTGTAATGGAGGAAAGGAAAACATACAATGTAATTAACAAGTTTGGCAATTTGGCTATTTAAACTATCTGAGCCAAGTTTAAACAACAGTTCACTAAATGAACAACAATCCCCAGATAATGAAATGAAATTGGCAAAATTTATCTTCCATGAAAATTTGATTCAGGTCGGTTTAATATGTTTACTTTAATTAGAAAAAATGAAAGGACATATCTTTGAATTGTTTTATTTTTTCTACACAAATCACATCTCTTATCAATTATTGAAGTTCTCTTTAGTTTCTTGGTACCAAAATTGAATTGATATTTTGGAATATTCTTGCTCTCCTTCAAATGTTAATTTAACTAGCACTGAATTCTCCAACTTCAAGACTCAATCGATAACCTCTTTCGTTTTCTCATTCACTAATAACAGTTACTGCAAACAAATCTTAAATAAAAAATATACAGTTATTCTGTATTTACATAAAAAAAAACAACATAACTCGTTTGCTTTCAATGCCATAAACACATGGATTCTTCATTTTTTCCTATCGATTATTAAGGCTCCTTCAAACAAGTGGTAATATATTGCTTTCACATGTCGGTCGGTCGGTCGGACGGTCCGTAGACCAGACCTTGTCCGATCAATAATCACTCTGGCCTAAAGTTCTCAAATTAAGTTGGTCATGACCTGTAGATGACACCTACTGACTTTGAGGTTACTATATCACAGGTCAAGGTCACTTTGACCTTGACTAAAAACAAATTTGTCGAATCAGTAACTAAAGATTCCTTTGGCCTACAGTTCTCAGATTTCGTAGTAATGTAGATCATGACTTTTTAATGAAACCTGTAGATTTTGAGATCAGTAGGTGAAAGGTCAGGGTCACTGTGACCTTGAACGAGAAAAAATCATAGGACCAATTACTACCTAACGCTTTGGCATACAGTCCTCAGATTAATTTGAGAGGTCAAACATGTTCTGTAAATGTCCTTATTGATTTTAATATAGGTCAAAGGTCAATGTTAGTGTGATCTTCACCACAAAAAGGTTGTCCAATCAATAACTAGAGAACGTTTTGACTTTCAATCATCAGATTTGGTTGGAAGCTCTGTCATGACCGGTAGATGACCCTTTGATTTTGAGGTCAGTAGATCAATGGTCAAGGTCAAGATGGTCACAGTGACCTTTACCAAATATGCTTGTCCGATCAATAACTAGAGATTGATTTGGCATACAGTCATCAGATTTGGAGATAAAGAGCATAGAATTGGCCCGAACCTCGTCAAAAACCACCGCATTTCAGTTGCAGTAACAAGCGCAACATGTGTAATATCAATATTTCATTCACTTTCAAATATTTACAATTATTTTAGAAGAAGTGTGGACGACTCTTGAGCTTATATATCTTATGAACACTGTAGCACAAGAAATGAATATAACAATGTGTTTCAATATAATTGTTTTTCTGCTAAGAGATACAGTAACATGCGTACCTCGTGTAACATTACATTTCAAATAAGTAGCACGAACTGTTTGTATTAATACCCTAACTGCTTCAGAACACTGATATAACGGGTGCCGTGTGTCTTCGTTTACATTCGAATTATAATCCTGTGTTTGCTAGAAAATACTGCAACATGCGTAACATTGCGTTTCGAATGAGAGGCACTAAATGTTCTTTTTGAAACCCCAGTAACTGCATTTAGAAGCAAGTATACTACGGATGCAAACAAAAGCACACTGTGTTCTGTACATTAGTGTTCTGAAGCAATTACAGAGGTAAACAAAAGCACACTGTGTCCGGTACATTAGTGATCTGAAGCAATTACAGAGGTAAACAAAAGCACACTGTGTCCGGTACATTAGTGATCTGAAGCAATTACAGAGGTAAACAAAAGCACACTGTGTCCGGTACATTAGTGATCTGAAGCAATTACAGAGGTAAACAAAAGCACACTGTGTCCGGTACATTAGTGATCTGAAGCAATTACAGAGGTAAACAAAAGCACACTGTGTCCGGTACATAAGTGTGTCTGAAGCAAATACAGAGGTAAACAAAAGCTCACTGTGTCCGGTACATTAGTGTTCTGAAGCAATTACAGAGTTAAACAAAAGCACACTGTGTCCGGTACAATAGTGTTCTGAAGCAATTACAGAGGTAAACAAAAGCACACTGTGTCCGGTACATTAGTGTTCTGAAGCAATTACAGAAGTTTTAATGTAAACAATTCGTGTCTCGCATTTGAACGCAATGTTACACATGTTACGCTAGATAAATATAAGAAGCATGCAAACAAAGCAATATAACAACCGTTACAGTAGTGTTCTGAAGCAGTTATAAGTGCTTCAAGAATAGTAGTTCATGTCTTCCATATGAAACGCAATGTTACACATGTTACACACGTTACAGTGTCTTTCAGCAAACAAACGGAAAGAAGTATCATACGAATGTTAACAAAGACAAACTGCTTTTGAATTTCCTAGCGGTGTACTTTAATAAATCTAATACGGATTCAAACAAAGCCCCGGTAATAATAATATAAACATACAATAGATTTCAACGTTTGTGAACTTTGTAGTTATCGCACAGATAAGTGAGCAGTCTACACTGTACAGTACAGATATGTTGCGCGTATATTACACTAGTTCAACAATAATTACAGTCCTTTAATTCAGTGTGCCTTCTTTTATTTTTGTGCCAATTATATGCCCTATCTCAAGGTCACAGTGACCTTCACCACAAATGTTAGTCTACAGTTATCAGCGTGTGGTTGGCCATGACCTGTAGATGATCTGTTTTGATTTTGAGTTCAATAGGTCAAATGTCAACGTCACGTTTAGAAGTCCATGTAACATGACTAATTGATTGCAATTAGAAGGCATACATGTTTCACAAACATCTCTTTTTATGTGATTAAAGCTGAATAAGTGATAATGTAAAGAAAATATATATACTGCAAGGCTCGAAATCTGGTAGGCACTTTTTATGCCCCCAAATAGGTCTTATAGTTTTTTAACTGTCTGTACGTCACTCCGTAATTTTACATTACACATTACTTCCTTATTTGTAAATAGGTTTACTTCATATATGAACACACCACTCCTTTCGACAAGACCTTCCCGTTGCCTTATATTTATTTGACCTTGATCCTTAAATGGCATCGACCTTGACGGTCCACTTGTCAAAATACTTAGTATTGACCGTAACTTCCTTATTACTTGACAGATTTAGTAATGTTTGCACACAACAATCCTTTAGGAGTGATTTTCCTAATGACATACATTTTTCACACTGACTCCTCAATCACTTTGATGTAGAGGTCATCCGTAAAAAAATATTTTGTATCAACAGATTTAGTTCATGTTTGCACACTACAACCCTTTGGGAAAGATCTTCCAAACGAATTTTTTTTTACCTTGACCTCCCTAAATGACTTTAACCTCGAGATCAAATTGTCAAAAGACACTCCTTTTGAAATATCTATAATTATCTTTATCTCAAATTATCTCCCATACATTCCCTCTCCCGATCGTTCCCATAGTTCTAAAAAGGAAGACAATTCATCCCTGGGATTACAAACGCTCTAATCATTTTTTTCATTTTTCCTCGAACAGTATTAACCTTCTTAATCCTAACGTATTATGCTACTATGAAAATACTGACACAATAAATATTTTATTGTTTTAATTCTAGGATAAAGAAGTTGTATTTACCACGGTCATGAGATCTTCAATTTTAATCTTTCCCGACGCTATCATCTTCCATGTTTCTTCATGTTTGAAATTCCCTTTTGCTTCTAAAGGTTTATAGGGATCGGAAATGTTTATGATTTTAGCCGTTGCTCTTGCTATAAAATTTAAAGGTCTTGCCGCTATAGTTTGTCTTTTGGTCGTGTTCGAATTGAAAGTATTGTTAAGACTTCCTCTATTGAGTCCAAACGAATCTGTTTCGGGAAAGTGCGGCAATGTACGGTTCCAGAAGTCGGCGAGTTGTGCCATCTGTAACACTGACTTGTTCAAGGAAATCTTCAAAAAGATAACAGCCGCTGTGCTTAGAATCAGCGCCAAAGTAAACCGCTTGTAAACCTGAAGAATGTACGTACAAAGTGCTTGAATATGACTTGGCCTAACCGATAGTTAACCTACAAAACTTGGTACAATGTGTATGGATATAACAAAGGTTTACCGCTTGTAAACCTACAAAAAGTTGGTACAACGTGCCTTGGTATAATCAAGATTAACCGCTTGTAAACCCACAAGAAGTGAGTTTATAGTGCGTGTGGTTATAGATTTCTAATAACTGTGCTTACCAACAACAGATTATATAAATAAAATTAGAATAATTCATAACAAATCATGACTATTAAAATGGCCATGCCAATTGTTTGTAATGATTAAATATCGTTGTCAAAAAAGGTGATGATAATGATGATGATGCTATTGTTGATAATAAAAGAAATAATAATGATGATGATATCAATAAACACGTCATCAGAATCAACACTTGACTGTACATTGTGCCTGTAATGGACACTTGTCACCGTTGTTTCTTTTTTCAATAAAAGTAACAGATGTTGCACCTAAACTCGCCACTTTCCGCCTCTTTTAACAAAAAAAAAAAAAACTGAGTTGCGTCACGCCATTATCATATTTCACATTTTTGCTTCTAAATTCAAGAAAACAAATCAATCTTTTATTTTTAATTGTGTGATTTAATCTATAATTGTCCGACCGCTGGAGATTATCTTGAGAGTTTCTTTAGTCACAAAGATGTATGCAGTAATTAATTTACGTTTGTGACGTCGATTATCAGAATTTGACGTCATGGGAATCAAAATCTTCCTCGTAGCTTCGACTCGAAACTTTATAATTCAGTAATTAATTAACAATCAACGTCCGTTTTGAGAAGTTTTAGATTAAACATTAATTCAGTATCAATACATTTCTGACGAAGATGAGACTTAAGAACTAACGGTTTAAATGCCTACGTTTGAATTAAAGTTCGCGCCTAGTAGACATTTTTCTGACTTCCGTCTGAAGTATAATATTTTTACTAACTTCTATTTCATGTGTGATGTCTACTTGAAAATTGTTTGGTTCGCTGCTTCTGCAGCACCGTAAGCAGACGGATGCAGGAGACGAAATCCTTCCAGGGAAAGAGTTTCTTCGGAAAGTTTTGAAAGAATTGTTTGACTAAGTTTAACAGTCATCACACGGGCAGTATACGTAAACTTCGTTCCTGCAGACCATTATCGTCCGTAGGAAACGTCTCATATAAACGGTGATAGCTGATTTTGGGGCTCGAATCTATGACCAATATTCAGTAAAAGGCTTGGAGATTGTTAATCTGCGACCTTATTCGCCATTTAAATAAACTACCTTACAACTTGCAGTGTGTATATTTATCTTAATCAGATAAAATACTCTTGATTAGTGTTACTGTTATTATACTAAAGGAAAAAGAAATGTAATTCGTAGAAGGTCACCATAACCTTTGATTTTTTATGAATGTCCTACATGGAGTCAATTTTCTGAGTTAGTTGATTGTGGTATGCATTCACTTAAAGGCAGTTTTTATTGGATTTCAAATTTATGTGAAGAATGTCATTGACGCAAACTATGTATGTTCGATTTTAAAAATAATATTCTTTGACATCAGGTCTTTGCATCATGTAAAAGACGAAAATATTGGCTATAGTCTTTATTTCGCACTGTTCATAATTATTTGGGGTCCCTTATTAAAAACTGTTTTTGTTATTATTTAACGTTAACGAAAAAGAAACAATGACAAAAAGGTAAAGGTAATTAAGTAAAGAATTGGAAAACACTACTTACGAAATGCCGCGATAATACCTCCATATCTACATCATAGAAGAAATTCTTTGTCACCAGACGGAGCCCTCCTTTCCATAAAACCTAGAATGAACACAAATGATATGCCTCTGTGAAAACTGTTAAAAACCCGTAAAAAATCGTATTTAATGTCAGATTCAATGCTCCTTTCACATTTCTAATGACTGATGCATCTTTTACACAACTATCTCTGAGATCTAAAACATGACGAGATCTCAACCATTGCAAAATCTTTATAGGACATAATATGATTTGGCAAAAATGCGCCACGTTTTGCTTTTTAAATGTTTCTTCGTTCCATCGTTCGTTGTTCATGAAATTAGCTCTCGTTGTTCATGGATTCTGAAACACAGCTAAAATAAAACATCTTTTAATTCCAGTTACAATATTTCCCTTGGCCTATAATAAACCCGGTGACGTCACATAGACATTTCTGTAAGCGTCACTTGGATATGCTAAAACTTTATACAGAATTTTAATTTTAATGCGATCTGTTAAAGACTCGGACATACAGTAAAACTCCTCAATTAAAGAGAGTCACGGTTCTTTCAGACAGTGGCCTTAATTGCGGGTTGTCCTCAATATGCTTGTGGCCGTCTCAACTGAGAAAACGTTTAGAGTATCTTAAAAACTTCTGATGGTACTGCATAAAATAATAGATTTAATTTAATGATAAAAACTTACGTTTTCACTAATTTGTAACACTGAACCTATCAAAAGCAGACATTTATCTCTTTTCGTTTTCTAGTGTGGATAAAGAAATAAACCATTTGCTTAAAAACAATTTCCAAATAAATGAGTACTTTACGCTGTGGTCATGTGTGTACGTCCGCGAGTGTGTTGAAGAAAGAACTGATTATAATTGAAATTATTATGAGTTGTTTCTCCATCCAATATTTCTGGTCAAAACTCAATTAAAAATTGTTGAAATAACGCTGCAAATTTAGATATTTAATATCTAAATTCAAATTTTAAACCCCAATATTCATAAAAAAACGTAATACTCTCAAATTTCAAACAGGTTTCGTAGATTTGAAAGAATGTAGAGGAACATAAATTATTTTAAGTGCCTTATTATTGATCCCCACTGTTGTTTAGAAAAACGCAAAATAAAATACCCTTGTTAATTAGTATGGATTTCTATTTAGAACCACTCCAGATGATCTGCTTACTTTATATGAAACATACAAATTAAGAACCGCCAAAAAATGACTTTGTCATAAACACAAATGTTACATGATAATCTTTTGTTTGACAACAGGTAACAAATTTTGTTTTCTATTTCTAAACTGTCAACAAAAAGTTAACACAAATCGTTATACAATCAGGATTGTTGTAATCTATGGCGCAAAAGATAGCCATTCGTCGTAATTGCAGGATGTGTTGAAAGGGTGAAACCAATCAAGACGTTCCTTCTTTATTCTATATAGCCCAAAATTTATAAACTTTACAGAGCTTTAAAAAATAGCAAAAACCAATTTTAATTGGCTTGAGCTTACTCATGAAAAACACGAAGAAAGGTGTGTGGGGAGGGGGGGGGGTCATGATTCAAACAAGAAATATATTTCTGCTCTAAACTTACACATGAAACTGAGAAAAAAAATGGCCAATTTTCAAATTGGGGTGTTTGAAGGAATTTCCTCATATGTATTCTATTCTGACTGTGCATAAAGAATTGCTACCACAATTTCAGATATAGTACAAGCAAAATGATTTAAGAAAAAAATACACAGATTAGGGCAAAATGTTAAAAACAGCCTAGAAAACAGAGAACTATTTCAAGCCGTCATTATGCTGTACCATTTATTAGAGCTCTGATAGACTGGATTGGAAATTTATCCAGAACGAATTTGATCGCTTGTACTTTCAACTATGTCCGTAAAGCCGGAATCGCGGAGTGCCGTAATACCGGGGTCCATAGCTATTGAGAAACAGTGCTGAAAACGACCGTTATCTACTAAGTTGTCCGTAATACCGGGGTGCCCGTATTTTCGGAGTGGCCGTAAGGCGGATTTTTACTGTAGGTGCAAAGAAGTAAATCAAAAGCTATCTCTAGACTTCTTATTTCTGCCAAATATTTGAGCCAAAAATCACAGCAGAAACTAACACATTTTCTGAACATGGTGTTCAAAATTAAACCGATTTAGTTGAATATGTTTTCGACACCGGTTTTTTTTTAAATTAGTCTGTAATGACTATATTTCTTTCACATTTTTTTCCTTTTTTTCATTTATTTGTCAGGAAACGCCATAAATGAGATGTGTTTTGATAAGAAATGGATGGAATCAAAATGAGTTAAGTCTCTTTATAAACATGTAAAGATCAATCTGTTTCTCTGTGTCTAAGATATTAGTCGGGAGATAAAAGCGAGTTAAAACATTGCATCGTGATGAAGCACACATAAGGCTCACATAGGTACTAGAAATTTGCTGACACTTATAACGTGCATTTCAAAACTTAATAAATCTTAGTATGTAGCAAGCAATCATGTCCTTTGATATTAATCTTAGGTTACTGTATAATATACTGAATTTGTATAATATGTGTAAATATTTAATGGCAAGTCATCATTTTCACGAGTACAGGCGAAATAAGATAAGTAAAACAAGAGCTGTCACTGGAAATTGACATATGCCCCCGAAATGTAGCTTAGAATTGAAACTGGTGTAAATATATAATTGAATATGCCTGTGGAAAAGAGATCAGACAAAAAATAGAGCATGAACTAAAGGTAAATGGTTAAGTAAAGTTTTTCTGCTTCAGATTCTTATATGAAGGTTGAAGACATAATAATTCAATGAAATAGAAAGCTGTGAGTTTGGTCTTGAATATGAACAATATTGTTTTATTCCCAACCCCTACTGGTGTTTTATATATAACAACGCTTAATGACAAACATTCTGGTTTCAATAAAATCCCCCAAGCAGTTTTGGAGATGAAGTTTGGACAAGATTTTAATAAAGAGGTTATAGTTAACAAAACCTGTCAGCAGACAGCACGCTCCACTTTTCTCAGTGCTGGATAATAAATTATAAGCCTAGTCAAACAAGAGGCCCAAGTGAAAAAAATATTTGAGTGGGGGAGGGCAAGTCCCTAGTCATATAAGATGAAAAAATTGGGGGTGGGGGATGGTAACGTGGTGGGGAGGTAGGAGAGGGGGTCCCCATGCATTTGGGAGTCAAGTACCTATGTATTTAAGAAAACAAAATAATAGAAAAAAATTGGTTTATAAAAAAAAGTATATTTCAAAGCTTAAGAAGGTCTTTTCCAATATAGGAGAAAAAAGATTTTTTCCGGGGAGGGGCAGGGGGCGGGATGGGTAAAGTAACTTCATGTCTACAATTTAGAAAAACACATTTTTTGAGGGGGGGGGGGGTAATGCCCGGGGGGAGGGAGGGGGAGTCAAGTCACTTCATACCTACATATTTAAAAGTCAATTACCTACATATCTTATAAGAAAGATAATTATAATGATAAAATATATATTTGGGGGGCATGATTCCAGGGGTGGGGGGTCCCCAAGCAAAGGGGATGTTGGAGGAGGGGGAAAGGGAAGTACTGACCCATCCTATGTAAGTTAAAGTTTATTTATAGGCTTAAGAAGTTTTTTCCTTATATATAAGTATAAGCAAAATCAAGTGACCCCTGGGGTGGGGCTAATTTTGACATGGGTACCAACAATCTTTGCAGGGTTCTTGCTGGTGATCAAGTATTCCAAGTTTAAATGGAATATCTTTGACACTTTTTGTAAAATGGAAATTAACAAAAAGGTTAAGTTAAAAAAGGGGCATAACTTGGCAAAAATAAATTTGAGGGTTATCTGCCTTGAGAAATGGTGTCGCATTTTGAAAGTGAACATGTATTCCTAATTTGAAGTAAATGGCTTTGATAGTTTCTGAGAAATGGACCTTAACAAAAAGGTTAACTGACGCCAACGAGGGGGTCATGACAATAGCTCCACTTTTTTCTTCGAAAAGTGGAGCTAAAAATGACTAAGGACCCATAACACTGTCAAAAATAATCCGACCAGAAACTCCTAACGATATGCACAGCTAGCTTTGGTGACAAACATTTCTGTGTAGTTTCAATGAAATCCTCCAGTGGTTTTGGAGATGAAGCATGGACAACATTTTAATAAAGAAGTTAAAGTAAA
Organism: Cyclina sinensis; assembly: GCA_012932295.1. Classification (NCBI taxonomy): domain Eukaryota; kingdom Metazoa; phylum Mollusca; class Bivalvia; order Venerida; family Veneridae; genus Cyclina; species Cyclina sinensis. The sequence goes on from JAAONU010000008.1 coordinate 29,011,119, forward strand.
AAATGACTAAGTGCCGATAACACTGACAAACAAATCTGAGAAGAAACTCCTGAAGATAAGCACAACTAGGCTTGCTGACAAACATTCCTGTGAAGTTTCAATGAAATCCTCCAAGCGGTTTTGGAGATGAAGTGTGGACAAGATTTAAATAGAGAAGTTATAGTAAAAAATGACTAAGGGCCCATAACTCTGCCAAAAATAATCCGAGCAGAAAGTCCTAATAATATGCACAACTAGGCTTCGCGACAAACATTCCTGTGAAGTTTCAATGAAATTCTCCAAGCGGTTTTGGAGATGAAGTGAGGACAAGATTTTAATATAGAAGTTAGAGTTAAAAAATGATTAAGTGCCAAATACTCTGCCGTAAATAAATCGAGCGGAATGTCCTGACGATATGCACAACTAGGCTTGGTGACAAACACTCCTGTTAAGTTTCAATGAAATCCCTCAAGAGGTTTTGGAGATTAAGCGAGGACAAGTTTTTACAGGACAGACGGACGGACGGACGGACAGACAGTGTGATTACAATATGCCTCCCTTCGGGGGCATAAAAAACCCCATCTCCGATATTTTTTAAACTTTCTAAATGGTATGGCAACGTTTTTGAAAAGCATAATGCTGAAGGGAGCAATATTATTTATGGCCAAATAAATACATGTACATACCGTCTAACATAAACTATCAAATACCTTATACAACTTGTTAGTAAATTTTCATAATCGAGATCAAATACAGTCTGTAATTCGTTAACGTTTGTTAAATACCAGATACAAAAATATATAGAAAAAACTCACGTTTGGTTATATTTGTTTGAAATAGTGCAATAATGATCTCGCTTCAACTAAAGCGTACGAGGTGATATACATTTATAGAAATTTTAAAGAAACAAGTTGGCTGCTTAAAAAAACATTCAATGGGTTATGCCAAATAATTGAATTTTACATATTATCAAATCTTTATGCAACATTCCTTGCAATATTGATAGTTGTCCTCTTCCTTTAATATTTCAGTCTATGTTAGTATATTTGTCAGTGTGTGAACAAAGCAAGTATTTTTTTAGAATATATAGTATTATCAGTGTTTAAGAGCCCAGGATATAATGAATACACTATAAAAATATAAAGATAAAATCTTTGAGAACTCAAGACAACTACGAACATCTATTTTAGAAATAAAGTTTCGTGAATAGAGCTAAAAAGGGAAAATTAAAAAGGGAACAGCATAACAATTGTATTTTTTACAACACTAATATTTCCAGCGTGCATTATATATTTACTTACACATTTGAAATTAAACCACTGTATTTTGCATATTTGTTGTCACATTTCAACAAGCCGGTATCCTGCAGGAGCAGTTGTAACGCACTGACCTGATATTCCAGGGGTCCTATATATTAGTGCTATACACTGAGCATGCAAAAGAACCAGAGCCGTCATTGAAATGAGATGTTTTCTTGTCTTGCACTATACCCAACATCCTAAAACAGCTAACTTCTCTATGGGACGTCGGTCAAATGATCAACACGTACCGACGAGAAATAAACTCAAATAGATAAAGGAATATACAATTAATTTAGCAACACTCACATCACCTGCTGACATTATATGCATTTTCTGAATTCTGCGAAATTGTTCAAATTGTTGAAGTTCTAAACATTCATTTAAATGAGGCTTCATTAAAAAATATCAAATCTAATGTTTATATCAAATGATTTTAGTGTGAAACATGTTTCCACGGCAAAACAGTTACGAAAATCCTAAAGTCTGAATTGTAAGTCTGTTTTCCTTGTGCGGTTAATAGATTTCAATTTTATTTCTGTCGTTTTTAAAAATTATGCAAAATTATAATTATGTAAATTACAATCAATTTCTCTGTGGAATTTAAACACAACATTTACCCTAAAAACACAAACATATTTGCCACTCACATTGATACAATCAGATTCAATACATTGAATGCAGCTTCCTTAATCATATTATTGCACATTGTTAAAACTAAGGTCGCAAATAGGATCGCAGGGCCGCAGAATAAGGATGTCAGAAAATCTTCGGACTAGACGCTCTGCTCCATATTCTTTTTCAATAGACGCTCTGTCGCATTTTGAAAACTCGCCAGTATACTGGGTGATGCCCTAAACTGCCTTACTATAGGGTTGAATTAAATGAATTCCATTTGAATTTTAATTTCTAACATTTTAGCAAAGAAAGGATAAATATTAATTAATGTAAAACGCACCCTTCTAACTTTTCTAGCTTTACTTCACATTCATCCTTTTCTTTCGACTATCAAAACATTTTTATGTTAACTTGGTTTTAGGATCTTTTTCTTGTTCGTTCTTTTTTTTCGTTCTCTTTCTTGCTGTTTTTCGGGGGTTGTTTTAGCATTTTATTCGCCGCTACTCACGAACAGAACGAACCTCTCTGAATAATTATATACTAAATGATATTTTCAGAAATTATTCCACATAAAAAAATTGATGGTTTTTAAACTTTCTTCCAACACATGTGACCTGTACCTAATGTACCTGATATAAAAGTATCAATCGGGCGTTCTTTTTTCTGATTGCTTTTTTTCACTTCGGCTGATACGAGCGTGACATTAGATTTTAAATTTAGATTTTGAATATTGTTCCAAACCATTCCTTCTTTGTTTTTGTTTGTAAATATAATTATGTCCATTCATCGCTATAAAACTACATTGTTTTGAGTATCATAGGCCATGTTGATGTTATTCCAAGGTCATCTAATCTACTTTCCTACACATTTAAGAATATATGAAAAAATAGCCTTGCTACAACAACAACACAATGTAGAGCTGATTCCGTTTACACAGATGCTTGGATTTTAATTCAGTTCGAAAACAAGTTTGTTTTCTTAATACTTATACTTATTTTGACCTTATACTTGGACAGTGTCCCTTAGTACAATTAGAGCAAATTTTTGAATTCGAAGGGCATGTATTTCAATCGCTTTTGTGATATGCTTTAAGTTACTATTTTATTCAATATGAAAACAAAATGATAAATAATTCTCGAATATATTAAATACATTTAAATCTCTTTTGCAGTTGCAGAAAAATGGTTACTGATTTACTGATCTATTAAAATTTAGAATATTTTTAAGAAAGTATTTCTTCCATGAAATCATACTAAAATTATAATGTATTCTCTTCAATCGAAATAAAATTTAGGTGAACATTTGTCGACATATGTAAATCTCTAAAACAGAAAAGGAAAAACAAAGTGGCATGCTTATATAGTTTATTCCATTACAATGCACAAAGATAACGCGCGACTGTCTTTGACACACTAAAAGATACATCAAAAAATATTTAAAATCTATATATTACTAAATTCATTAAAACGTTGTATAATTATCATAGTACCTTAAGTCAGTCATTTTTTCCGTCTGGTGTTATTCTGTTCTGTTTTGTTCTGTTATTCTTGAACCAGTTTATGTTAAGAAAGCTCACTGGGTATACTAACTTAGCTGCAAGACAGTCAAAAATGTGGCAGATAACTCGTTATTATGGCTCGACATTAAGTACATGAAAATAAAGTGGTTAATTATCGAATAAAAATAATTCACACAACAGATTAAATACCGCATTTTGTTTAATTGTAATAACAATTTACGAAAAAGAAATTGAGAAGAAAAACTAGTTTTAATCACACACTTACAAAAAATATATATATTTATATAAATTATCTGCTCATGTTAAGATAGGGCAGATAAGAAAATTATGTGTGTAAAATACGGTAAAGATAAGTACATATATATGTGTTTTATGGGAATGCTCCTCTTGTATTGATTTGAAATGATGATACTATCATAAAATCTGAAAAATCGTAGAAAAAAAATAAAATCAAAAAGAATAAAATCAAACAAACACAAAACTCGGCTGATATTTAACTTCAGCTTGCACCTCACTGATTCGTACAAATTGCCTAAACATAAATATTTTCTGTCAAAATAATTTCTTTGAAAGAACTATAAACGTAAACAAATATTATACGACCACGCTGCCAATATGAAATTAACTGCAGCATGCAGAACAGAGTAAGAGTAAAGTGATTATTTTTCCTAGTAAAGAACTATCACTCTGATATTACTAAGTAAATAATTTCTGTTCCTTTTTTTATTTTTACTTTTCTGAAAGCGACAAAGTGTTTAAAGTAAAAGAAATTAAGACATTTAAAAACGATACAGTTTTAGTACAATCATAACAAGCGGAAATGAAACCAACAAAAACTCATCGAAATCTGAACATAATTTGAAAGGAGAAAACTTTACCTGTCATTAAACACAAACATCGTTGTCTACAAATTATAGTCTTTATAAATCCCGTTCTCTCGTCAATATTACAAATTTTTATTTATGCTCACAGCTGTGTCTAAGTAGGTTTCTTCATCATCACATACGGAGGTTATTAGAGGAATAAAATCATGCCATAATCTACAATATATGGGGGAGTTCACGGTAGTGTATATGGCCCGCGAACAAGACTGAGTTGGCGAGCTTTTGCATTTACAGGAGATGTTATCGGCCTTCAACCACCCTGTTGAAAGTAACCCGTGAACAAAATTAGTACCGTTTGACTTTTAAAATAAGTACATGCAAACTGTCTCAGCTTCATGCTTTGATATACTGTATCAAAGGAACTTACTCCATAACATACTAGATTTCAGTCTTTTATATTCTCTATTTCTTTTATACTGGCCTCTACTGATATTCACGGCTGAATATAAATCAGACAAGGTTAACAAAGTCTGGAGTACATGTATATTTGTATATTATCTGAGTAATCATTTTTATCATTTCTACATTTTTTTTTTATTTAGAAAACACACGTAGAGCATCTTTACATAAGTGCGGATCTAAAGAAACCATTGTGGTGAAAAACCGTTGGCATCTGCTACATATCACTATTACTAGTTATCAACTACGTGAGAGAAAAAAAATAACAGTTCTTTAAAAAAATTTCCTGATGATTCTAATTCATCTTGTTGTTTGATTTTATTGTTTGAATACATTTACATCACATATGTAGCAATGTTTTTTTTTCTTTAACAATAACGGTGTGTATATAAAGTAGAAAATACTATTATCATGGAACAAGTCTTATACAACAAATAACGCACACTGGAAACAATAACATTGCAAACTATTTTAGAATACAATCGTATTTATATATGAAACGTTGTTGTTGTTGTTGTTCAGAAATCTACATTTATAATTAATATATATTATTTGTACTTTGAACGGTTCTAAATTCCTGTGATACCTTCAATGGTTATGTTATTATATTATATAAATTATTATAAACGTGATAACACTGGAAGGTTAAGTAATTATTGAACAATAACTTAATGAAGGTTAAGTAATTATTGAACAATAACTTAATGAAGGTTAAGTAATCATTAAACAATAAATTAATGAAGGTTAAGTTATCATTAAACAATAAATTAATGAAGGTTAAGTAATCATGAAACAATAACTTAATGAAGGTTAAGTAATCATTAAACAATAAATTAATGAAGGTTAAGTAATCATTAAACAATAAATTAATGAAGGTTAAGTAATCATTAAACAATCACTTAATGAAGGTTAAGTAATCATTAAACAATAACTTAATGAAGGTTAAGTAATCATTAAACAATAAATTAATGAAGGTTAAGTAATCATTAAACAATAACTAAATGACAAAACTAACATAACAGTAGGATGAATGTGGTACTTAATACGTCAGTGCTCCATAATATGGTGTTATTTGTATCAAAGAACCAATCTGTGGTCCAGAGAATAGGTTCTGGACTAGCAATCCAAGGGTTGTGAGTTTGATCCCCTCTCCTCCATTAACACTTCTAACTGTCTTTTAGATGGGACCGAGGTCAAATGTTTCGATATTGCACGCTCAGCATGGAAAAGAAACAGGGGATCTCTGAAAAGGCTGTCTGTATCTTGCACTATCCCCCACACCCTAAAAATTACACTCTGCAGGGAGTGTCGCCCATACGTGCAGCCGGTATCAAAAGAAAATAAACTCAAAAAGACAGTTGGATAGCGCTACCCTTTTAACTTAAAATATAACGCGCATAAATAAAAGCATAGTTAAGTTGTGCAGTAGAGTTCAGTCTAACAGCTGTTATTTGCAATGCATTTTCTGCGACAGTTTTTGCTGTACTTTCAATAATAAGAACAAAAGTAACACAATACTTTAATTTAAACTTATCGAGAGACGTATTTCCATTCAACACCCTGATGGATATCTGTAATTATTGTAAGAATCCAGTTCTAAAACAGAATAATTATAATAATTACAAGAACTATTGTAAGAACATGAAAAGATTTGGCCTTGAATAAAACAGTTTTTCGACCGAATACATAGGTAAATATTTACAAACCAGACTCTACTTTAATATAATGACTTGATTCAGCATACAGCAATATACTTGTTTCCGGTTTTCTCCCGATATTTACCATCTGTAGCAATAGCTGGCAACATGAGCTGGCAGACAAATGCATTGTATTTCAAATTACTTCTTAAAATTGTGTAAACTGTCAAACAATATGATTGATTGGATTCTATTAATGAAATATACGATGGAAAAACGTCAATGGTTCAACTGTTAAACTACGATGGCATGATTGAGAAACTTCGATGGTATAGTGGAATAACTTCGATGGTACAATGGAAAAACTTCGATGATACGATGGTGTAACTACGATGGAACGATTGAGAAACTTCGATGGTACAGTGGAGAAACCTCGATGGTACGATAGAGAAACTGCGATGACACAATGGAGAAACTGCGATGATACAATGGAGAGACTTCGATGGTACAATGGAGAAACTGATAATACAATGGAGAAACTGCGATGATACAATGGAGAAACTGCGATGATACAATGGAGAAACTGCGATGATACAATGGAGAAACTGCGATGGTACAATGGAGAAACTGCGATGGTACGATGGAGAAACTGCGATGATACAATGGAGAAACTGCGATGATACAATGGAGAGACTTCGATGGTACAGTGGAGAAACCTCGATGGTACGATGGAGAAACTGCGATGATACAATGGAGAAACTGCGATGATACAATGGAGAGACTTCGATGGTACAATGGAAAGACTGCGATAATACAATGGAGAAACTGCGATGATACAATGGAGAAACTGCGATGATACAATGGAGAAACTGCGATGATACAATGGAGAAACTGCGATGATACAATGGAGAAACTGCGATGATACAATGGAGAAACTGCGATGATACAATGGAGAAACTGCGATGGTACAATGGAGAAACTTCGATGGTACAATGGAGAGACTGCGATGATACAATGGAGAAACTGCGATGGTACAATGGAGAGACTGCGATGATACAATGGAGAAACTGCGATGATACAATGGAGAGACTTCGATGGTACAATGGAGAGACTTCGATGGTACAATGGAGAGACTGCGATGATACAATGGAGAAACTGCGATGGTACAATGGAGAGACTGCGATGGTACAATGGAGAGACTGCGATGATACAATGGAGAAACTGCGATGATACAATGGAGAAACTGCGATGATACAATGGAGAAACTGCGATGATACAATGGAGAAACTGCGATGATACAATGGAGAAACTGCGATGGTACAATGGAGAAACTTCGATGGTACAATGGAGAGACTGCGATGATACAATGGAGAAACTGCGATGATACAATGGAGAGACTGCGATGATACAATGGAGAAACTGCGATGATACAATGGAGAGACTTCGATGGTACAATGGAGAGACTTCGATGGTACAATGGAGAGACTGCGATGATACAATGGAGAAACTGCGATGGTACAATGGAGAGACTGCGATGATACAATGGAGAAACTGCGATGGTACAATGGAGAGACTGCGATGGTACAATGGAGAAACTTCGATGGTACAATGGAGAGACTGCGATGATACAATGGAGAAACTGCGATGGTACAATGGAGAGACTGCGATGATACAATGGAGAAACTGCGATGATACAATGGAGAAACTGCGATGATACAATGGAGAGACTTCGATGATACTATGGAGAAACTGCGATGATACAATGGAGAAACTGCGATGGTACAATGGAGAAACTTCGATGATACTATGGAGAAACTTCGATGGTACAATAGAAAGACTGCGATGATACAATGGAGAAACTGCGATGATACAATGGAGAAACTGCGATGGTACAATGGAGAAACTTCGATGGTACAATGGAAAGACTGCGATGATACAATGGAGAAACTGCGATGATACAATGGAGAAACTGCGATGGTACAATGGAGAAACTGCGATGGTACGATGGAGAAACTGCGATGATACAATGGAGAAACTGCGATGATACAATGGAGAGACTTCGATGGTACAGTGGAGAAACCTCGATGGTACGATGGAGAAACTGCGATGATACAATGGAGAAACTGCGATGATACAATGGAGAGACTTCGATGGTACAATGGAAAGACTGCGATGATACAATGGAGAAACTGCGATGATACAATGGAGAAACTGCGATGGTACAGTGGAGAAACCTCGATGGTACGATGGAGAAACTGCGATGATACAATGGAGAAACTGCGATGATACAATGGAGAGACTTCGATGGTACAATGGAAAGACTGCGATGATACAATGGAGAAACTGCGATGATACAATGGAGAAACTGCGATGGTACAATGGAGAAACTTCGATAATACTATGGAGAAACTTCGATGGTACAATGGAAAGACTGCGATGATACAATGGAGAAACTGCGATGATACAATGGAGAAACTGCGATGGTACAATGGAGAAACTTCGATGGTACAATGGAAAGACTGCGATGATACAATGGAGAAACTGCGATGATACAATGGAGAAACTGCGATGGTACAATGGAGAAACTGCGATGGTACGATGGAGAAACTGCGATGATACAATGGAGAAACTGCGATGATACAATGGAGAGACTTCGATGGTACAGTGGAGAAACCTCGATGGTACGATGTAGAAACTGCGATGATACAATGGAGAAACTGCGATGATACAATGGAGAGACTTCGATGGTACAATGGAAAGACTGCGATGATACAATGGAGAAACTGCGATGATACAATGGAGAAACTGCCATGGTACAGTGGAGAAACCTCGATGGTACGATGGAGAAACTGCGATGATACAATGGAGAAACTGCGATGATACAATGGAGAGACTTCGATGGTACAATGGAAAGACTGCGATGATACAATGGAGAAACTGCGATGATACAATGGAGAAACTGCGATGGTACAATGGAGAAACTTCGATGATACTATGGAGAAACTTCGATGGTACAATGGAAAGACTGCGATGATACAATGGAGAAACTGCGATGATACAATGGAGAAACTGCGATGGTACAATGGAGAAACTTCGATGGTACAATGGAAAGACTGCGATGATACAATGGAGAAACGTCGATGGTACAATGGAAAGACTGCGATGATACAATGGAGAAACGTCGATGGTACGATGGTGAAAATACGATGGCACGATTGAGAAACTTCGATGGTACAGTGGAAAAACTTCTATGGTAACTACGAAGATAAAATGATTCAACTACGATCTTACGGTGACAAAATACGACTGTGCGATGGAAAAATTACGATAGTGCGATAGCAAGACTACGATTGTAGATTGTACGAAAGCAAAACTACGATGGTAAAACCGCGATAGTATGATGGAAAAACTACGATAGTGCAATGGTAAAACTACTATGGTGATTTAGTGATGTAGCATACAATGGTGCATTAATCTATAATCTTTATTTGATTTCAATTAGTCTGTGTAAAATTTCAGTTAACGCGTACCTGAGACGCACTGGCAAAACCTCTGCTTAACATTTTTTGATACCTTTTTAACTGTTTGGCTTAGGTCTGATAGTTGGGTTGAGTTGTTAACTTTTTACTGTTTATATACTTGTAATTATATAATTAGATACTTCATTCGTGATACTACGAATATGCATCGAACCCTGTAGAATTTTCGTAATATCGCATTTTTCGTAGAATCGCATTTTTTATTCTGACATGTAGTTGATACTATCGTGAACCGTCAATGTCGTTAAATATTGCTGTCGTGATATGTCGAAGTCAGTTAGGACTTAAATTGATAAAGAAGAACGGAACATTTGATGTCATTTTTTTTACATGTTATCAATCAATACAACATGAATGCATATATAAAACAATATATAAATGTACGTTGACATAATGTCGTAGAAAGGTAGCACTGAATAGATATGCATACACTAATGTTACACACTGAACGAGAACACAACCATTGCACTTAAAGCGACTGACTCACAGAATTAAGCCGATTTTTTTTCTTTAAATTTAAGAGAAGTTAATACACTATGGAAAAACATTATATGCTATGATTTTATACACGATGAAAAATGGAAAAAAAGTTTGAGAACTACATTTTTTGTATCCGCTGTAAATTATTGCAGATTTAAATAGCAAAATCAAGACTGCCAAGCGATACAAGTTGTCCAGATTTTATACTGTTTGAAACTGTTGACATGTTATCACTAAAAAAGTTTGATGCAACAATCAAACAAACCCACTTGTTGTTTGCAGCATATCGTGCCACTATTGCTTGGCTATCTATGTTAGCTTATTTATCGTCGGTACCGGTTACCCATATGACCGGCGCCCCCCTCAAGAGATAAGTTATTTTATGTTGTGGGGGTAGAGCAAGATACAGAAAGCATCCCATTCCAGAGACACCCCTGGTTCTTTTGCATGCTCAGTGTATAGCACTGATACATGGAAGCTCGGTTTAACGTCTCATCCGAAAGACAATTAGTAATGTTAGTGTAGAGAGGGAGACCGAACTCGGGACCCCTGGTATACCAGTCCAGCGCGTTACCACTGGACCACATCCGCTCCTATTGCTTGGGGCGATAATTGCTTAACAGTAAACACAAGGCGACCCTCGCGAACTACAGGTATCTCTCAAAGTTGTGAAAACACCTGTCTGGCGGCGATTCTCTATATTGCATCTTTATTTCACTATCAGTTACATTATGGGGCCGTGATAATTGTTCGCTCGATTGCATTTTTCGTTAAATCGCTTTTTATCTTAATTAAATAAAGAAGAAAAAATGACGGGACCGACCACTTTTTACGTAGCACACCGTCATTTCGTTATACTGCGATTCGTAGCAGCGCGATTGGACTGTATTTGTCAGCGTCTCATAAGCCTGTTGAATTTACATCTATTTTTATGAATGTAATAAATGTATTTTTCTATAAACTGTGTTTCTTCATGTGACACTTGAATAAATAGATAAATAAATAAATAGTCATCACATCGCCCATTTTTAACCCTCTGCTGCACCGGTGTGAAACATCAATGAAATTCTAGCATATATACAGTATAAACAAGACCTCAATTCAAATGCACTGATTGAACGTACTAGAAAGGTACTACACGGCGCATATTCAAGCAGAGTGATTGTATGATAAGCCATGCCACTAATGCAATGTACAAAGTTCATGTATCTTTTTCAGCGTGTAGTGTGAAAGGTATACAAAATATACTACTTGCTAGACTTGCTCTAAGCCATTGATAATTGAAAACACGAGCTCATTTATTCACGAGCTCATTCTTTTGTTCTTACTTAAAGCTTTTCCTCCGCACTGATATGGTTTTTTTTATTTCTTCTTTTTTTCAACTATTTATCTTTATTTCTATTCTTCTTTTCGTTCTTTATTCCAATAATTATATATTATTCAATGTATTGTTTAAATTTCTTTATTCAACTTTTTAATCAATTCATTCAATTAAAACATTTTGTTTCTCTACTTATTTCGTTTGGAGTTTGTTCGTTTGGCTAAGCCCTTGTTTGCCATTTCAGTGTTCAGTTTACTTTCCGCTCGTTTTCTTTTCACGAGGAGAACTATTAAACACATAATTGTTCTAAAAATAAAACTTGTATCATGTTAAAACTGAACGAGATAAACCCGCGAGTTGTTTACACGACCCGTTATTTCAGTACAGGTTGTTACAGTTGTCCCTCTTGACAACTAAGGTGACGTACATAAATGGTCTCAAACTTGACCGCATCGACCCTTGGAGCGGATCAGTGGTAACGTGTTGCACTGGTAACCCAGGGTCCTGAGATCGATCCTCCGCTCCTCCACTAACCTTACTACATTGTAATTGTCTTTCGGATGAGACAATAAACCGAGGTCACATGTATCAGTGCTGTACACTGAGCATGCAAAAGAACCAGGGGTGTCTCTGGAACGGGTTGCTTTCTGTATCTTGCACTATCCGACAACATAAAACTAATCCTACAGGGGGCGTCAAACAAACATGTTTTTATATATTTTCTGTTATTTTGGATTAAACTTGGCTTTCAAAATGGCGCCCTGGCGGCCGAAGAAAACAGAAATTTCTCGTGTTTCAGTGCATTGGTTTTCTTTTTTCGAATCAGCTATAATGATTTGTATCTATATAACCTTTCCACTTATTTGACATTGACGTAATAAACATTTGTGGCACTTTTACATGATTTTTCTCATAATGAAATAATGGATTTCTGAAGCATGAATCTTGCGTATTTTACATATTTTTTGCATATTTTCATCGACATTGAAGCACAAATCCCTCATAATACGCATCCGTACTCAGAATTAAGATTTTATAACTGTATTCTACTGACAACAGCATGACACTGGCTAAAATGTCAGCAGAGTTTAGCAAAAAGCATCTAAATGGCATGTTCCTCAAAATAACGGGACGTAATTCAATGTTTTTATAACGTTCCTTTTGTAATTCCGTGCTGCAATAAATATAAGTAGTGTATTTTTTAAACTGTGAATTCTGTAGTATTATTTTGATTGTCTTTTTAGAACAGAAAGGCTGAAGACATATTTTATATTTATGATAAAATACTAAGTATATACTCAAAAATGCGTACCTTATTTACTTCTATATTAACTAGCATTTCAGTTTGCGTCGTATTTCCAAAATTTCTTGAATATTTTGCGATTTTATAATTTATCTGTTGTATTTTCTCATTGCAGAAATTATTTTCGTCGTTTAAAAGGTACATTAAGATGAAAACGTATAAAATAGTGCACCATTTTCAACACTAAAGCAACACCGAAAGGAAATTTTCTTTTCAAATTAACCAGCCCTGTTTTCAAGGTATTGGTGACATTTTCGAAAAAAAACTTCAATTCATCAACGATTGACAAGAAAATTATTATTTACACATATCATGCGTTACAAAGACAATAAAAACAGCAAGCTGGTTCTTACAGATATATAACATATTCTAGCAGCAAAAAACGACACAAACAGCCATTTCAGTCTATCATACACTTTATTTTAACCGAAATTTAGCGAAATATTTCTAAAACTTATCAAATTGGTGAGAGAGACTTTGATTTTGAAATATTTCAATTAAATGCAAATATTAATGAAAAAATCATAAACCACTAGCAGTGAAACAACTCCATTGTTGTTATTTTAGGTTACACACAACTAAATCAAATCCTACACTATTTTAATGTAACATCAAGTCCCAATCTCAGTTTATAAGCTTCTGAAGACGCTACCTATGCCAATTTCTGGGAAGAATCAATCATGAGAAACAATTTCATTCAGATTTTTTTCTAGCATGACCAATCAACTTTTCCGGTATATCGTCTCGAAGAAGATCACCCCAGTCACTTCGGTATTTTTTATTACAATCTTTCGAAAATTCCCGTTTATTTCAAAACGACAAAAAATAGCCAAGAATTGTCCGCCACGCTTATGCCTTATTTCAACTTGTTCTACAATATATGTGTTGTTTTCAAGTAAAATGATTTTTAAAACAACCTTTCTATTTTTGACCAATCAGACAGCTTTTTCATCTTATAGCTCCGCACAAACACTATACAAAATTGACTGGGTCCCGACAACACTGATTTGGTGGTTTATAACCTAAATTCTGGGTGTACATAGAATATATGTAAATATGTAAAACACCAACAAATCAGCGTTGTTTGTCAAGGGTTTGTGCGGTGCATAAACACCTCCAAATCAGCGTTGTTTGTCTAGGGTTTGTGAAGCGCATAAACACCACCAAAATCAGCGTATTTCTGTGTCGTTTTAAAATAAACAGGAAACTGTGACATATTATAATAAAACATACCGAAGTGACGGGGGTAATCTCTTTTGAGGGGGTATACCGGGAAAAGTAAATGGTCAGGCTATGAAAAAATATCTGAATGAAATTGTGTCTCCTGTTGCTTCCTTCCAGAAATCGGCAAAAGTAAACTTTTCAGAAGCTTAAAAATGAGACTGGAGCGTGATGCTACAATGAAATACTGAAGAATTTGATTTAGTTGTGTTTAACCTAAACTGTAACACTCCAACATGATTGATGTGAAATTTTAACATGGGGTCAGTTGTAAACATTTGCTCTAGAAAATCGTTTACGGTTATTAATGTTTGAGTGACTTTAATGGGATATACCTAGGAAGCAGAGAACCGCTGGGTGCCCTAGATTCGACTTCGTCCTAATGTCTATATTATAGGCCGTGGCGAGGTCATGCAAAACAAAAATTAATTTTGCAATATTTTGTCTTTTGTTATAACAAAAGTTAAATATATATTTAACGCTATATGTGTTTTACGATATCTCTGAATCTGTGTTTGACAGCGAAAATAGGTGTATTATTGTTTCTTAATGCTTTTACAGGGACGAACAAACAAGTTCAAACAGCAAAAAATATCTGAATGCATGATCCCGGGTTTTTTAATGCGTATTTTTGCTCAACAGATTCTCTGGAGACTAAGAGCAGGTCGTTTCCGCATTCTGGTACCCAGCTTACTTTCCGCAGCAAAAGTACGTCCCAGACACGTAACGAATCAGAGGCAGATAACACCAGACTAAGTTCCAAAGTTCTACAGTAAATTTTCTGTGAAGTTTTGGAAGTTGGCAATTTGGCCTCGCACAGAGTCAGGAGTTTGGTGCTGTTTTCTGAAACATAAACCACGGCCCTTATATCGAGATCAACTGGATAAGAAGTTTTCATATAAAGTAGCAATGCTGTATTTCTTTTTTTTCAGGCTTGCTTTGATAAGGATCGTCAGACAACCTTGCGAAATTTATAGTAGGCGACTCTAAAAGGTGAAAAACTGTCGTCCGCCTTCATAGCATGTGAATTTCATTTTGAAATAATGAATACAAGGTCAGGGTGAAATACAACATGTATTACTGGGTGTTAATGCATGAGAATATGAGTATATAGATCAATAAGTACTGAAATGCATTGGGTGTGTTACAGGAACTAGAATTTGTTTCGGCTGTTGAAATTCAGCAGCAGGCTGAATTATTGCGATATTGCATAAATAATACGGGTGACAGCTATAGTAGGGGTGACAGCTATAGTACGGGTGGCAGTTATAGTACGGGTGGCAGCCAAAGTACGGGTGGCAGCCAAAGTACGGGTGACAGCTATAGTAGGGGTGGAAGCTATTAGTACGGGTGGCAGTAATAGTACGGGTGGCAGCCAAAGTACGGGTGACAGCTAAAGTACGGGTGGCAGTAATAGTACGGGTGGCAGCCAAAGTACGGGTGGCAGCCAAAGTACGGGTGGCAGTAATAGTACGGGTGGCAGCCAAAGTACGGGTGGCAGCCAAAGTACGGGTGACAGCTATAGTAGGGGTGGCAGCTATAGTTCGGGTGGCAGCCAAAGTACGGGTGGCAGCCAAAGTACGGGTGGCAGCTATTTGCTACCTGCTGCTTTAGAAGTGACATAAAAGAAGAACAGGAACCATGTGTTAATATTAATTAAGACACTGCTCTAAGCCAGCTCAAGCAGATTCCTGTTGGGAAAGTAACTTAACCTATAGTTTCTGCGTTTTATTTATCATCATGATGCTACTGTCTACTAAAGTAGACATAGGCAAACAGTGTAGACCCAGATCAGACGCTGCAACATGCGACGTCTGATCTGGGTCTTCAATGTTTGCATAAAGAACTGTCTTCTCTAAATAGAATGAAATTGAAAAATTATATCAGAAACCCTTTTTATTGAAAATGAACTGGTCCAACTGATAAGGGTGGCATATTCTATTAGGCATAAATGGGTTAAAATGCATCTCCCTACGAATATGCAAGCATATTTCAAAATATAATACTGCCGCATATACAACTACCCAGAGGACAAATCTGATACAACAGGAATAGCTCATTGCATTAACTAATTGACCACATTGAATTATGTAGTACTACAGTGATTGATGCACTAATACCATACATATAAAACTAATTGATCATTTAATAATGAGCCATCTGTTATCTATTGTCCGCCACTTATACACTCAGATATTAATTGCTTGTCAATTTTCAGCTTAATCTAGTATAACAGCGATGAAACTAATTTCCCATATAATTTTCCTGTAAAAGCATTAGAAAATTATATCATGCTAATAGTTTTTCCTCTGTTTCGCGCCTGTCAATCATGGGATCTACAACATTTTTGTTATGCGCTAAAAACGCTCCAGAAAGAATTCCCAAATATTGAAATAACGAGTACAGAAGAAAGGATGGGAAAATAAATTTGGGGAATAAAGATCCATAAAATAATAATAACGTCCTTAAGTCATTTTATTTACTTTATTGTTATCTTTTTTATTTTTTACTCCAAACGCGGGCTTTCGAGAACTTGAAAACCTGACTCAAGCTGTGTATAAAGACATTTTTAAAATGAGTTATCATATATACGTCTTGTTTCAAACAGACATCTTCTATGTTCATTATTTCCGTCATATATTGACATTTCATTTGGAACTATTTTCTTGGCGGATCGGTTGTTTTGGTCATGTGATAAAAAGAATCTGACACTCATTTGGAACTTTTTTCTTGGCGGATCGGCGGTTTTGGTCATCTGATAAAAAGAATCTGACAGTCATTTGGAACTATTTTCTTGGCGGATCGGTTGTTTTGGTCATGTGATAAAAAGAATCTGACACTCATTTGGAACTATTTTCTTGGCGGATCGGTTGTTTTAGTCATGTGATAAAAAGAATCTGACACTCTTTTGGAACTATTTTCTTGGCGGATCGGTTGTTTTGGTCATGTGATAAAAAGAATCTGACACTCATTTGGAACTATTTTCTTGGCGGATCGGTTGTTTTAGTCATGTGATAAAAAGAATCTGACACTCATTTGGAACTATTTTCTTGGCGGATCGGTTGTTTTGTTTATGTGATAAAAAGAATCTGACACCCGTTAACATTTCATATAAACTTTTATCGAACGAGTTAAGGAAAATGAAAACTCGTGTCAGATCCTATATACGAGCTGAAAAAACAGACAAAATGATTAATGAATATGATAATTAATAATCTAAAAAACACATGTGCTCTGTTTGCTTTGGTATTTTTATCAAATAACGTGACATATAAAAATTAATGAAGTAAATATTTTAGGTGTTTACAGATAAAAATAATGAGAATTACATTTTGTTTTGGCTTCATTCGGTTATATTTCCTTTAGATATGAACAGGGGCCCTAATGCATACATTTTCAATGCATTTTTTTAATCACGAATCAAATAAATAGCATACATGTATATTTTCCGCAACGGACAAGCTCCGTAATACAAAACCATTTTGTAATCATCATCTTAAACATAAAGCAAAAAACTTAGAATGACTGGCCGCCGCAACCCCCGCCACCCCCCACCCCTCCCGAACTGAAGAGTGTGAATGCGATCTCCCTGTTGTTGTTGTTGTTGTTGTTTTCTGCTTTTTTCCCCAGTTTGGCTTCCTTGATATTCTCAATCAATAGAACTCCCGTTTATCCTAATGGCTACATTTGCTTATGAGAGCCTTGATAATTATCAATAATTTGATGAATTCTATTAACAATGGAATTGGTATGCGGGAAACATAATGTTACTGATTTTTTGTGGAATTGATATTATACTGAGTAACGCGTGCAAACAGAGGAAATGGAATATATGGTTGCAAACGTAATACCAAATGACTAAAATTCCAAGTACATGCGTGTTTGAGTGAGTGAGTTAGTGAGTGAGTGTGACTGACTGACTGACTGACTGAGTGAGTGAGTGTGACTGACTGACTGACTAACTGACTGACTGACTGACTGACTGACTGACTGACTGACTGACTGACTGACTGAGTGAGTGAATCAGTCAGTCAGTCAGTCAGTCAGTGTGACTGACTGACTGACTGACTGACTGAGTGTCTTTTTTTGTTTCTGTTGCTATTCCTTCTTTCTCATTTCTTCCATTATGTTTTCTATTTTTCTTTCGTTCACTAGTTCTATCATACTACCTTTCTGATTTCTTTCTTTCTTCTTCTTGTAAAAGAACCGCTAACTTATAGAAACGGTCTGCGATAATATCTTTTCTCAATAAGAGCATATAATGATTTTACTATAACAATTCAATTCTTTAACTGTTTGAGACGTATCCCTACTAAGAATCTATTGAATGGGTCTGTTTTATTATTGTGGAAATAAATTAATACGGCGAATAGGACAGTATTGTTATCTTGAGGGAACGGCTGCGTTTATTGCTTTCTCTTTTATGCATTTGAAGACAACTGATAAAATGTAATAAAGTATCAATTACAGACATCGGCAATGCACAAACCTGCAGAAGACAAAGAAATAACTAGTACTCTTATAATATATGATTCGAGCTGTTTCATATAATGCCGTGAATATATACATGTACATATAAGATATCATACATTGATATAATGATACATCACTGTTCGTATACAGAACTTTTTTGGTAAGAAACGAGAAATGTATAATGTTTACTGAATATGTTATAAATGTTGCACTACAAGATTTTACAGTCACCAAAAAACAACACGTATAAAAATGAAAATTATATTAATGTTCTGTTCACATTAATTAAGTATATAGATATAGCAGGCATTTCAATTCGTTCTGAAAATACTGCAGAAGAAAGTAAAATTTTTCAGTTTGTAGACGACACTCATTTTTTGAAAGACTAGACTCATTCTATACTGTAAACTACTTAATATGTACATTTACTTGTTTTGAAAGTGTTTATTCAGACACTGCCACATTTTACACGACCTGTCTAAAAATGTTGCAAGTTTAAAAATAAATAAATAAATAAATAACCTGTTTAGCGTCCACATGATTAAAAACAAAACAAACTGATTTTCTTCCGTTCTTTCCTTAAAAGTAATATAAATTTCATAAAAGATGTTAAAGACACGAAAAAGAATGATTTTTACACACTAAAACAGTGAAAATACAGATTTACAACAAAGTTCAAAAATCATAGAGGAAAAACATAAAGTCAAGCATATCCGGACAATGAATAATTTGTCAAAAATGACAGACAGACAATATGGCGTAAAAAGACAGATCTCGAGATCAAATGCTAACAAAATGGGATACAGTTATAAGTACCAGTGAACCAAAATGCGTATAAATAATTCATCGAACGATTACCAGGTAATCAAAACCCCAGGGGTCTGAATTAAAGAGACAAGAGCTGATGAATACGCCATACCAAATTATCTAGGTTTATAAAAGCTTATCCTCTGTTAAGTAGAACTGTCTCCATAATACATTGTCAACGGTGGACTGAGTTTTACACTTAGGCCTTTCGAATGGACAATGCACAGTTTGAATTAACAATCGTGAAATTCTTCAGCAATGATTTAGACAGCGAAATTAAGCCCGTAAATACATCCTCCGAAAATATTATACAATTTTGAGATATCATTAATGCCCGAGAATTGAAAAAAAGTATTTATAGCACTTGGTTTTGTTGGTAATCCTTGCTGCGAAACCATCATTACTGTATTTTTTTTTAATGAATAATTTACAAATTTCACAATAAATCGTAAAATGATCGTAGAAGTGACAATATAAAGGAGTTACAAATAAAAGTTATTTACTAAATAGTAAACATGGCAACATTGCCCACCTAATTATTCGTTATGCTTAGTGCTTAATATATTCGATGTGATATTTCCATTCTTAAAGTTTCAAGTTTATTGGCAAATCGGCAAATAATTGCCTTTGGCCATTTACAACATCAAAAAATATGGCAAAGACAAATTACAAGTTACTTTAAGACCAAACCCTCTACATAAAATATTTTCAACTTTTTTTCTCTCCAAACAGCCTGTTATTAAATGCAAAATTGTTGAATCTGTTCTTAGGATAATACAGTGTTAGTTGGTTGCTTTTAATTATTATATTAATATGCATATCGTCTCTTGTAATCATGTTTACAATGATCATGTAAGATAAGAAAAATGAGAAACTTATTAATTATATTGACGTGTAAAATCAGTGATATGATACATGTGAATTGAAAGTAACAACATATACACCCGGCTTAATGGACCTATAAGTCACCTTAGATTGACAAATATCAAAGTATCATATACAGTCGTCATGAGTAAGAGAATAGCTATGTGATGGATCAAGTTATAATAGCTTATATCATTTACGCAAATGAAAAAGTAATTATTATAATGGTTGAACAATTCATTTGTAACAGTTGAAATAAGTTCTCTAGCCAGTCATTGATCAATAATACAATTTTGTATATCAAATTAATGTCGTGCCCACATACGTTCAAAATGGCTTAATCTCATGTACTAATTTTAATACATTAAGTATTAATATGTTTTAATGTATGTAGAGAGACGTAGATAAAGAATATATATGTTAAGTTAATATCTCTAAATAAACAGGGAATGAACAGAACACAATTCAAATGTTACATTATTACTTATAAAAAACAACATTTAAGGCACATATCAAATACAGTGAATCTACCTATTGTCCTAATCTTATTTCAGATATTGCTCACTACTCATAAACTATACTCGTCATTTCGTTTCGGTTAAGGCAATCTCCCTGTCGATTTATGAGTACAACGCTTATGAAATATGGTATTTACCTTATAAAGGTCGAGCATGTCCCAGAATTCAGTATTGCTGTTACATACATTAATTATTCCGAATTTTTATTTTAATCTTCCAAGCCCTGTGATAAATGAACTGGTTATCAGTTTGTAATCTTAAATCTTTGAAAATTGTTAGAAGTTTTTTTATGTTTAAAAGAATATAAACAACGGATTTACTTTTATCATACACCGGCATATGCATATATCATTGTTGTTCTTACTCTTATTGCGAGGCTGTAAGGGGATGTGACCCGACCCCTTGCATGCCTACGAAGGGGCAAGTAAATGGGGGTAATCTCTTCATTGAGGGCCTCACTAATGAAACAAAGGCACAATGATAATGGGAAAATAAATTGCCCAAAGTAAACCTACCTCAATTTTGGTCAAACTACACGAACAACATAGTCCGGTGGATTTCTCTCATCCCTAAATGTGAATATCCAACAAAACTATTCAGTTAAATAGAATGATAAACATATACGTCTAGGTACTTTCTTAAGTTCAAACCTGTTCTTAAATAAATGTTACTCAGCTTAGTAATGACTGCAATCTATCAATTTAAATCTCTAAGATACTCAACGTTTCAATGAAAAAAGTAATTTAATCCATCCGATGCATAACTTGGTATGTACATTGTTTGTCTGTCACCACAGAGAAGATAGTTTCACATTTTTCTTCCCTACCAACCATCACTGTACATCTTACTCGCTTTATCAATTCAGGAAGCTTCAAGTTCATCTATATATTATCGTTAATCCTATAAATTCAGCTAACCAATCACGATCAGGAAATCACTGATTTTGTTACTTAAACACTGCAATATTTTATGCCCTTGCAACATTTTTAAACCATTACTTGTACTGTGTTTATTATGATGTTTTTGCCTCACTGACATCTCGGCTGTCAAACAATGACAGTAACACAACGTTATAGCCTTTACAGACATAAAACGGACGCTTGTTATTTTCCTCGAGGCTATCTCACCAAACTTTGATAAAGTACGCGCATGAATGAAACGTCCGCATTAAAGCTGGGTACCAATCTACGTTTATTGTTCGGCGGACTTCGAAAATATCGTTTGTTTCATTTCTTTCTTTCCTTGCTTAAAATGATTTTCAGCATTTTTTTTTTTTGCTGTGACTGTTTCAGAGTGTATTCGATAACGCATGGCTTATTTGTTTCCTTGCTTGCTTGTTTGGCTTCTTGCTTGCTTATCTGTTGCTTGTGTTCTCGTGCGCTTTCTTCCTTGTTCGGGTATATTTTATTTCTCGACTTCCTCATGCACTTGACGCCGGAAGTACCATTTTACTGCTTATTAGTGAGAAACACCATCACTACTTATTGTTATGTAACACTATTCACGTATGTTCTGTATTAAATGCTACCAATTTGCTCGAGAAAAAAATACCTCGGTATATAGACGACCCATCGAGTAACGCATTTATAGGTTACCGGGTTTTACAAATTTCGGTGAGCGAGCGCAAGGAAAATTAGATTTCAAGACAATTACTATTAACAGGTCACAGATATGCATGGCCTCTGTCACTTTAAGTCCTTAAAGATCTTCTGAATTGAACTACTAGTAGTAGCTGGCGGGTTCGAATCTCGTAACTGG
Organism: Cyclina sinensis; assembly: GCA_012932295.1. NCBI lineage: Eukaryota > Metazoa > Mollusca > Bivalvia > Venerida > Veneridae > Cyclina > Cyclina sinensis. The sequence goes on from JAAONU010000008.1 coordinate 29,033,737, forward strand.
ATTTTGAATAACAGAGTCTATATCAAATCAGTTATTTATTGACAGTTTTATTTCATACGAATTCCAGAATTTGCTCACCATTCGACATATTTGTGAATCTTCTGTCGCCTGCTTGCGTTTATATGAGTTACTTGTTTAAAACAAATCGGCTACTCACACGAATACCGCACTAAGGCTATACACACACTATTTGGGTAGTCACCAGGATAAAAGTCGATAGAACATTTTCAAATATTCGTAACACTCAGTGCTTACACTTGGAATAGAAAAGCCTGACGTTTAGATTTGAATTCTATATCATTTTTTTTTCGGTCCTGACCTATAAGCCAATCAAACTGAGCTACAGAGGGCCAATATCAGTATCACTTTTCGAGCCCTGGGCCAATCAGTTTTATTGATGTTGGCCTTGATATTCAGAAGGCCAATGATTTATAAAGTGAGGCATCTGGTAAGTTACAGGGCGAATAATTTAAGATTATGATATAATTATGTTATCAAATAAGTGGTTTGGTGTGGGCCCTTTTATATTTTAGAGCACTCGTTTTGGGCCCAATGCCGAAGGTAACACGTGTTTTTAATGCTGACCTTATTGAGAGAGTCCGTCTTAAATTCAGTAAGTCGTTTACTTTTATATGAGGCCAATGTTTATTTTTTTCTACATTCAGAGATAAATATGTAAATTTTGGATTATGTCTAAGCACACATCATTTAACATTACTGACCGTTGCAGAAAGTATACCTATAAAAAGCAGTCATACTTTAGGAAATCGGCAATCAGATTTGATAAACTCATGCAAAACTGAAAATTCTTCACGTTAATACTCGGATCCAGTTCGAACCTTGTTTCTTTCTTTTTTTACTTTTCTGTTCTTTTTTCCAATATTACCCATTTTCGACTTCCATTCTGCTATACTTAAAAAACATGTGTCAAATATTAGTAACGTTTGACAGTAACGGTTTGATACAAGAATCAGATTAACTTCTTTCGTGAAATCTAGTTTTTTCGTGTTTTTCGCATTCATATTTTTTTAAGGAAACGTCACCAAATTCTCCATGTTTCCTTATATCTTCATTTAAAATTTCAAACAGAATAGACGAAAATTGTTAAAACTGTTTAGAATATTCCTGGGGTATGTAACATGCACAGAAATAGGCATCTTCTTTACGACACAGCATTTCCTTGTTCAATTAACACATCCCTTTTAACATTTCGGTCATGAGTTGTTCTCATGCAATCAATTCAATAGTGGTTTTGAAGTTTGCTATACCTGACTGCAACGTTTAAGCTAGCATTAGCATATCATTATTACAAACAAGATTTAAAAAGTCAAGATCGCATAGTGTTTCTTTTTTTTATTTTTCCTTATACTTTATACAATCAGGGGAGGAAACTTAACTGTCACTGTTGCTGACGAGCAGCTTCCGGTACTGGTGCACGCGCACTATATCTAGTCATTTGTTCGTGGAGCACTCCCGGAACAGTGACGTGTTCAAGTTCAAGAATCGGTTGACTGTTTACTGTATATATTTGATATTCAATAATTAGTTTTTCCTTGTCCAAAGAAAAACATACAAGAAACAAAAACATCTTTGTTATCATTTATATTTTTTGTTCTAAATTCAGCATCATATCTGGACATGATTGCACTGATATTATGTTTAAAATGTTTCACTGCTCTTAACTATCATGTCGAGTTTGCCAGTAAATATTGTTGTTGTTGTCGTTGTAAGAAGGAGAACTATTTGTAGATGATTTTTAAAGTGTACTCATGCGCTAAATGCGGTAAATGTAATAATCTGACTGACTGACTGACTGACTGACTGACTGACTAGGGTTTTTTATCCTCGATACAAGCTGAAGCCATATGACCGAGCACTGCTTATAGTGATTATCAATACACATTTGCTAGCTCAGAGTAACGAAAACAATTTTCTGTCGTTCATAGATCATTACCGCGATTAGCATACATAACATAACATAATTTTTATTCGGTATACATGTCACACATATATAGCCAAAGTTACATAAGAACAACAGGCAAAGTGCAAGGCATGTCATGTCGTTTACAGTGTATGCTTTACCGGGATTTTGGTAATGAACAAATTTGATAAATTATACCTTGATATCTATTCAAGTTTTAGTACCAGTTTCTTTTACTATAATAGCTTAGCAAATAGCCTATGGTTTAAAGCACCCAACCGGTCTATGATTTGCAACAATGAGTTTTATATACTAAAATGTTCTTCAGGGCCTGTAGTATACGGAATGGGGTTTCACTTTTCCTGAAGTGGTTGAAGGTAATAAAAATTCAGGATGGCGTCCAAGATGGCGCCAAACTCGAAAAAAACAACGAATGTTCATATGTTTTAAATTATTAGTAAATTGGAACGAATATGTATTAACTTTAAACAATACTAGTTTTTGGCAAATAGCATTTAGCAGCGCTACATTATTTTTTACAGTTGTATGATATAAAGCAAGACGTTGAATATTTGGTTGTTGCAATGATACAAAATGTACATAATTAGCAGAAAAAATTACCACAAATAGTTAAAAGTACTTACGAAATATGGTCAAAAAGTATAGATGATGAACAGAGTAGGGTGATGGTTTTACCTTAAAGAGTACACTTTTAGCTAAATCACTGCAGCTTTTGTTTTTTAACACATGGTAAAGATATATTTTTACAGCTTGTGTTGGTCTGGAATTTGTATCAATTAAAAGTGCATCATTTTTTTTCAATTGTTGGTCAATGACAAAAATGTGGTCTGAAAAATGTCCTCCTTAAGTTACCGTATTTAAAGTAATCCTTATTTTGGCAAATCATAAAGATTCGCTGATCTCTTGGTATACCGTTATATTTTTAAGGCTAGATTATGCAAAGAATGCCCTAATTTTGTAAATGCAATTTTTAATTGGTTAATATTTGTATAGTCGACATCTTTTCTCAACGAAGAGTAAATCGTTTCAACTAGTAAGTTGTTTTCTAGTGCCAGAGTATTTATAAGTTATAATAATATCTATCTACGATGTTATTTAACACAAAATTATGCTTTCCCTCGTGGTTACCTTTAACACTCAGAACAGACAGTATTTTTGTAGATCGTTTTTCAAGTCGTTCTGCAATAAATGTTCACTTTAGCTCATGAAATAAAAAAAGTGTAACGTCAAAACCATACCGCATCTTGCATTGGGTGTAGTCGTTTTTTTAAATAAAAGACTGCAGTAGAACTATACATTCAGCTGTAGATTTTTGCATTTGGAAACCAAATTGGTTATCAGTATTTCGTTGATTAAAAATAGACCATTTAGTTAATCTATTTAAAAGTATGTGACTGTATATGCTTGCTATTAGGTTATCCCTCGATATATATTTTTTTTCGCTGCATCAATATTGCCGCCGTTGAATGATGACACTCATGCCCAAAGATTCCGGAGATTCGCCGTTTGTAAATATTTATAAAGATTTTGTTTAAAAGTAGTAATCTAACTTCAAAGATTTAGTTATAGGCGGTTTTGTAAGCAGCCTTTACATTTTTGGATAAATTCTGCTTCTTTTAATTCGGTCATAAAAATGTCGGCGTCTAGAATACCATCGCAATGTTGTTGATTTGTTTTGTTGTTGTTGTTATTGTTGATTTGTTGTTGTTGCGTTGTTGATCCTATGCGTGGTGTTGTTGTTACTGCCGATGTTGACAACTGCATCTGCTGTAGCTGTGGCGGTGGAATGTTTTCTCTCTGTTACGACGATTTTAAAGTTTGTTGATAAATAGTTTATATACATAATTATAATGCCATAATTTCTTTTTTTCATGTACATGTACTTTACATTTTCAATCTTGTCTGTTTAAATACTTTGTTTGGTATAACTATAGTCTGATTATTTTGGTTTCTTCCTGAAGACACTTCCGATAGCGTAGTTAAGCAACCGATAGCACAGTTAAGCAACCGATAGCGTAGTTAATTAAACTATACTATTATATTTACATGTCTCTAACAAAAGAAATCACTTAGTGTCACTTTTTTTTGTTCAAGATAAACATACGTAGTTTGAGCTATAAGGATTTTTTTTAACGTTATGCTATTAAGTCGGTGACTGTCTTCGGTTTTCATAAAACCAGGGCTTTAATGTAAATTAAAGCCCTGATAAAACGCAATCCATTTTGCACATGTTTGTCAGTATAATAATCTTGCTTTTTTGCACATAAAGGGTTAATAATCACAACAAAAGTGTGCTATTTATACCAAACTACTATTAAAGAGTAATAAATCCATCAGTCATAATTACACATTTCTGACAGTAATAGAACTTGTATACGATATTTTTAGTAATGTGCTGAATTACTAAATAGATGTACTTAGGACGCTGTTTTTACCAGTTGCGCCGAATTTCGCGCATGCGCACGCTCAAAAGGAAATACGAGATTTTCAAAACAATTTCATTGCTGATTTAATTTCGCCTCCTTCAGTTTTAATTTGAAAGAATGGACTTGTAATCAGAATTTGAAAAAAAAATCCATCTTCATGCTGCATGTAGGGCAAATAGTTGAGAAAAAATGTTCCTAGTAAAGGTCAACTTTCCTCTAGTGCGTATCTCCTGCACTGTCGCATTCGTTAGACTTAAAAGTTGTGTTTGTTTTTTATTTATTCAAAATACTTTACTCTCATATTCAAAAGTGGGATAGTGTATTAGGTTGGTTCAAAATGAGAGAAGGCAAATTGAAATGAAGGAGAGTAATCATAAGCCCACTGTTGTAATCTACTCGCAATGTTATTTGGTAAATGACACGATTTACTATTTGTACGAGAACGACAAATTCACAAGTGTTATTGTTTTTTAATCAGTTCAGTGAATAGATTTCACTTTTATTTCTGTCGTTTTTAAAAAATATGCAAAATTATATGTAAATTACAATCAATTTCTCTGTTGAATTTAAACACATCATTTACCTAAAAACACAAACATATATTTGCCACTCACATTGATACAATCAGATTCAATACATTGGATGCAGCTTCCTTAATCATATGATTGCACATTGTTAATACTGGTGTCGCAAATAAGTCCGCAAAATGTCAGAAATTCTCCGGATCTAGACGCTCTGCTACATATTCTTTTTCAATAGACGCTCTATCGCATTTTGTAAACTCGCCAGTATACTTGATGATGCCCTTAGGGGCATTACCCAAAATATTGTTGTGACATATGATTTAGCAACTCTTTATTCAAATACGATCACCTATAATAATCCGTATCATCACAATGATCAGATGAACTTAAGAAAGATAACTTCAAAACTTAGGGGTCAAACGATAGGAAAAGAGGGGTTTACGAGTTCTTTCCCTTACATCACTTGGAGAAATTCCAGAATTTCTGAGACAGTCACCATACCTATGTATGCAATAGTACAGCACTGTTAACAAGGTACGTGTTTAAGGTATTAGATTCCTAATACCCTACCTCCACCCTGAAGAGTATTCAGTTCCATTAATTTGTGTATGATTGAGACATTTTCACTGAAGGACATCGGTTCAAACCTCACTCAAGCCATAGCATTGTTTGCAGTGACCATGACCTTCAAGGTGATCTGATTAAATAACCAGCACTTACCAAATTTTCGACATTACTTTTTTTTCATTTTTGTGCATTTTTGCTGCATCCACACATACCAGTTATTGTCACATGTCTTTTATCAGACAAGTTACATTCACCTCCTATGTGCTCTTTTTCAAGCTAAAAAACTCAGCAAATATCATTTTTGAATACATGCATTCTTCCCAAATTTGGTAATTATCAATTAGAACTGCTTACCACCTTATGTAGCCAGTCATTTTATGTTTACCTTTTCTTCCACAGTGGGGGGACAGTGTTTTCAAAACACAATTTATTCCTTTTTCCTGAAAAATTATATAATTCAGTGTTTGTTCACCAACATGACTTATTTTCCAACTACAATGCGCCGATCATCTTTTTTAAAAGATATTTCTCGTTTTAATCTTTTTGTTACACCTGTTAGGCCTTTTACTGTCTCTGAATGAAATTTATCTTTTTGCGTGTGAAATGAGCTTGTTTCAAGAATTTCAAGAGAAATCAAAATTGCTACATTTTCTACTCTTAATTGTAACAGATGTTACGTATGTTACTGTATTATCTTTTTCTAAACATATATTCATTATTAGCAATCAAATTAATGATGAAACTGCATTAGCTTTACATTAATGATGACAAATTGTTACATGGATTTCACGTAAATGAATATATGTTGTAAAAATGGCACCCTTTGTTACTCCTGTCATACCACTAATACATATACATAGACGATTCAACATTTAGATATAAGGTATAAAACTGTTAACACTTACATGTGATATGAATGTTGATAAGTTGTTGCAAGTATTTCAACGGTAATACATATTGTTTCCGTATTGAATCTGAAATGATACAAATGGTACGCATGAAACCCTCGTTTCCGTAGAGGAACATTACCGTTACGCATGGGCAATCGGTACACCTCGGGCGACTTCAGTAAGTCTTTATACGAAGTTGTCGGAAAAGTCCGAGTTGTTTCATCTGACGCATGTGGTCTTTTTTATGCGGACGTAAAGTTCGATTACTCGATGATTGGTGGTGTGATAAAGAGGGCGGAAAGTTTTAAACATGTACTTCTTACACACTAAGTTTTAGTTTCACTTACATTATTTGAAAAATAAAATTTAACCTCTGAAGAGAAACATTGCTTGATACAGTGATTGCATCACTTTAAGATTATTTCCTTGTACGCTATCCTAATTAAGTTGTACCAAAGGACATCAAATCAAAGATTATTTCCTTGTACGCTATCCTAATTAAGTTGTACCAAAGGACATCAATTCAAAGGCTTCTGAATTAAAAGGACTTGCTAAGTACATCATCTTAGCGACCAAACTTCGATATGAAGTTATAAATATTACAGTTTAAACTTTACTGTAACTAGTACTGTATATTTTTACCAGTTTTGATTAAACAGATTCTGTTGTAAAAATTAATTTAATAAACTCGTGTGTATGTTATTAATTATATATTTTGTATATATATAAGTATTTATCCATCTTAAACTAATTTCAACTATGAATTGTTGAACTATGGACTTAAGAACATTCTCCATATATAATTATATGTCTACAAATGTTTGTTCCATGACATTGTGATTTATGTATTATGTGTTCTGTATTTATGACAATGTACAATTATGTATAGGTCAATAAAAACCTACCTACCTACCGACAGACCGACCTACCTACCTACCTACCTACCGACCCACCGACCGACCTACCTACCGACCGACCGACCTACCTACCTACCTACCTAACCTACCTACCTATCTTAAAATTGATAAAGTTCTTCATTTTCATTCAAAGGTTTGGTTATCAAAGGGCTTAAAACAACATTATCAATAGTACCCGAAACTGAACCTACACATTATGATTCTTTGCCCATTTATCGAGTCTAATGCTTGATATGCGAAAAAAAAGCCAAATGTACTGTAGAGAACAACACCTCTATAATTTGACGGTCACCCGAATTCACTTCTCTCATGTATTTTGTACTAAAACCATCAATCGGTATTTTAGGGAGATTGCTCTTTTCTTGACATTTATCAAACAGCTGGTACAGATAAAGACTAACAATTCCATGTTTAAACATTCAACTACAACGTACATACAGGTCTGGTCGGGCAGATTTTATGTTGTTTCCCTACAAGCAAGCTGACGTTGGGCCAACGTTGGCATTTGGTTGTATGGTTGGTGTAACGTTGGAGTCGGGTGAACAACACTGGCCCAATGTTGGCCCAACGTCGTTATCTGTAGTAATGGTTTGGATCGGCACGTTTACAGCGGTTCAGCGTTGGGCCAGCGTTGTAAAAGTGACGTCATTTTTACAACATTGTGCCAACCGCCAAAATGAACATATATTTATTTTACACAATAGTAAAGGTTAAATTCCTTATAATCTAAGTATATAAAAATGGAGACATATTGAGTAGGTAAAAAACTTGATTAAAAAGTCAATCTCTTTGCTGACTGAGTGGCTGGCAAACGGACGGATGGACGGATATAATTTTGGAAATGTTTTGTGCTTCAAGAAAATGTATTTATGTTATGTATGAAATTCAAATTATGTATCTGTTTTGGTGTAAATATATCAACTGGCACTTTAAAAAAATATCTTTCCCAGTAAATTACACTATAAGGATGCATGCATGCATTTATAAGTTGTAGAGATAAGAACCACATGTTGTTAGCGGAGTCGATGGGTCAGGCTTATTACAACTGAATGGTCAGTTATCAAGTTACCATAGCAACCCTGCAATTTGAAACACAAGGGAAATTGTTAATGGGATTAATAGCTCTTTGTGAAATGTACATGTATTAGGTGTACACATTTTAAGCAACCAATCACCAGCATTGTGATTGTAAAAAGAGAAGGAAGAATTTTAGAAGTTTCAGCAACAGTACAATAATGCAGAGACATATGGTATATAGTGTCTCTGAATAATGTAAGTATCTAGACCTACCTTATTTTTAATTTAACAGTTTTATGTACTGAAAGATAAACTTTATTCACACTTTTTATCAATAACTTTTTTAATTGATGTAACTTCACAGCAGATTGTATGAAACGCCTAGATTTTATAAATTATGAAAATATTTCTACTGTTTTTGATTGATTTATTATTAAAAGTCACACAAACAGCTAAAAGTACATGACAACTTTCTGGCTTTTCTTGTAGAGGCTGAGCCTTGAGATGTCCTTGTGTAGAACTACCAACAGTCAAGCTGGATAACTTCCTCATATGATAAGTCCAAATCCAACAGAGGACCACCTCATTTGTGTCTAACCGCACCCTCTCTCAGATTTAGAACGTCACAGAAGAACCACATTTCTGCTTGGATTTGAACCATGACTTCTGGATCGAAAGTCAGTCTCTCAAGATTTGTTAGCAAACAGTGTAAAGCCTACATTGTCCAAAGAAAGGATTAAAATTTCTAATGTTGGGCCAACGGAGATTTGAAATTTCTAACACTGGGCCAACGCTGGGCCAACATTCGTAAAATTGTGTTGAAATTTCAATATTGGCCCAATGTTGGGCCAACCGTACAAAGCCGACATTGCAGCATTGGCCCAACGTTGAGCCATCGTGTTGGCGCAACATTGTGCCGATGAGCAAAATTACATTGGGCCAACGTAATATACCAACATTGGGCCGACGTAACTGATGATGTTGACCCAATGTTGGGCCAACGTTACTATGCTATCTGGGTTTACGTTTTTAAAGATTATCTCCCTTAGTTGTGCTTGGTATATAAAAATTTCAGCATTGTTTACAAGTATTTTATATACTAAATGGTCATCGCCACCTCAAGTCAAAACCGGGCATCCAAAGCCCCGGTCATTTTTAATTTATTGTTACCTTTTGCCGTTATCCATTATCAATGCCATCTCAAAATGTCCGCCAGAAGGCGGGTTAGTGAATGACGGCTGTTCTTGTTAAGCTGAAATGAGTTGGAGAAGGCTGTGGCAGGCCTGGTGAGCAAACTATGATATCACTAGAACATTTAGGTTGATGAAAGGGTCATAACTCTTTTGTACATTATTTAGCTACTCTGGAGTCAACTTAGCTTTGTTAGTTTCGTTAGCTTTGTCCTTGTGTATTGCTTTGGTTAAACCATCATTTTTGACGTACATACAAGTTTACGGAAGTTGAATGGAAAAGTGGTCGCCCTCTACTTACAGTGATTATTTGATTAACACTTACAAAAATGGTCAGTCAGAAGAAGATAAGAAACCCAAGGAAACACTTTAACCAATTACTTTAGCCACATTTTTTATCATTTTTCTTTTTCATTTGTTAGTTCCAATTTTCCGATTCACCGATTTCACATTTTGTTTTCGTTTGGAATGATAACCAATGTCTTAATGTGAAACCAATAGTTCAACTTAAACTTATTAAATAATTGCGGCATTCTAAGATCGACAGCATTGTCACAGATGAAAAAATTAAAACTTCCTAAACATTCGATCTTCAGACTGATTCCTAAATTAAGAAGTTCGCCTTTTTTTCCATTTTGAACAATTTTGTACCTCTTGACTATAGCACCGGTGTTTCATTTTTATCAAAGTAAATATGTGAAATCTCTGCAACTTGAACTCATAATTGTAATAGGAAATGGTTGGAAAACAGAAACCTCGACTACATATTCCAAATACGAGAATTACACAACCGTCAAACTGAAGTGAAAAGCATGGGCGTGCGCATTTCATACTTGATGGGTGAATCTTGTTAGCTCAGTCCGAGAGCCAAGGTATAAAACATGTGCATGTATAGGTTTTTTCGGCGTACCAAACCCTTACTTTTGATCTATTTAGGGATAATTATGAAAACCAATACCAACAAGGCGATCGGTAAAACCGACATATGCTCCCCGAAGCAGGAGCCAAAGGGACATGTGCAAGGCAAGAACATACAGGCAAAGTCATAAAGTGGGCACATTTAATTTTTCATAAACAAATAAAGATGTAAATTGAATGTTAACCGATTATATCTTTTTTTCAGTCTGCAAAGGAGATAATTCAAAATCGGGGGAAAATTAAAAATGCTTTATGTGCCTTGCACTCATTCTCACTGTCATCTACCACCATGTTAAGTTTAAACTAATTATTAGCTATAGTGTCTGAGTAAAGCTCCTGACAACATTTTGTAAAAGGCAGGTTATTCAAAAACCTGGCAAAACAAGGTTACAGTTCCTCCGCAATGCACTACTGCTCAATGCCATGTACCAGTGTGTGAAGTTTAAAGTAATTATCTTATATAGTTTTCTAGTTATGCTCCGTAAAATTTTTTTTAAGATGGGAGATAATCTAAAAAAGGGCAAAATAAAGTTATGGTTCTTAAAACAACGGAAAACGGAGTTATGGTTCTTTGGCACTGCACTCCGCCTCGTTGCCCTCTACCACTGTGTGCAGTTAAAACAAATTATGTCCAAGGGTTTTCAGGTTATGGCCCGGACAAGATTTTTCTAAAAGGGGAGATAATTCAAAAACAGGGCAAAATAGAGTTATGGTTCTTTGGCACTGCAGTCCGCCTCAATGTCCTCTATCACTGTCTGCAGTTTAAATAGATTATATTCAAGGGTTTTCAGGTTATACTCCGGACAAGACTATTTCTAAAAGGGGAGATAATTCAAAAACGGGACAAAATGGAGTTATCGTTCTTTGGCATTGCACTTCGCCTCAATGCCTTCTACCACTGTGTGCAGTTTAAACAAACTATGTCCCAAGGGTTTTCAGGTTATGCTCCAGACAAGATTTTTCTAAAAGGGGAGATAAATCAAAACGGGGCAAAATAGAGTTATGGTTCTTAGGCACTGCACTCCGCCTTAATGCCCTCTACCACTGTGTGCATTTTAAACAAATTATGTCCAAGGGTTTTCAGGTTATGCTCCGGACAAGATTTTTCTAAAAGGGAAGATAATTCAAAAACGGGGCTAAACAGAGTTATGGTTCTTTGGCACTGCAGTCCGCCTCAATGCCCTCTACCACTGTGTGTAGTTTAAACAAATTGTGTCCAAGAGTTTTCAGGTTATGCTCCAGACAAGATTTTTCTAAAAGGGGAGATAATTCAAAAACGGGACAAAATTGAGTTATTGTTCTTTGGCACTGCAATCCGCCTCAATGCCCTCTACCACTGTGTGCAGTTTAAACAAATTGTGTCCAAGGGTTTTCAGGTTATGCTCCGGACAAAACAGACGGACAGACTAACAGATGGACAAGGCGGCAACTATATGCTCTCCCTTCGGGAAGCATAAAAATGAGCATTTGTATGACTTCTTTTGGTAGATATTTCTATACTTAGTCAAAAAAGGTTATGCACCATTATATGTTGAGATGACAAAGAGCTGTAATATATGCTTCATATTCACGAAATTTTAATAAAGTATCCTGACTGAATTACAGTTTTTTTCTATAAATTCATTTTTACCAGAAGACTTTTCATAGATGCACGCTGAAACCTGTTTTGAACTGCTTCCAAGTTGTAAGAGTTGCTCTTGTCCAAGTTGCTTCAAACTCTATCAACACCATATATCTTTTTTTTTTAAGAGATTTCTTGTTCTGAATAATGTTTATGTAAAATGTTGAGAAAACATTGTTTAATCACTTGTAACAGTTCATAATGACAAAAAAAGGGGAAAAATCAGAAACACTTAGCCTGAATCTTTGTTTATTCTTGGTTAATATGTTTGCATTGTATACAGAAAACCGTATACCTGTGAAAATAAGTTTAATGCATATGGACACTAAACAGTTATATTAAATCTTCAAATTTCAAGTTATCATGTGATAACATTGTGCTTTCAAAACACTGAAAAGATAATCTGAATACTGATCCACTCTGATGTCTCTAAGACATATTGTCCCCTAACCAAATACATGTACAATAAAGACATTACAAGAAGTTTTCTTCTAAGTTAAATGTACCTCCAAACACTAAGCATTTAAAATTTTCAAATTCCTATCTGTTATAATCCAGATTTTTGCTTATAAACAATTAATAAAATATGCGTAGCTTGACAGACCTACAAATCAACAACAACAAAAAATGTTTGTACTTTGAGACCCATACTATCTACCTGTATGGTTTTTAGACTTTAACTGGGGAAATGGTGTCCTATTAGTTGTTACAGAAGTAAAGTTGTAGTGTTTGTTTATCACAGTGTCACCTATAAAAGGGCCGGCCTCCCTGGTTTATGACACATCTCTACTATTGTACACATTAACTTCATGATTCCATACTCTATAGGTCAGGTGTCAGTTGGATAAACAACTTGTAACCATTCTTTAACCTGGTGACAGCTACCCAACAAGCCTTGTCAGAACGAGCCGCTGACAGGACTTGATCATTCGACTTCACACTCCTTAAGCAGATGCTTTAACTACTGGGTTACATAGACTTGCTCTTAAAACATATTATATTCCAACTTCAACAAAAAAACGAGTATGTTCTGGAAAAATCTAGAAAATATGTCTTAGGCGATGGAATTTATTTTGCTCTTACTATACAAAAAGTTTTGTATGCAAAAAATACATTCTCCTCTTCATAACAATCCTGTAATACTATATAAAATTCAATATTCAGAACACAAAATATGTCAAATCATTATGTACATCGATCTAAAAACCAAAGAATGGACGTAAGACAGAATACTTGAAGTATTAAAATTCACAAAATATTTTGAAAATGAAACAATATTACCAGTTTCACTGGCTAACATAAGAACATCTGATTGAGACTTTGGTCAGATAAACTGCATAGTATAGTACCATTTTGTTTGTCAATCAACCAGATGGCTGTGACATAATTCATTTTTGGTATACAAAAACACCATCACAAAACATGTGGATGTGTATACTGATTGTGGAATACAGAATTTACAATAGCAAAACCAGTTGCTGACAGAAGGATAACGGTTATTGCAAGTGGTAATTAAGAGTAATTTCACGTTATATATTATATCTATCTACGTTGATTATGACTGATTCTAGGGAATGTCTACAAATCACATAAGAGGATACAAAATTAAATGGGGGTTTCTGTCCATGTTTTTTTTCACCTGAGCGAATAAGGTTTAAGTAACCAGGTAAACTAATGGTCGAACTTAGCAGAAATAAATTCCCTCCCTTCTTTGAATAACTTTCCTATGAAGACTTCGGCTATACCAGCAAGAATCTGTGTCTTTACAATCGTCGATGCTTTATCTGCATCTATGGTCTTCAGGATGCCTTGTTTGCTATAGAAGTCAACAAGGGGCGCTGTCTGCTTGTGATAAACTTCCAAACGCTTTCGAAGTTTCTCTTCAGTGTCATCCGAACGTCGTATAAGTGCCTCCCCTGTTTCCTGAAAACATAAATTGTAGGCCTGTATGATTAAGTTACTGCTGACAAGTGAAGAGCCTTAAGTGAGTGAATCGAGTGTAGCCATTACATTTTGTAACAAACTGCTGAACCTGCTGCCTCTAAGCTGAATCAACAATCTCTGCATAAAACTCTTAGACTGACTGTACTCACTGACCAGTTCCTGAACCAACTATAGGAAGACAGCCAAGGGAATATTCAAGTATCTGTATAATGTAAGAAACAAGTAAATGGTAGTTTGGTAAAAATACTTAATTTCCAATGCAAATATCTAAATGTTAAAAGCTATTTTTATTTTTTGTTCTACTTCCTTATTATTTCATGGACAAATGTTTTGATTACCTTATTCTTTTTATGGGAATATGTGCTTAGTACACTATTATTTTATGGATAACTGTGCTGCTCTCGCAACCTTATTATTTTATGGACAAATGTGCTGCTCTCGCTACCTTATTATTTCGTGGACAAGTGTGCCGCTCTCGCTACCTTATTATTTCGTGGACAAGTGTGCCGCTCTCGCTACCTTATTATTTTGTGGACAGGTGTACCGCTCTCGCTACCTTATTTCGTGGACAAGTGTGCCGCTCTCGCTACCTTATTATTTCGTGGACAGGTGTACCGCTCTCGCTACCTTGTTATTTTGTGGACAAGTGTGCCGCTCTCTCTACCTTATTATTTCGTGGACAGGTGTGCCGCTCTCTCTACCTTGTTATTTCGTGGACAGGTGTACCGCTCTCGCTACCTTATTTCGTGGACAAGTGTGCCGCTCTCGCTACCTTATTATTTCGTGTACAGGTGTACCGCTCTCGTTACCTTATTATTTTGTGGACAAGTGTGCCGCTCTCGCTACCTTATTATTTCGTTGACAAGTGTGCCGCTTTCGCTACCTTATTATTTCGTGGACAAGTGTGCCGCTCTCGCTACCTTATTATTTCGTTGACAAGTGTGCCGCTTTCGCTACCTTATTATTTCGTGGACAAGTGTGCCGCTCTCTCTACCTTATTATTTCGTGGACAAGTGTGCCGCTCTTGCTACCTTATTATTTCATGGACGAATGTGCTGCTCTCGCTACCTTATTATTTTATGGACAAATGTGCTGATTACTTTATAATTTAATGGGAAAATGTTCTTATTACTCTATTATTTCATGGACAAATGTGGTGCTCTCACTACGTTATTTTTTATGTGCTTAATACCCTTTTATTTCATTCACAAATGTGCTGCTCTAACTACCTTATTGTTTCATGGACAAACATGCTCATTACCTTCATCACTTCATGGACAAATGTGCTCACTATCTTTTCTTTTCACAGACAAATGTATTTACTACCTTATTATCTTATGGGAAAATGTGCTCACTACATTATTTTATGGGAAAATGTGTTCACTTATTTCACAGACAAATGTGCTCACTACCTTATTATTTCACATACAAATCTGCTCACTACATTATTCCACAAACAAATGTGCTCACTACCTTATTATTTGTCAGACAGATGTTTTCACTTCCTTATTAATTTATGAAAATTGTGCTCATTACCTTATCACTTCATGGACACATGTGCTCACTATCTTATTATTTCACAGAACAAAGTGCTCTCTTCCTTATTATTTCACAGACAAATGTGTTCACTACCTTATTATTTCACTGTTAAATGTGCTCACTACCTTAAAATTTTATCGTCAAATCTGCTCACTGCTTTATTATTTTATCGCCAAATTTGCTCACCACCTTATGATTTAACAGACAAATGTACTAACAACCTTATTATTTCAGAGACAAATGTGCTCACTACCTTATAACTTCACAGACAAATGTACTCACTACCTTATAATATCACAGACAAATGTGCTCACTACCATATTATCTCACAGACAAATAAGCTCACTACCTTTTTATTTCACAAATCTGCTCACTACCTTATAATTTTATTGACAAATCTGCTCACTGTTTTATTATTTTATAGACAAATGTGCTCACTTCCTTATTATTTCACAGACAAATGTGCCCACTACCTTATTATTTCACAGACAAATGTGCTCAGTACCTTTTTATTTCACAAATATGCTCACTACCTTATAATTTTATCGGCAAATCTGCTCACTGCTTTATTATTTTATGGATAAATGTGCTCACTTCCTTATCATTTCACAGACAAATGTGCTCACTACCTTTTTATTTCACTAATCTGCTCACAATCTTATAATTTTATTTACAAATCTGCTCACTGCTTTATTATTTTATAAATAAATGTGCCAACTACCTTATTATTTCAAAAACAAATGTGTTCACTTCCTTATTATTTCACAGACTAATATGTCTACTACCTTATCATTTCACAGACAAATGTGCCCACTACCTTATTATTTCACAGACAAATGTGCTCACTACCTTATATATCACTGACAAATGTGCCCACTTCCTTATTATTTCACAGAAAAATATGCCCACTACCTCACCTTTCCACAGACAAAAGTGCCCACTACCTTATTATTTCATAGACAAATGTGCTCACTTCCATTTTATCTCACAGACAAATGTGCACTATCTTATTATTTCATAGACAAATGTGCTCACCACCATGTTATCTCACAGACAAATCTGCTCACTACCTTATTATTTCACAGACAAAGGTGCTCACGATCTTATTATTTCACAGACAAATGTGCTCACTACCTTATAATTTTATCGACACATCTGCTCAATGCTTTATTATTTTATGGACAAATGTACTCACTACCTTATTATTTCACAGACAAATGTGCTCACTACCTTTTTATTTTTCACTAATCTGCTCACTGCCCTATAATTTTATTGAAAAATCTGCTCACTGCTTTATTATTTAATGGATGAATGTGACCACTTCCTTATTATTTCACAGACAAATATTCTCACTACCTTATTATTTCACAGACAAATGTGCCCACTTCCTTATTATTTCACAGACAAATATGCCCACTACCTTATCATTTAACAGACAAATCTGCTCACTACCTTATAATTTCACAGACAAATGTGCCCACTTCCTTATTATTTCACAGACAAATATGCCCACTACCTTATTTCACAGACAAATCTGCTCACTACCTTATTATTTCACAGACAAATGTGCTCACTATCTTATTATTACGTAGACAAATGTGCTCACTGCCATATTATCTCACAGACAAATCTGCTCACTACCTTATAATTTTATCGGCAAATCTGCTGCTTTATTATTTTATAGATAAATGTGCCCACTACCTTATTATTTCACAGACAAAGGTGCTCACTATCTTATTTTTTCACAGACAAATATGCTCACTTCCTTATAATTTTATCGACACATCTGCTCAATGCTTTATTTTTTAATGGACAAATGTGCTCACTACCTTGTTATTTCCCAAATAAATTTGCTCACTACCTTGTTATTTCACAGACAAATGTGCTCACATTCTTATTATTTCAAAGACAATGTGCTCACTTTCTTAAAATTTTATTGACAAATGTGCAAACTACCTTATTTCATGAACAGATGTGCTCACTACCTTGTTATTTCATGGACAAATGTGCTCACTTCCTTATTATTTCATTGATAAATGTTTATCATGCCTTTGTACCATTTCAAGAGGGTTTACATAACTGTATTATTTACAAGACAAATGTGCTCATAACTTTAGTGTTACTTCCTCAACAAATCTGACCATTACCTTAAACTTATTTTTAAGAACTTACCTGCTAATTACCTTATTATTTTGTGGACAAATGTGTTCATTACCTTAGTATCATTTCAGGAATAAATATAAGTATTAAGTATTATTTCACAAGAATAGTTTATATACAAATGTGCCCATTTTCTTAGTACCATTTCATTGAAAAACCTAATCATCACCTTAAAATTACATTAACCAATCAAAATGTGCTTATTATTTGCAATACTCATTACACGTTCTTTATTCAAATTCATTACTGGAAAATCCAGTTATCACAGATATTTTACAATCATCCTTACATCAAAGGTTTTTAAGCATACTAAACATGTTAAGGCTAAAAATGAGAAGTCGAAAGCAATGAAATTCATTCATTCGTTTATTCCATAAATGTGATAACTTAAAGGTGTTCAAAACAGAAAACAGTACTGGTTAAGGGAAAAATCTGTCAAAGGCCACTGGAATGTATAATACATTTCAGCTGATGCAATCATACATCTAAAATCCTTTCAATAATAAAAACTTCTTGCAAATTATGTTTTTTCTTGCAATTATTTTTTTTAGAATGCAGCTTGTATATATTACTGACAGCAACTTATATTGGCATAATGATCAAAGTAAAGTACTTTAATGAGTCAGGACATTTTCTAAGCTTTAGTCTTGCTATTCTGAGATGTGTTAATCTTTTTTAACAAATACTGAGAGGTTTTTAATAAGCAAACATATTCTTTTGTGAAAAAAGTAGTAATCTTAAAGTCTAACCGGAATCTGTGGCTTATATAAACAAACAAATACTGCATTCTGGCGATTTGCTGCCAATTCTCTTTAAGTTACTAGAATTTTCTACATCTCAACAAAAGTTTTAAAAAATGTATACAGATATTCAATTAAGTAACACACGGTAAAATCTGTAAGGATCATTAAGCAGTCTAAAAAAAATATTTTATCTAGCTTTTTGGCCCTTTTTTAACAAACAGATATAATCATGAAATGGTAGAAAATATAACAGCTTCAAATCAACCACTCAATAAAACAACAATATTCCAAACATTTTCAAACTGAGACAGTTGTCAACTTGCAACAAGATGACATCAAGCCTTTGTTGCTTTTTAATACACAGAATCTTTGTTTACACCTTACTCCTCCCTTGCACTAAAACGTCCTTGATAATAAAAAAGTGTTTAAAACAATAAAGATTTTTTGATAAACTTAAATTCATTTCTAATCAACCTGACAAATATATTTGACAATTAATTGTTTTTATATAACTATGATTTATTTTGCTTTATTGAATTCGCTATTTTAGTAGCAAGTACAGCGGTCATAATCTGTAAATTCACAATCTTTGTGTGATTTTCAGCTTCAATGGTTGACAACAGGCCTCTCTTTCTGTAGTATTCAACTAGGGGTACGGTCTGTTGGCTGTAAACTTCTAAACGCTTTCGTAGTTTTTCTTCAGTGTCATCAGAACGTCGTATCAGAGGCTCCCCTGTTTCCTGTAAATATAAATTGTGGCCAAATGCTGTACTTATGAACTTTATCTTTAACAAACAAATCACATGTATAAATTAAACTTTGACTTCACTTTCTCTTTCACCTGTTGTTCATATGACCAATACCGTCTGAAATGTTTCATCTCATTTAAGAATTCAGAGTGGAGGGCGGAAAAACAAGACATGTATAATATATAACCAATTACCATAGACGATTTTTCTATGCATTAAGTTCATTATCAATTTGAAGACTGGAAACTTCTTCTTAATTCATCATGGAGCTTTCAAGCATGAGAAAAAAACAAACATATTCGAAACATTATTCACCAATCAGCAACTGACTTGGTATTTTTTTTTTTAAATTTAGATTACTTATGTCCAGCAGTATACATGTACAACCTGTGCATTACTAGGTACTGTGCCAAGATATGAAAGAACTGGTATAATACAGTTTTAGACTGATGTTGAGTTTAATCTGTGTTTTAATGCACCTGTAAAAATGATATTGACGAGGGTATCATTTTTAAAAATCCGTAAAAACACAAAGTGAAATATAAGGTGATAGGTTTAAGTATGTAAAATAATTACACATTTTTTGGGGGTGTTTATCACTTTTTACGGGCATCTGCATGCAACACTCTCGATTAATGAAAAGAGTGCATTTCAGTAGGGTATATGCATGTAATATTACATAGTACTGTTTATTAGAAAATGACAATCACTTGGATTGTATTGTAAAAGCTTTGAGAACACATTCTCATGCTACAACAGACCACAGCTGTATCCTTTCATGACCTTTTAACTCAATAAAATTAAGATGAACTGCATTGGTAAGTGATTACAATGGTACAAAATAAAAAGACAGATTGACTTTTAAAATTACAGCTTACTAGATAACTCAACAACCAATCCCAGTTTCCTAAGCTCATGTGACACTTGACTTATGTACACATTTAATTTCTCTATTCTCCTGTATCCCAAGTGTAGGGTTGACAGGACTGGTAATCACCCTTTAACAAGCTGGTGGCTCACCAACCAGCCTTGTCTAAATATCCCCTTAAGTGGCTACAACCTTTGAACTCCTGCTCTGTAGATGGACACCTTAACCACAAAGTCAAATGAACAGTAATATCACATGGTAGATATTCAGCAGTCATTTGCTCCAGTCTTCTCTTAAATATTTGTATGGTTTCAGACACGGATGCAAAATTATCTCACAACTTGAGTAAGAATGAAAGAAAATTCATGTACTGTATTAAACTGTTGACCAGACTATATGATCTGAGGTCAGGGACTTAAAAATATAGAACATTCCTTTTTATTGCATAACACATAAAAGTGAATACATAATTATGAATAATTACTCAATGTAAATGTGTCAGTAAAATATTCGAGTATAACAGAAAGACAAACATTATTTATATTAGTATTTTATGTAGTGAGTTTTGTTGTACCTTTCTGGGTGAATGGTAACTTAATCCAAATGAATGCTTTCTGGATGTGTTTATGTCTTGAGAAGAATTATTTAAACATATGTTCTTCTTTAACCCTGAGGAAGTAGTCAGTCACTTGTGGAGAAATTGGTTAGTACACTGGTTGGATACCCAGGAACAAAACAGTTAGGTTGACTGACCGCCGGGATATGACCATAGCTGTTAAACTGGCATTAAACCCCAATAAAACCAAACTAAAACCAATCATCTTTAACCCTTAGCCTGCTATTTCTAAAATAGACTTGTCTATCTTTCAATCTGGGCATACCATTTATAGGGGTATTGGTTGTAAAAATACTCACTGATTAGGGAACAATGCAGATCATTATCAGAGCATAGCATGTATATTATACAGGCTGATTGGTAGCAAAGTCAAACACAATGGGGACCAGCAAGGTAGCAGCTAAGAAAAACTAATTTCACAACTAATCTGCGTTTAGTTTGATTACATCACAAAACTAAGCTGATGTGATATCATCACAAGACAAATAAATAAACAAATGAACAATAAAATAAAGAATTGCAGGGGCACTCTAAAAGCTCTGATAAATGGTGCTGATGACTGATACTACAGACTTACCTTGTGAAAAATACCATCCTGACTTTCAAGTACAGATACGTTCTCTAAAATCCTTTTAATCGACATTTCAAATATTGCAGTATTGTGTATCTTCCACTGTTTTTTTTAATGGTTATGTACGATTTTCCAAAACTGCCGTATCCTAAAGATGTTATGCGTAAAGCCGTAGCATATGATGACGGGTTTTTTTTATTTTTCAAATCCTGTTAACATCTTCTAAAGAAACATTCAACATTGTAAGACCCATGGCACATTAACAGAACTTTCAGAATGTCCCTTGGATTAAAAAAACATTTAACCAAAGAAATTCATCACGCCTAACATTCTGGTCTTTTGGTGGAATGACCTACTGTTTTTAGCCACTGGTGAAAAGGCCTACTGATCTGACCACTTTGTTGAATAGGCCAAATGGTTACACCACTCTGGTGAAAAGGCCCATTAACTTGACCTTTTGTTGTATAGGCCTACCGATCTGGCCTTTTTCAGTAAGGATGTCTAATGATTTGTCCAACAAGGTGGTCAGACCTTCAGTTTGTTTCTTTAATTTCCGGTAAAACTTGATACAATTTTCTTTCTCTTCATAAACATTGAGATATTGTTTATTCTATGAAAAGGATGAAACCTTTGATTTCATAAATGGTCCTGTAACATTTTAAGAACAAGCACTAAAAGTCAAGTCAAGGCGCTGCCTTCTCATATTTCTTATCAAAATACTGCTTGAGTTGAATTTAGTATGTATACTATGACATAAACACACAATGTTAACTAAAACAATTGCACTCATGCAAAATTACAATGGCTGCCATTAAAAGTCACTCTGACAGTGCTTGTATGGCCACATCAATACACCACATGCCCTGTTTGTCCTTCACTTTGAGATAAAGGTCACAGTTTGTGCATGTTTATAATTTACATGTTAGCTAACTATAATAAATCTATCAAATTGAATAAATATTAAAGTCAATGTCAAGATCAAATGTCTTTTCAACCTTGACCTATATGAGACCATCACCATATAACAAGGTCACTATGTTAGCTAAAGCTTATTAACTGATTTCCTTCTTTTTAAATGAGTTACAAGGACTGTTTACTTTTTACAGTAATAGCAGTGCAGAACTGGACAGGATCATTGTATCACATGCTTTTAATGTTGTTAAATAAAAATCATAAACTTACATCATCTTTCATTGGTTGTTTAGGTGGTTTAAAGTCCACATGGTACATTCTCCCACTTCCTGGATGGACGAGACGGCCACATATCCTCTTCACCAACACATTGTCACTTATTTTAAATTCCAGCACTGACATGAGAGATGTGTTTCTTTTCTCCAGTAATGAATCAAGCTAAACAGTAAATTGGTAAAACAAACATTGTAAGTTGTTGGAAAACATGTCAGACATTCAAAAAGCTGAGAAAACAAGTAAAGCAAATATTTGTTTGTCTC
The DNA here is from genome assembly GCA_012932295.1 of Cyclina sinensis. Taxonomy (NCBI): domain Eukaryota; kingdom Metazoa; phylum Mollusca; class Bivalvia; order Venerida; family Veneridae; genus Cyclina; species Cyclina sinensis. The sequence continues at coordinate 29,056,390 of JAAONU010000008.1, forward strand.
GATTTCTTCACAGTTGTGTGTCTACTTTAACATTGATCTATTCACAAAGTTTGTAAGTTTAAGGTTTTGTGGAGTCTGAACTGTATCTTAATATGCAGGCCCTTGTTCTCCACTGACTGAAAATGATAAGCCAATACTACCAGCAGGATGAAGGCTTTATAATGCATGATTGTAGACTAATTATGTGAAACATATCAAAACAAAACCTGTTTCACAAAAGCTAATAAATATCTTCAACAACAATCAAACAAAATTTGTAAACTAAACAAAACAAAATTTGTATCCGTGGTGCAAAAAAATGGAACAGAATCTGCCACATTGATTTTCAGAAATCAAGATCGACTGTCGTTTATTTGATATAACTCAATTATTGTTACATCACTACTGTATACTAACCGCTTCAGCCTGTTTTACTGTTCTTGGAAATCCATCTAGAACAAAGCCATTCTTGCAACCAGGTTTACCAAGGTTACTGTCTATTAAATCAATCACAAGCTGGTCTGACACTAGCTGACCTGTAATAATACAGTAAAGGAGTAACAGACACACAATACAATACTAAAACAAGATGGGCATAACAGCCCTGAAGTTCTCAACTGAGTTTATTTGCTAAGAATAACAAGTGCCATGTAATAGATTTATCAACAAAATTAAAAAAGGAAGAACTTAAACATGTTAAAAAAAGGCTTATTTTGAACAGTAATAGTAGAGGTCTTCTAGGCAATAAACTGACTTTTAGAAGTCTCATCATCATGCCAATTAACAAAAACATATTTTTAACAGTTTGTATGTTAAACATTTTACCCTTGGCTGTAGCCAAACAGGACCCCAGGGAAAAAGTTTGAACAAACTTAGTAGAGGTCTACTGAGAATGCTTCATGAAAAATTCCAGAACTCTGGAACTCCTTGTGGTTTCATTTAAGAAGAATTTTAAAGATTATCCGTTTACTTCTATGCAAAACATGTGACCCCCTTGTAACACCTGGGTGACTTATTTGAACAAACTTAATGGAAGTCTGCCAGATAATGCTACACACCAAATTTCAAAAGTCCCAACCTTGTGGTTTCAGACATGAAAATTTTAAGTATTTATCTGTTTAAGTCAATGTAAAATATCTGAACCCCTAGCCAAAAATGACTCAAGGGGCAAAGTTTAAACAGTCTTTTTAGAGGTCTACTAGACAATGATTCTTGCCAGATTTCAGAATGCTGGCCCATATGGATTCATAATTAGAAGTATTTTAAAGATTTTCCTCTATATATCTATATAAAACATTAGACCCCTTTGACCGGGCCAATAATAATCCCTGGGAAATAGTTTGATCAAACTTGAAAGAAGTCCACTAAACAATGCTACACACCAAATTTTAAAGCTCTGGGCTAGGTCTTTTAGACAAGAAAATTTGTAAAGTTTCACATTCTTGCTGCCCTAAAAACATGAGTTCTCCATGGAATGGAATTCTTTAAACAGGGGTTCATGTGAGGATCATCTGTACTAAATTTTATCAACTCTGATCTAGTGGTTAAAGGATTTTGTTTAAAAGTAAGAAACTGACAATGCACAACATACGACAGACACAAGGCGGTCACAAAAGCTCACACTGAGCATAATATGCTTAGGTGAACTGAAATGAACTGATAACAGAGGAGCCTATGTTCATAAAATATTCTTTTTGACATTTTGACATTTAAAAAACATTCACTTGAAATAAATGACTATCCTGAAAAAGTACAACAAAGATGTACATTCATTTTACCCATTAAACTTAAGATTTTTTCACTGACCCCTTGACATCCTGTAATTGCATTTGTATTAATTCAGTATCACTGACAAAAATTTACATGATTCAGCGATTTTTTTCCTTCTATGTTCGGTACCGGTAAACGGACCCGTTCCCAATCGAAAATAGCTCCCATTTTTCCCAATCGCCAACCTAAAATTCCCAAACTGCTCGACTGAAACAACTGCATACAGCACTTTCGTAACTTCTTCGTTACGCACTGGTAAACAAGGTGTTTATCCTCTAGGTCTTAGTAAAGGGTTCTTACTGTCACTCGGCAAACAACAACCTATCTTTAGTTAATGTTAATGCCGACAAATCTGATAAAAAAAAATCCAAGAATTTCGTCAAAAAAAAAGAAAAAAAAATCCAAGAATTTCAACAACAAAAAAAGAAACATAAGCGGTTTGTAGTTGATGTAAGCGACCAGAAGTTTACAAATAAGGTGAAGGTTATGTGTGATTGGCTGTGGAACATTGCAGTCTGCCTGGTTTATTAATTAACATGACATTCTGAATAGGTATTGGGTTGAAAGTGGCTTGTTTGTTGATCAGTTTAGACGATTATCAGCTAATAATTTATGTATTAATTGATAAGGCCGCTGTTTTTTACACGTTAAACTTCATAAGAGCATGCCTGCAAACACGATGCTATCGGAGCAACTTTATCTTATCTACTTCTGAATCTCAAACATGTACACAACTCGTAACATGTAAGTTTTTACCAACGGAGTGATAAAACAACTTCAAAAACCTGCGTACAGTTAGTATTTTAATTTAAGTCCGAAGTGCCCGTAATTTGTTTCAAACAGTTTTAAACTATTCAAATGTAAAGTTTAATCAATTCTTTCCTGTAGAAATGTATATATTCTGAGTGAATCATTCATATTTTAAGGTTTAACCACAAAGATAAGTGAATTTAAAAAATAAAGTAAATATAACAATACAAAAATCTGAAAAATGAAGTCTTTATGTAGTCTTAGTATTTCTGATGGTGATTGTGATTAAATTTTAAAGAAACAACAGAGAATTAATACTGTTGTTGTAATTACTGAAAATTCCCAAATTGGAGAAAAACGACGCAGTTTTTCCCAATTCCACTGGTACCGGTCCCTTTCCCAAAATGGCAAAAAAAATCACTGTGATTTAGAAGAAAATCATTTTATCATCATTTTTAGGTTGTATCTCTTTAAATATCACGTCAACTTTCTTGCTCAACCTTACCTGCATCCATGACTTCCTTCAGCTGCTTGCCAAGGTTGGAGCCAGAGGACACCTCTGCACGTAACATGTCACCTGAAAAAGTTTTGTCTTACGAAGTGTTTCCATGTATAGAATATTATCTAAATTGTGTTGTACTAAAAACCTTCAATACAATTTCTTTAGCACTTCTTAAATATATATTAACTCAGACTTATACTCCAAACAAAAATGTCTTACTAGAACAACAGTCAGTTATTGTCTCCCACCCACTACTTTCTTTTTGCCTGTATGACCGACACTCAGAGTTTTGGTATTTGATGTCGTGGGGATAGTACAAGATACAGAAGCGGTTCATGGACCTTGCTGAAGGACGATTTAATAATATAATGATATTAAAATACTAGTACTATTTCTGTTGATAAATACTGACACTATATTACTGAAGTGACCCGTCGATAATAGAGCTGCCACTGAATGTGATTAATCCCCCACAATACTGCCTTGTCAGAGGCAATCAGGGAAAATATCAAGTAAGAACTAAATGATGGATCTCAAAGATGCGAGTTAAACAGAATTAAATATTCTGAAAATTTTCAACCCAGGGAAATCTCTCCTTTATACTGCTGAGTAAAATATCAATGCTGTTGTTATTGTAACTCTGCAATTTATTGTTTATTGGTAATAAAAGACTAAATTGTAAATACTGATATGGCATTTTATGACTGATCGGCTGAGATAAGATTAACATTTGCTTGTTTTCTTTTGTTTTTTTTCTGCCTTCCTTCAATAAATAAATGAACGAAAAAAATACATTCACTTAATCAATCATTGATTCAAATACCCATATAAAGTATTTGACTTAACATACTTAAATCATTCAAATACATTCTTTTCTGAAAAGTGACTTTTGTGCTTCAAGACAGAAGTGCCCTTACTGGAAGCTTAAATCTAGTGCAGGTGTCAACTTTTAATTAAACGTTACTGTTTCTCATTTACAAATGTATGTTTTGAGTTTCTATTAGTCATCTTACATCATTGGAGTCTTGGTTTTCTCTTTTACAAAGCAGGGCTCTTTTTGTGTCTATCATGCATTGCAGAGTAACAAAACCTAATATTTAATGAAGTTTATGCTTACCAGTTGATAGATGGCAGACGTTTTCTTTTGACTTCGTTATATCCAATGCCTGAAAAAGTAAGTAGAAATCATCCAGTTTTCATTTACAAAAGACTTTTGAATACATTTTCTGACAGGTTTTCTTCAACTTGGATTATGTGACATGGTCTAGGTCTAACTGAAATAACTTGTAGCATTTTGCATGTGCATGGGTCATTATCCACATCAGTAACAATTAATCCCAAGAAAATGCATATTTATCTTGCAGACAATGCTGAACATGAGAATCGGGGATTGGTAAATAGCTAATTCATAAGCTTCAAAATAATGCATTTAACTGGAACTCCTCTCGAACAACTAGCACGTGTACTTAGCAATTTCCTGTTCTAAAATAATTCAGGCTTCCAGAAATAATCCAATTTAAAAAGTCAGAGAAATATATCAAAAGCAATGATAAAATAAGACCATCTTTGCTAAAGTATTACTACAATTATTTGAATGCAAACAGATGTTTCAGATTTACGATTTGTTAAACTTGCATCACATACAGCAATATCCGAATGCTATTCCAATTATTCGACCGGCACGTGTTAATCTCACTTTACCTGTGTTCCCTTCCCAGATCCTGGTGGTCCAAGGAATATCAAGTTCAAAGGGGGCATGTTGTCGATGGGTGCCATAGTTGTCACGGTTTAGATGACAAGATATCTACAAAGTTAAATTAAAGGTGTGCAGGACGTGTCCCTCAACTGTGTTTGATGTAGTATAAGTCATCAATTCAGTTTTAACCGAATGTACATTTGCCCTTGGACGTAGACCTGTGTGCAATACTTAAAGGTCATGGGACACGACTATAGCAACTTTGTCTATTCAAAATAATCATAATGAACTGATTAAAATGGTTTAATTACGAATTTGTGAAGATATTGCTTTTGATAAGAAGAAACGTGTTTTTGATGATCGGCTGTTTCCGTTTCGACAAAGGTAGTATCCGCCGCAATGTTTGGCTGTGACATAGATTTATCTCTACTGTACGAGGCAGTAGTGCAGAATTACACTGTTCATAACGCATCCGTTATTAAATGCAAAAATAACACTAAACCACAGGTGCAAGAAACACAATACAGGCACACTTCAACTTCAACTTCAACTTAATACTGCCAAAAGTCAATACTGACTATACTAGGCAGGCGCATGTCAGGAACATTTAAAATTATAAAAGTTAATAACAAAGAAAACAAGATTTAACTGAAGATCTTACTTAAACATTTATTTTAAGTACTTTAAAATCTATAAAACTTGTTTAGTCCACTGATAAAAGCTGGCACAGTTGGGGTAGCCTTAATCTCGGTCGGTAATTCGTTCCAGAGTCGTATAGTCCTTGGGAAGAATGAGTTCATGTGATGTTGTGTTTTTGATTGTGGAATGAGGAATTTGCTGTTTCTTGTGTTTGTAAGGTGATTGTGATCAACATTGACCTGATTGTTTTTTATTTTGTGTAGCATGACCAGGCTGGCATGGTTTCGCCTTTGTTCTAAAGTTCACCATTTTAGTTCTTTGATCATGTTTGTTACACTGCTTGTATAGTGGTAATCATTATGAACGTACCTTGCAGCTGACCTCTGGACCATTTCTATTCTGTGTGTGAGATATTTTTGCCATGGATGCCATATGGTTGAGCAGTATTCAACCTGTGGTCTTACATATGTTTTGTATGCTGCTTCTTTGAGTTGTTTGTTTTGTGTTTTGACGTTTCGTCTGATGAACCTTAAGCTGTTTTTTGCTTTGTTTGTGATATTGTTTATGTGGGATGACCAGTTTAGGTTGCTACTTATTGTAACTCCTAAGTATTTTGCATTTTCTGTGGTTTTCAGTTTAGTGTTATGTAGGGTGTAAGGAAAGATGACCGGTTTCTTTTTCCTGTGTATTCTGAGAACTTCACACTTGTCGGGGTTGAATTCCATTGACCATTCTTTTTCCCATATTTCAAGGTTGTGCAAATCATTTTGTAAGGTTTGTGCAGATGCTTGTGATTTAATGGTTAAATAAACTATGGTGTCGTCGGCAAATAGACGCACCCGGCTCCTGACACTTCCTGGTAGGTCATTGATGTATGCGAGAAAGAGACACGGACCTAAGACCGATCCCTGCGGGACACCAGAAAGCACAGGGAGCCTGTCAGAGACCTTGTTTTCCACTAATACTTGTTGTGATCTGTTTTTGAGAAAGTTTTGTATCCATGAACTGATGTGTGGATGAACTCCCATGTGTTTCAGCTTGTGTATGAGTTTGTGGTGGTCTACTTTGTCAAAAGCTTTACTGAAATCCATGACTATGACATCAGTTTGTTGACCTTGATCAAGGTTGTCAGCTATTTCTTGTGTGAAGCCAATGAGCTGTGTCTCACAGCTATGTTTTGACCTGAATCCATGTTGCTGTGGGCAAAGTATGTTGTGTTTGTCAAAGTAATCCATCATGTTTGAAACAATGATGTGTTCCATTAGTTTTGATGCTATACATGTGAGTGATATTGGTCTGTAATTGCTAGGTTTTGATTTTGACCCTTTTTTGTATGCTGGTGTGATGATGGCATGTTTCCAATCCTTAGGAACAATACCTGTGTCTAGTGATCTTTGGAATATGATTTTAAGGATTGGTGCTATCTCTGTGTGTAACTCTTTGAGTAACCTAGGTGAAATCTCATCTGGACCTTGGGCTTTGTGGGGGTTTAGTCCTATCAACAACTTATCAACTCCTTGAACTGAGATGGATATTGGAGCCATGGGCGGGTGACCAAGTGATGACATTGAGCTTTTAGTTATTTGTTTGAGACTGAGTGGTGAAGGCTTTGAGAAAACTGATTCAAACTGTTTGTTTAGTATGTTCGCCTTTGACACTGGGTCACTGTAAGTATGCCCATCAGAGCTGAGTGGTGCAATTCCTATGTTTTCAGTTTTTTTGTGTTTAATAAAGTTGTAGAACTTTTTCTTATGACCTGGATCTGTATTATCTGAGAAGATGATTGACTCTAGATATGACCAATAAGCATTTCTTATTTGTTTTTGCACTGATGCCTTAAGATGTTTGAATTTCTTTATGTTCTGACAATTCTGTGACCGAGACCTTTTTATTTTTGTGAAGAGTTTATTCCTTTTCCTAATCTGTTTAACAATATCGTGAGTAACCCATGGTAAATCAGCTTTATTTTTGCATTGTCTTGACGGTATGTGTTTGGATGATAACCTTTTGATCTCAGCTTTGAACGTGTCCCATAATTGGTTTGGGTCTTCATTTTGATTTTGGTTGAACGTACTACTGAAAGTGACCAAGTCATTTTTGAAGTCAGACCAGTTTGCTTTCTTGTATGATTTGACCAGTCGAGGGGTTTGCCTGATTCGCCCTCTTTTGACCTTAAGTTCATGGAAGACTATATCATGGTCTGATGTACCTAAGCTTGGTAAGACTTTTGTCTCATGAACGTGACCCGGAGTGTTAGTGAGAAAGAGATCTAGGATATTTTTATCGCACACTTATATAATAACATGCTATAAATTGTAAATTTAAAAACAATGTGATATTACTTCGCGATTTTTATAAGTAAATTCAAACATTGTGCCGGGAGAACGGGTTGTAATTTTACCTTAGCAGAAAATGTGATTCCGATTTCTTCCATGTTGTGGTTCTAAATAAAACTATCTCCTCCACGTTACGTAACACTTCCTCACTTGATGATTACGTCATAACTAATTCTTTGTGTAGTAAAATTTAAGTGGATTCAGGAATTCAGGTGGAGGCACCGTGGTCCAGGGGTAGAGCGTAGGGCTCCGGATCCGAAGGTCGTGGGTTCGAATCCCGTCAGAGGCGATCTTCTCTCACGATCTTCACATTCCTCCACGCTGCACGAATACTGGTATGGAACCCAGGAAGCAGTCATCGAGCGTGATGAATCTAAGTTGTAAGAACTTGTATCGCAATCGATGTAAAATAAATGAGTCTAAACTATAAACTAATTTTTTAAACATTTGTTTCGCTGGAATGGAAATCCACACTATAATGTATTTACACGTTCGGATATTGTTTGAAAACTAATAATATGGCATGTGTGTATTTGGGATTATTTATCGTCGGTACCTGTTGCCCATATGACCGACGCCCCCAAAAGAGATTAGTTATTTTATGTTGCGGTGGTAATGCAAGATACAGAAAGCATCCCATTCCAGAGACACCCATGGTTCTTTTGCATGCTTAGTGTATAGCACTGATACATGGAACCTCGGTTTAAAGTCTCATCCAAAAGACTATTAGTAATGTTAGTGGAGGAGCGGGGGATCGAACTCGGGACCCCTGGTTTACCAGTCCAGCGCTTTACCACTCGACCACATCCGCTCACCAGTATTGTGGCATGTCCATTATGCAGAAATTTGTGTCATTAATATGCAATGAAATGTCGAAGATCCATAAATCACACCTTACACTGATGGATTTATGCAAATTAACCTTACCCAATGGTGGGACCCTTGTGTATTCAAGCAATTAACTTTTTTTATGACCCAGTCAATTTTAAAGTAGAGACAATTAGCAAAATTTTATGGCAAGTGATCTTACAAATTGATTGAAATACTTTAGACCAGTCACACATGTGAAAACATTATGTAATAGCTGCTTCCAATTAGCATCTCTGAATGACTTTTACTTCAGAAGCATCCATGCAGTTAAATATTTTAATTAGATAATTAAATGAAATAGCTCTGTTTATGATGAAAATGTATAAAAAACATTCCATTTCTAAATGTGAACATTAAAAAAAAAAAAACAACAAAAAACCGGTTTGTTTATGTAATGATTTTGACATAGTTTTTAGTGCTTCTTCCTACCATATTATTTGTTCTTTGATCATTAAAAAAATCTAGCATGAATAAGCAAAAAAAGAAAAAAGATATGCATTTATAATGAAAAAATCATAGATCTAGTCAGGGCCTTAATTAATACCCTGATCTAGTCAAAGAATTCTTACACGTACCTCAAGCGAATATGTCACAGACCAATAAGCAACACATCACTGTATTTAAAAGAACGATTTTATGGGGAAAAAAATTCTCGATTTGAGTTAGCTAATCAAGTCTTAAAAAAAAAAAAAAAAAAAAAAAAAAAAAAAAACTGCATGGAATAAAAAAATAAAAAAATCTTGGATCAGTTACTAGGAAAATATCTGTAGATATTTTCACTGATGTATCTTTAATTCTTTAATCCAAATTGAACTAGCCTCTATATCAATTTTGCTCATTGGCTTCGTAATTCCATCAAAATTTCAAATTATTTATTTAAACAATCATCACTTTATATTCATGATGTTAGCTTGACTTATTAAATTTAATTTGTATTATTGACTATTCTCAGTCTTCATTTTCACTTTCCATCATAATTTTAAAGTTTTGTTAACAGTACAGGTAGATGTGTTAAGCGCCAAGGGATAAATGTGCGTCACTTCCGGTTTCGCGCGTGACAGGTGCGCTCGACCAAGTGCGTAAAATTTGGATATTAATTTGCAATAAAGACATCTTAAAAATGAAAATTACCTGCTTAATTTTGAAAAACTGTCTTAGTTAGATATATATTTTTCGCTCATATGAAAATTTCGAGGTAAAAAATTTGTGTCATATGACCTTTAAAAAAATGAATATTTGTTTGAAAGGATTTGTGGTTTATTTTAACTTATTTCTTGAATTCATAACTGATAATATGTGTAACGGAAATTTTTTGAAAAAGGGGCTTTTGGCACCCTTTCAATTACAATGGTCACTATGGAAATTATTTGAGAGTATATTGTAAAGCACCCTTGGATTTAGAGGTTAAATGCATGTGACCTATGTATGCACAGATTTTCTTTTTTCTTTCCTTTGCTTGTGGGCTGAAATGCTGTGAATCAGTACCAGGTTTTAGTTAAATGCTAGAAAGTTAGGACACCAAAGAGTAATTATAAATGATAAACCTACAATCTAAGCTTACATGTTGTGCCTTCGTATGACATCGCTGTTACATAGACAGATAAATGTTCTATCTACTCAGTGCCATAACTGATCTCAATTAAGGCTATGGTCTACTCAAGTATCACTGTCATTGTAACTCACACAGTTTGATTTCATTTATTTATTTCACTTTTTTAATATAATACTACATCTCTATTGGTTTTGTAAAAGTTTGTAAGACAGTAAGACAGTAAGTGCCACTGAACTCCTTAACAGTTGAAAAGTCATCTGGTCAGTTCTCCCTTATCGTGTTTTTTTTTACTCCTGCTAATTTCCGTCCTTGACCTGTTGCGCATATTTTTGGTGCCACTGTTCCTCAACATGTTTGTGCTTTTCCTCATAATATTTTTAGAAGCAATTATTATTATTTCCGAGTCTGTTCTTTGTAGCTCTCCTCTGACTTGCTCTTTACAACATACTTATCAACATTCTACTTTTTTCAAAAGACTCAAGGTATCTCGTGCCTTAGAAACCACATAACATTATTTATCTTTTGTAGTTGATATTCTCTGTAAACTGTACGTAGTACTTGTAAAATGTCAATAGAACTTGATTTTGTGAGTTGATCGAATTGTATTATTATCATTTTTTTAATTATTATTATTGGAAATATACAATTTCTTATAGAATATTCTTCATCGGTGTGCCTGATTCTTCAAAGTGTGGATTCATACTAGTTCCAGAATCCAGTATGTGATGTACCATCTACGAACTCTAAACCCCTACCACTTCGGGAACTGAAATCTGCATGCCACACTGTTTGCATTGTTTTCTTCTACACATGGAATGCTGTAGTAAGATTACCATGTCTGTTGTGCCACATGAAGGGCTATTTCATTAGACAGAAAATGATCAGAGATTACTGGGACTTTCTGTTGCCTACACATTGACATCGACTTCAAGTGTGCCAATTATTAATGAAACTTAAATTTAAAGTGTTGCTGTTCTTCAACATTTTTATTGACGCCTGGCTCATTATTAAAGGCATCTATCTATTCGGTGTTTGTGTTTCACTTTCAATAGAAAGATGAAATTTAGAAAATCCTTCTTCATTTTAAGAGGTGCACTACAACTTTTACCTAGATTTCATAGACCTGGGCAGAATAAGGTTCTGCTTAATATGTTTATGGAACTTTGACATTTTCTTCATGAGTTAATGGAGTGTATGAATCTGTTTAGAATGTCAGATAATGCAGGGTGTTTTTCAGTAGTACAAACAGGTTTTAGTTTTTAGTGAGAAGAACTCCATATCCATGATCAACTTCATAGAAACTATAAATGAATTCATTTTTCAATAATCAGTATTCAGTTTGATGTAGACTTATGCCAAAATAAGTATCTTAATTACTGATACCGCATGATTATTTATCTATGTATCATTTTTTGTTTATTCGTTTAAGTAGACAGGATGACAATCATTATATCAAACCAAAGAAAGAGTTAGTAGCATTTTCGTTTATTTCTATAACTATAGTAACTAGTAACGTTGCATCTATTTTGTTGTGTCCGCCAAAATAGATCTCATTAAAAGATTTCTACAACTTCAACTTATAACTGCCAAAAGTCAATACTGACTGTACTAGGCAAGCGCGTGTCAGGAACATTAAAATTTTCAAAGATAAAAACAAGATTTTTACTAAAGATCTTACTTAAACATTTATTGTGAACATTTAAAATCCATAAAACTTGTTCAATCCACTGATAAAAGCTGATACAGTTGGAGTAGCCTTAATATCGGTCGATATTTCGTTCCTGTGTCGTATAGTCCTTGGGAAGAATGAGTTCATGTAATGTTTTGTCTTAGACTGCGGGATGATGAGTTTGTTGTTTCTTGTGTCTGTAAGGTGATTGTGATCGACATTGACCTGTTTATTTTTTTATTTTGTATAGCATGACCAGGCTGGCTTGGTTTCGCCTTTGCTGTAGTATTGACCATTTACTAGTGATTTTTGGAATATGATTCTGAGGATTGGTGCTATCTCTGTGTGTAGTTATTTGAGTAACCTTGGTAGGATCTCATCTGGGCCTTGGGCTTTATGTGGGTTTAGTCCTGTCAATAACTTATCAACTCATTGAACCGAGATGGATATGAGAGTAATGGGTGGGTGACCAAGTGATGACATTGAATTTTTGGCTATTTGCTTAAGTCTGAGTGGCGAAGGCTTTGAGAGGACTGTTTCGAATTGTTTATATAATATGTTAGCCTTCGACATTGGCCGGGTCATTCTGAGTATTGTTTTGACCATCAATGCTGAGTGGTGCAATTCCTGTGTTTCCAGAGTTTTTTTGTTGTTTTTTTAAATTTCTGTGTGTGTGTGTGTGTGTGTGTGTGTGTGTGTTTAATAAAGTTGTAAAACTTTTTCTTCTGACCGGGATCTGTTTTATCTGAGAAGATGATTGACTTTATGAATGACCAATAGGCATTTCTTGTTTGTTTGTTTTTTTTTTTTTTTTTTTTTTTTTTTTTTTTTTTTTGCACTGATGCTTTGTTTGAACTTACAATTCTTTATGTTTGGACTATTCCGTGGCAATAACTTTTTTATTTTGAAGAAGTTTGTTCTTTCTTTTAATTTGTTTGACAATATCGTGGGTAACACATGGTAAATCAGCTTTATTTTTGCATTGTCTTGATGATAACCTATTGATCTCAGCTTTAAACATGTTCCATAATTGGTTAGGGTCTCATATTACTTTTGGGATATTCTATGTGTAGTGTCTGTAACTTATAACTTTGTAATTCTATACCTGTCATTTATAATTAGCCCCGCCTTATTATAATGCAGCATCTCTATACCCTCTGATAGCAGAATGAGTCAAGTAGTCACAGAGTTTGGATTAATATGTTAACCAGTTTAGATATACTGTAGTGTTAGTAAATATGTATAGGAAATAAATGTAATCTAAGAACACGTTGTTTTATTAAGTCCTTACCACTCACCAGTCATATATAAAACACAAGACAGTACAATGGCGACGAGATAATAAATGGATTTTAATGTGTTAATGGATTAACTAAATTTCTTTGGAATTAACTGCGGAACTGACACACACAAGTTGGAATTATAAAAGTTTAAAACACTTTGCTGGATAATACAGTGACATAACAACTTTATTGATTCATTAAGAATACTGATGTTTCAATGAAAAATGGCACAAGGATTACCAGTGTTTCCAAGCTTTAGTGTAAGTGAGGCGGCAGTTGATACTCGCTGGAAAAAGTGGTGCAGCAGGCTAGATAACCTACTCATAGGGCTGGACATTAAAAACACAAAGCGACAACGTGCATTGCTTTTACATTATGCTGGTGAAGAAGTCAACGACATATTTGACACACTCCAAGACACAGGGGATGATTACACAACAGCTGTAGAAAAGCTCACAGAGTACTTCAGTCCAAAGAAATGTATAGAATATGAAGTCTACAAATTCAGACAAGCCAAGCAAAACAGTGACGAATCCATGGACAGTTTCTACACTCGTCTACGAAAACTGTCTGAGAACTGTGAGTTCAATGACAGAAACAGAGAAATCAAGACGCAAATAATTCAAGGCTGCAAATCTACAAGACTGAGAAGAATAGCACTTAAAGAAGACATGTCACTTGATAGCCTGCTACAAGAAGCTAGAGCCTTGGAACTATCTGACAAGCAAGCATCAGAAATAGAAAATCCAACAAAACAGGAATCATATGCATTGAAGTCTACAAGAAAAACTAACTCAAAAAAGACCACCAAGACATGTCAACAGAGGCAAACAGTCGATACGCCCAGAAGAAAGCAAATACAATGCAGATACTGTGGATATGACTTTCCGCACAAGACAGGCACCAGATGCCCAGCAGCAGGAAAAACATGTACCTACTGCAATAAGAAAAATCACTTTGAAAGGGTGTGCCGTTCAAAAAAGATAAACAAAGCGGTTCATAATCTAAACAGTGATGGCAGCAGCCAAAGCGAAAACGAAAATGACAATATCCAAGCAGAAACCAACTATTCATTTATATTGTCGTGTGAAAACATAAATTCAATTCAGTCACGGAGACCGAAAATTCAAGTTCACGTAAATGGTCATCCATTGAAGGTTCTCATCGACACAGGCTCGTCAATAAATGTCATAGATGAACAAACATACAATAAGCTCAAAAGCAAAATCAAACTCAGCAAAACAGACACAAAAGTTTATGCATATGGTGCAACTTCAGTCAAAATATTAGGCAAATTTCAAGCAACAATAGAAACGGAAAACAAGATTGTTACAGCGCCTATATTCATAGCCAAAGGTCAAAGTGGAAACTTATTATCATATTCAACATCTGTAGATCTTCAAGTTATACCTGAAATCAACACTCTCAATACAAGCAAGGTTTATGAGCTCTGCGACAAATACAGAACAGTTTTCACTGGAATCGGCAAGATGAAAGACACCAAGGTGGAATTGCACATTGACTCAAACGTACAACCTGTGTCACAACCACACCGACGCATACCATTTCATCTTAGACAACAAGTTGAGGATGAACTTGCTCGTTTAGAGAGACTAGACATCATTGAAAAGGTAGAAGGACCTACAGACTGGGTTTCACCAGTAGTTATCGCACCAAAACCTAAAAGCAAAACCAATGAGATAAGAATCTGTGTGGACATGAGACAACCGAATCAAGCCATAAAAAGAACTCGACACATAATACCAACCATAGACGATATGATAGTTGATCTGAATGGAGCTCGCATATTTTCGAAATTAGACTTGAACCAAGGTTATCACCAACTAGAACTCTCTGAGAAATCACGAAACATAACTACTTTCACAACGCATGTAGGGCTTCGCAGATACAAACGTCTAAGTTTTGGCATCAACAGTGCAGCAGAAATCTTTCAGAATGCTCTACGCACAGCACTCGAAGGGCTAGAAGGTGTAAGAAACATAAGCGATGACGTAATCGTGTTTGCAAAGACACAAGAAGAGCATGACAAAAGACTCGAAGCAGTCCTACAAATACTTCAGCAGAAGAATCTCACGCTAAATAAACAAAAATGCGAATTCAACAAGAGAAAGCTAGAATTTTTTGGTTACGTATTTGGAGAATCAGGCATGTCAGCAGATCCAAAGAAAGTAGAAACGATCAAAAACACACAAGCACCCAAACATGTATCGGAAGTCAGAAGTTTTCTTGCCAGGACGAACTATGTATCGCGCTTTATACCAAATTATTCCACTATAACAGAGCCTTTGCGAAGACTGACCAAGAAAAATGCGAAATGGTCATGGGAAAGCGAACAAGAAGCTTCGTTTCAAAAACTGAAAACTGTACTTAGCAGTGACACAGTAATGACGTACTTTGACCCACAGAAGGAAACTGAAGTAATAGTAGATGCAAGTCCAGTTGGAGTCGCAGCAGTGATGCTACAAAATAGAAAAGTTGTGTGCTATGCAAGTAAATCGCTGACAGAGGTCGAAACAAGATACTCACAAACTGAAAAGGAAAATCTAGCAATCGTTTGGGCTATAGAGCAGTGGCATATTTACCTATTTGGACATAAATTTACACTGATTAGTGATGCAAAAGCTCTTGAACATATCTATAACAATCCAAGGTCAAAGCCACCTGCAAGACTAGAACGTTGGAGAATGCGCTTACTGACATACCATTTCAAGATCATATACAAGCCAGGTGAATCAAATATGTCTGATTACCTAAGCAGACATCCACAGCTTGGAAAATGTAATGCGATGTCAACTATTGCTGAAGAATATGTGTCATTCTTAGCAAATCATGACATTCCAAAAGCTATGACTATGCAAGAGATAATTCAAGCAACGGCCAAGGACACTGACCTTCAAAACGTCATAAATAACGTCAGATCAGGCAAATGGAACTATTCGAACATTAACAATTCCCTAGACACATTTTCGCGTTGTAAGAATGATCTTACTGTAGTTACTCTAGATGATGGTGAAATTTTACTGCATAAAACAAAAATCGTCATTCCGAAGTCATTGCAACTTAAGGTTATTGAAATTGCACATGAGGGACATCAGGGTATTGTTCGCACGAAACAACTCCTCAGGGAAAAAGTGTATTTTCCAGGGATAGATAAGATGGTTGAAGAAACATGCAAAAGATGCATACCGTGTTTGGCAGCAACAAACAAACAAAAGCAAGAACCTTTGAACATGAGCAAAATGCCAGAACACGCGTTTCAGGAAGTTAGTATGGATTTTTGCGGTCCTTTTCAAGATGGAAAATACCTACTAGTACTTATTGATGAATACTCAAGATTCCCATTCGTCGAAGTCATAAGCTCAATTTGTGGCAGAACTGTTATTCCTATACTTGACAAAATTTTCTCAGAAGTTGGAATACCAAAGACACTTAAATCTGACAATGGCAGTCCAATGAATTCACATGAATTTAAACAATTTGCAGACTACCTAGGATTCAAACATAGGAAAATTACTCCGTTATGGCCACAAGCTAATGCTGAATGCGAACGTTTCATGAGGTCCATAGGAAAAGCCATTAGAGCTGCACATACACAAGATACGTCTTGGAAACAAGTTATGTATTCATATCTCAGAAACTACAGAGCTACCCCACATGCCAGCACAGGTCAGACTCCTGCAGAACTTTTCTACGGAAGAACAATAAACATTAAAATACCAAGCATACCGGCAAAGCAGAAATCAAAAATCGACGCAGAAGCTAGAAAACAAGACTATTCGTCAAAACAAAAGATGAAAAGTTATGCTGACAAACGAAGAAATGCCAAGAAATCAAACCTCAAGATAGGAGATCGTGTGCTTGTAAAGCAAGAAAAACGTAATAAGCTTACAACACCTTTTGATCCAGTACCATATGAAGTAACCTCTAAAAATGGAACGATGGTAACTGCAAGACGTGATGATAAACAAATAACTCGAAATTCTTCGCACTTCAAACAAATACCTAAACAAAACATTACACCAGAGATCAGACCGGAAAACGTAACATCACCAACGACTGCAAATAAAACAGTACATCCAAGAACAGAAAAATCAACACAATCAAATACTTCTACAGAACAAGATTTTACTGTAATGCCGCGCAGATCTACAAGAAACAGAAGACCACCTGAATATTTAAAAGACTTTGTGTGTTAAAGTACTAAGGGACAAATTTCGTGTAAATTTCGTTAACAAGTTACATAATATTCACTCAAGCAAAAGATGCAGAGAAGAATTTATTTGTGAAATTTATCCAAAAAAAAAAATAGTGTTGCATAATAATATCTGTGAAATGAAATCAGTGTCATAATAACACACTGCAAAAAATAAAATTATTATTTTTCTACTAAAGAAGAGGATGAAACAATGTGTGTGCTTATCTATTCATGGATTTATACACGTGCAGGGACGAATCACCTTGAAAGTGATAATCATGTACTATATTGTAAATACTTTGTTAGAACAGATAATTTCTTTGCTGCATACTTTAATGAACAATTAGTGTATCTTTAAACCTACAGGAATATTTTATGCACAATGATCTGTGGATTTTCATTCCAGACTTTAACTGACATTTATGTACCAGATCATGAGAATTTGAATGAGCAGTTAATTAATGTATTACTCTTGGGACTTTTGTTGTTACAATTGATAGCCATTAAGACTTTATCAAACACTCGTTAATTCTCTACCTGTTTATCCAAGTGTAAATCCAGTTGAACTTTTCTCAGGACAAATGTTAAACACACATGATAGTTTGTGCTAAGCAGAAGATTGTAAACATTGTTGTTCATTGACAGAAAATGCCTTTGATTTTATTATCTTGAAAACAATTAATTTTCAATCTGAGTTGAGAGGGGATGTAGTGTCTGTAACTTATAACTTTGTAATTCTATACCTGTCATTTATAATTAGCCCCGCCTTATTATAATGCAGCATCTCTATACCCTCTGATAGCAGAATGAGTCAAGTAGTCACAGAGTTTGGATTAATATGTTAACCAGTTTAGATTAGTAAATATGTATAGGAAATAAATGTAATCTAAGAACACGTTGTTTTATTAAGTCCTTACCACTCACCAGTCATATATAAAACACAAGACAGTACACTATGGAATATGCCCCGATTATTGGAAATTTGCTTTTTTTCTTTACTTTTTCTATCAACTGATTTGCGTTTTCTGTAGACATATTTGAATGAGGGTATTTCCAATTTTATGTGATCGTGACAGAAAACGATTGGCTCGTAATTTGGAATATATTCTTTAATTTAACAATCAATAAAACCAATTCTTTATATCCGGCAGCAGTTATTGATTGAATTATAATTGATGTAGTTTGATACATTCATGTTCCTAATGAATTTGTAGAAATTAAAGTAAGATTTCATATCAAATAATGATGCAGAATATTTTCAAGATTTTCCCCCAAGAAATATTCAGTTCTTCTTATAAACATGCATTAGTTCGGCTAACATGAAATTCGGATCAAATGTGTCATTATCTTGTGTGCTTGTTAGTCTGCAAAGACATGTTTTAATTATATTTTGTCTTATAGTGTAAAAGTTTCACAATCTATTAATACATCTTTAAAAAAACTTTTTTAACTTCAAATGAGATAGTTTGTTGTTCAGAAATTTGTCATGACTGTGTGGAATTTTTTCTCATAACCAATTTGGTGGGCCTAATGTTTTCCCATTTATTAATCTATGCCCATCTTTGGCAGGATCCATTTATGTCTTGTTTCAGAGACTTTCATTGAAGCTTTATGTCTATCACATTCTGTTTTAAATGTATTTAACATTTTTGAGATCACGCCAGAAGGGTTAACTATGAGTTATGGGTACCATGGAGTTTACATACCAGAAGGTTACGTACCATTTTTGGATGTAAGGTACCACATATATATTTTGAAAGTTACATACCATTCAGTTTTATAAATGATGATCTAGTACGTTTATAATATGAATAATTTTAACATTAATATACTAAAAAAGGTAATACTTTGAAAAGCAATACACAAATGACAATATTTTTCCTTTATCTATGTATAATTAACCTTTATTTACATATAATTATCACATATGAATTCGACAGTGAGTTGTCAAACAAATCATAAATAAATTACAAACTCGTGACATATGACTGAATTTAATAATAATTGTGCAACAAACATCTATACCTGATATTTTTCACAGCTTTAAAGCAACACCTTACCTGTATAGTATATAACCACTTCTTTATATAAGTGGTATGTAACCTGTAATAATGGTACATTTATGTAGTGGTATGTAAACTCCATGGTACGTAACCTCCAGTGTCCTTAACTATCACTGCCGTCATCTCTATCTTACATGTAAGTTAACATAACATCACAGATTATGATTTGAACTATATATACTATTCCAAATTATTTAACTTGAACAAGTTTAATATTTATTGTCCTCATTTTTGGATTTGGAATGTCCATTGTAATGAGTGGGTCTGCCTTGGTGGAAATACTGAGACTAATTTTATACTCGTCTGCAGGTGAAGATGGAGTTTGCAGAATTTATCAAAACACCAATGGTTGATGGTGTCACTCTGAAAAAACCATTCTGTAGGCCAGCTGATGGAACTCTTTGTATAACAGGACACCATATGATATTGTCATGCAGAAAAGCAAACAAGGAAGAACTGTGGGTGTGTGCATTTAACTTTAACCTAGTGCTAAATTTTTAGAAGGAAAAGTTTATCTGTCATTCAGTTAGTACAGTTTGATTTGAATTAATTGCACAACTTAGCAAAAGGTTGTGTCATTGTCAGTCATTTTGTTCCTTTGAGTAGTTTTTCTCAGGTGAGGAATTTAGAATTGTCATAGCTATCTTGTTTTTATTTTGTGGTATTAAGCAAACAGTGCATATACCATTTTCGGTCTACAAAGATGATCTGAAGACTAATCATGGTCTGCATTTGTTTCTAAGGCAAAAATGGATGCTAAAGCCTGGAAGAGGTCGATATTGTTTCTTACTCATGTTGATTTCAGTTTCCAAGATTTCCCCAGTTTGCCCTTATAACCAAGCTTCCCTATGAAAGGTTGATAGCCTTAGACTTAAGTTTTTAATGAAAAGTGCAAAGTAAAGACTAATTACAGTCTAAAAGACATCCTGTAATATTTATGATCAGCAGTGGACATTAACCTCAGTTTCAGATTTTTATGGCTTCAGTATATGTAAAACATAACAGAAAGTCTTGGTTCAAAACACTCCCAAGCTTCTTTTTCATTGTCTGCTTAAACTGAAAAATAATAAAGACTTCATGAAAAACAGTATAATGGTATTTAAAAGGGAGACAAAACTACAGTGAAGGTTCACTTTCAGTCATTTGCCTTGTCAAACAGTGCACATGTAAAACTGTGGGTGGATATTTATAGTTTCTTTTTAAGATTTTTTTACTTAAAACAGTAAGATTAAGTAGCAATACTGTTTTAAAAGGGGAGGTAAAAATGACTTTTCTGGTAGTGAAATAGCCCATTTGGACTGACAAACAGTGAACATACAAATGTATAAAACTGTGGGTGGATAAATAGCTTTTTTTTATTGTTTTTTTTTAAAGATTTCTATGCCTTTAATACAACAGTAAGAATAAGTAACAATACCTTTTAAAAGGGGAGGTAAAAATGACTTTCCAGTAATAAAATAGCCAATTTGTTTTTGTTTGGGAACACTTGACAATGAAATGAGATATGTTACTATTTATAGTTACTACATAGTAGTGTTGACAGTGTGGAGAAGAGGTTAATTGGTTCTGGTGGAGTGATCTTCATTCGTTGCAAGGATTTCACTCTCTTGTCCCTGGATATACCCTCTGCTGAAGACTGTATCAATGTTGCTTACTCGATAGAACAACTTTCAAATATTGGTGGGTATTTATGTTACTTATGTGCATTTAGTGATAAATTTAATTGTCTCCCCCCACAGAGTGGGGTGGGAGAGGTATTGTTTTTGTACTTTCCATCTGTCTGTCTGTATGTCACCAAGTTTGTTTGCACTTCTTCTCCAAAACCACTGGATGGATTTCAGTGGAACTTTCTATGATATATTGGAACAAGTCCTGCAGACCTTTTCACAAAAAATCTTACGAATTATCTTAAGATTTTGACTTACGATAATCGTAAGTGAAATCTTAAGTCATTTTCACAAAACCAATCGTAAGTTAAATTTTTTAACTTATTATAATTCTTATTCAAGATAAAAACTTATGATACATTTTACTTGTAAATGTAACATTTTACACTTACAAACGTGTAACATCAATTGTTAGGTTAAGACAGATTTTACACTTAAGATTTTCTTACGATTTTTTGTGAAAAGGATATTTATCGTAAGATTTCTCTTATGAAAAAAAAATGTCGTAAGATTTTTTGTGAAAAGGTCTGCTGGATGTGTATATCTTCCGCATTTTCCAGTTCAGTGATTTTCAGCAAAGTTATGGGCCTTGATTTGTCCAAAGTTGAAAACATATGAGCATATCTTCAAAACCACTCATCTGATGTGGAAAAAAAAACTTCACAGGAATGGTTGTTGGTAGATGTTGTTACAGGAAGGATTAACATGTTCTGAGTCAGCTGATTTTTAAAGGAGTTATGGGTCTTGATTTTTCCAAATTTGAACTCATATGGGCATATCATGTCATAACCAGTGCTCCAGCCAGGATTTGAAAAGGGCAGGGTGCTAGTGCCTGGCAGGGCACATGATGGTGCGGAGGGCCAGAAGGGGGTATCCCCCCTGCTTAAGGGGTGGGGGTTGGGGTCTCCCCCAAGAAAATTTTAAAAAATCAAGAGATCAGAGAAGTAATTTCTTGCATTTTTGACTCAACAGTATAGGATGTTCAGTGTGTGTTTATGGTAGTCCAGGAAAGGAAACAAAAAAACTACATCTTATATCTTTATTCGGAAACAAATTGAATCACTTGGCTGCCTAGAGGTTGCTACATAATGCACATTGCTAATTCGTCAAGGTATTGCTGTAAAGAAATAAAATACTTGATATCCCAAATTTGACTATCCGAATTATAGCGCACTCCCATGTTACCTAGTAATTTGAAATACACTAGTTAATACATGATATTTAACTAGCAAAACTTTTGTTTCTGGTGAAAAATATGGATAAGCTTTCATTTCTTTCTGCAAAGAAAGGAGCAGTACTTCTCTAATATTTATCTAGAAGGTTGGTTGGTTGATGCACAAGAATGCATCAATTTCACTGTCAGCAGCCATCGCCAATCCCGGTTTTGTTGAAACGTACTGAAGACAGAACAATGTCCTGAGCTGTTTTGTGAAAATGTGCATCTTTTACCATAACTCAAAAGGTTAGATATAAAATCCTGACAGGATTTTCAACATCTTTGCCTATAACGAATATAAGCTCGTTAGTGCCAAAGAATGGTGTTCAAAACGCGGTTATTATCGTAACACTTCGCAGCATTTACTTATGTAAGTGCAATGAAAATAGTTCAAAATACACATTACAAATGTTGAGGAAGGCATTTTACGAACAAACGATATATCGTACTTACAGTAAAGTAAGTATTCTTTATTACTGCAAACTCAAACAGAAAATGTTCAGAATTCGAAAAATTTAATTTAAAGACCCAGTTTGTTTGTAACATGTGTAACAATAATCAGCAAAGTTAAGAAGACCATAGTTTTTCGCCTTTTTAAACATACTGACATGAAACAATTCTTTACGTAAAATCGTCTGTTTAATTAGGTCTGAAGGACAATATAAATAATTACTGCAATCACTCCTGAATTTTTATCGCAGTTATCGTCTTAAGACTTTTTCCCGCCTTCACAACTTCATCACTTGTCAGAGAGAATTGTTGTCTTTTTAAAACCCGCCAATAATTGTCAAGGAGCCCAGTGAGTCCGTTTGCCTTTAATTTAGGGCGGGGCCTAGTACAGTGATTGACAATCTTGTATACAGCTGGCGGTAATTATGTGTTAATTCGCTGATCACCGGTGAACGGATTAACGATGTATACTGTATTGTTTACACATCGGCAACGTCTGAAAGGGCATATACAAGGTATATGACAGGAAGGGCACATGTATACTTGGCAGAAAAAGGGCACAGGGCACTTCTGAAAAGGGCAGGGCCCTCACAAAAGCGGGTAGGGTGCCGCAACCTGCTATTCCACGCTAGCTGGAGCACTGCATAACCACATGTTGGATTTTGACAAAGCTCCACAGGAATGATTGTTAACAAGTGTAGTTACAAGTTTTAATGAAGTGTTCTAGTGGGCTGACATGAAAGAGTTATGGGCCTCTTAAAAATCATCCGGACACTTATAAGAAGTTTTGTATTTTACTGGTCAAACTTGATTGAAACTGAATTTGTAGAGCATTAGAGGAAAAGAAAAACACCTAAATTGATTTTTTAAATCTTTTTACAGATGACATTACATTGAGATACCCTTTCTTTTACCAACCTTCCTTTGAGATAATGGAGGATGGCTGGCAGGCTTTTACACTGGAGTCTGAATGGAGTAGGTACAAAGACTGTGCTGAGGAGTGGAGAATCACCACCATAAATAAAGACTATAAGGTGATTTCTTGACTTGTTATCAAGTTGGTGCAAAAACAATAAGATTACAGATTTAATTAGCCCAAAAAAATTAGTTAGCTTACATAAGCAAAAAAAAAATGTATCATGCATATTTAAGCAGTAATAGTTGAATGTAAATGTAGCTTACATAAGCCAAAAAAGATGTATTTAGCTAATTTTAGCAGATAAGAGTATTTGTTCAATCTAAAGTAAGCATTGTGTTAACAGTTAGTGGTCTTAAATGGTGCATTTCAATGAGAGTGCAGTTTGTTTGTTTTTTTAAGGCAGAGAGGGAAGTAGTGATATTTGTTCAAAAGAATAATGGTTTAGTAAAAGTAGAGTATCTGCTTGCTTTACACTTTCTACTGTTTGGTTAAGTTATGAAATAGTAAAATGTAGTGTTTGGAGTTGATCTAAATAATTTTCATCAGTTATCCAGTTCCCTTTACTGACCAAAGGTGTGCAGTACTGTAATATTATTACAGATTAGAAAAAAATATCATTGTTGAAAAGGAAGTAAAGATGTTTGTTCCTTGAGTAAACCTCCAAAATAAAGTAATTTTTATCAAATTTATTGTTAATTATGTGATACAAAATTAAGCTTCATTTTTTTTGTTTCATCATAATTATATCAATGAAAGACATTCTTATTTATTAATGAAATGGAAAATGTAAGAAATGAAGACTTGTAGAAATTATTTTGTTGACAATTTATTAGAAGAGTCTGCAACAGTTTGCTTATGAAACTGATTAATCAGCCCAGCAGTATTTGGATACTCTGTGTATGAAAATAAATTATTTGGGTCAAATCTGTACACATTTGAAAACCAGTTTGATAAATAACGTAAATCTTACTAATGGACTGACTCTGTAAAAATGTTTCATTTGAATTTTTTGAAGCTTGCTATATATTGTACCTGCAGTTTTGAAAAAGCTAGCACACTTACTATAATGGTTTTATACACATAAAGGTTTGTTCACAGCATAATGTTACTGTATGTTTGTTTTAATTACAGTTGTGTGCAACCTACCCAAAGTCTGTGTTTGTTCCAAAAGCTGTCACAGATGAGATGCTGGTGAAAGTTGCACAGTTTAGACAGGGTGGACGGTTCCCTGTTCTGAGTTACTATCACAGAGATAGTAAGGTAGAGTTTAATAAGCTGGTTCCTAACAGGGCGAGGGGAAAATCCCGGGACCCGGGACGCCCGGGATCCGGGATCGTATTAAACATATAGGGAAACAATAAACAGTGTTGGTTTTGATATTTGTCGTAATTTGTGGCAATAAAAAAGTTACATTATTTGATTTTTGTGATAACGAAATAAACAAATGTTTATTCAAAACCTATTTTGCTTAGATATTTTTTTTTTTAAATTTCCGCGTACTTTTGGTAATGCTTTATAAAGAATTTCAGTACACATGTTAATACGATATTAAAATGCTAATATAGTAATAAAAAGAATGTCGCAACTTTATTCAATATAAAAAATAAAATCCATCAACGATAAAATTAATTTACTGAAAAAAAAAAGAGATTTTCACGCCTATACTTTACATGCTTATCTGTAGCAAAAGGCAATCGATAATCGATAGTTTCAGTTCGATGACACCTATGGCAGGTTGTGTATTCCCGGTATTACTATATGTTTAATACGATCCCGGATCCCGGCTTTTCTAAAGACGATCCCGGGATTTTCCCCTCGCCTCCTAACAGCTTACATGTAGTTATTGCAGTTTTTCAGTGGCTGGTTCCCAGTGGCAGTTTTTATTTGCTGATTCCCCATTTCTGTCAGAGTTTGACCTATCTCTGTGGTCAATCACTGAGTTCAAATCATTTAACCTCTCAGATGGATAGTCATGGGCTCAAGCCCTGTCATTATCATTTATATGTGGATGATGGCATTATCAAGGGAGAATAGGAGTGTAGTACTGGTCCTTTCAAGAAATAGTGGTTTGCTAAACTGCTGTC
Organism: Cyclina sinensis; assembly: GCA_012932295.1. Classification (NCBI taxonomy): domain Eukaryota; kingdom Metazoa; phylum Mollusca; class Bivalvia; order Venerida; family Veneridae; genus Cyclina; species Cyclina sinensis. The sequence continues at coordinate 29,082,051 of JAAONU010000008.1, forward strand.
GCAGACTTTGACTGTTAGAGAGCATTAAATTCTTTTAAACCATTTGAAGTTGTCTGAGTAAAATATCATAGAAATGGGATAGTTTCTGGTATTGAACATAAGAGCTAAGTATGTCATTATCAATGCATGTATGAAATAGGGGGAGTGGGGGGGAAATCCTATGGTATAAATGGTGTCAGTATGAATGAGGTTTATTTTACCTTTCTTTAATCAAATACAGTATTTTGAATACTTATGGCAATTTTTAGAAACATGGAAAAACAGTTAGAAAAAAACATAATTTTATTTGAGGAGTTTTTCAGAAATTATAGAAATGCAAAATTGCAGTGTCTTCAAAATACTGCATGTTACAGTCTGTAAACAAAATATTTTGTTTAGTATGACTTGATCTCTGTGATATATTGACATTATAATTTTGAAGCACTAAAATCTTTAGCTTTGCTCTTCCATTTGACTGTAAAAAATAAAAAGACAAAGTTCAGAAAGTTTGTGAAGAAATTGTCAGATAATTATAATGATTCAAGTCAAAAGTATTTTTTGAAAGATTTTAAATAAAAGTTGTAAAGCATTTTGAAGAAAAATTTGAGTAAAAATGTTCATAAAATCTGAAGATCTGTGTTGTAACAAAGCTTTCATAGTTATACATAAATTATTGAAATATTTTTTTTGCACAAAGCCTTTGTATTACAGGCTGTTTTGATGAGGTGTAGCCAACCAATGACTGGAACAAGTGGTAAGAGATGTAAGGAAGATGAGAAGCTTGTCAATGCTGTGTTAGGTATTGGAAAACGTGGATATATCGTGGACACACGGTCACAGACCTTAGCAAAACAAGAGCAGAAAACGGGTAGGTTCAGATGATTATTAATATTGTTAAGTGTATGGTAAAAGCAAGCACTCTTGCTTTGTGATTAAGATATTCGGTATTATGCATGGTACATATTGATTTTTCCTGGACAGAGAAATGAACAATTTTGCAAGAAACAAAAGAATTCTATGAAGTTCAGCTGGCCATGTTTGTCAAAAAATGTGGAGTTACAGAACTTGGCTAAACAAGAGCAAACATACATACTTTCATCTAGTCTTTATCCATGCTTTTGATACAAATAATTCATGGTTTCAAGATCAGCAAATTAAGCCAGGTGAGAGCAGAAATTTTTAAAGCCACTGACCCACAGACTTTATCTTAAAATTATTTTTCTTTGAAATTAAAGGTAAGCAAAAGTACCTTTTCAAAAACATAATTTTATGCTATTATACAGCTTGAAAATGGAAGAAAAAAAATCATGCCAGTAGTGGGACTTAACGTAAGCTGTTCGTTTATATCAAGCAGCCAACTAATGAAGTTCAGAATAAAATAGAACCAATGAATATTATAATTCAGTATTTCAAAACTTGTTTTTATTTCACTCGCTTTAACAGTTGGTAAACACGTATAATTGTGATTTATGTTTTAGGTGGTGGTTACGAGCCTGAAGCTCATTACTCCCAGTGGAAGAGAATTAACCAGCCAATAGAAAGACGTCAAGTGTTCCACGAGTCTTTGATCAAACTAAATGAAGGTACAGAAGGAGCATATCAGTTAAAGTTTATCATTTAAAACCCTGAACCTGCTAAATTTTTGTAATGGATTTGCCCAGCTTTGAATTTGGAGCAGTCCTTTCAAAGTTTGAAGGATTTTGATATCAAAATACAAAAATGGAGCTACCAACAGCAGAGCCTGATCAGACTGCACGGATGCGCAGACTGGCCTGGCTCTATACTGGTGGCAAAGGCTAATCACTTTCTGTTCCAGCAGGTGAAGGGTTAATATAGCTGGTAGTAAAACTAAAGTTGTGTATAAAACTAAGTTGTTGTAACAACCAAAGTAATATTCATATTTCATCTGTATTCAGACCATAAGAATGAACCAAGAATGTGTGTGGAATTGGAGTATCGGGTATTCACTGTTATGGTCACTTTCACAAAAGCAAATTGCTCAAGATTATTTGAAGCTTTTTCTTTTCTTTTGAAGGATAAAACAAAGGTCGAAATTTGGCCAAACAGTTAACGATACAACAAAATAACAGCAAACCAAAAATACAGTCATTTTTTCATTTTAATACTTTTTGGTAGGAACAAAAATGAAGTGAAAAAAAGCTCAGCTCTCTTGCCAATTGATAAGTTAGATTTCAACTGTATGTAAACTCTTGGCACAGATTTGAATTTCTTTGAGACTTCATAACTGAAGCCATTCTAATTTACTGCTTTTGTTTGTTTTTCAGCTTGTTCTGATACTGGCGCTAGCCAGGATAAATGGCTGTCTAAACTAGAGTCAAGTAACTGGCTGACCCATGTCAAGGATATACTCACTTGTGCCTGCCTGGTGGCCCAGTGTATCGATAAAGATTGTATGTACAGAACATGTTATTGTGTACTTTCCAGTTTAAACCAACTTGATTTTTTTTTTATCTTTTTTGTTTTGCTAAAGCAGTATGTCTGCAATATGTTTTGTGGCTTAATGGTTATGGCAACAGATTTGAAATGAGAGGTTGAAGGGTCAAATCTCAACCAGGGCCATTCTAATATGTCTTGTTGGTGAGCAACAAGGTAGTTGCTTGAAAGGTACTCAGACACATTTTTGACTTATTTGGCCAATAACAGTGCGTTAACCCTTTTCCTGTATATCTTATACAAGACTATAGGCTTAGCTGAGTTGAGGCAGTCTTGTTCTATTCAGTTTCTGTTTTTAGAAGGATTATTCATTTGAAGAAGTTATTCATTTCTTCATTTCCTAACAACGATATTGTTTTTATCTTAAGATTTCTCAAATCTGAAATAATAAATCATCCTCTGTTGGCAAATAAGTGGAATTCAGTCATATCTCTAGAGAGTCATTATTGGGTTTATGAATTAGAAATTAGTGGAAAGTCATACCTGCCATACGTCCCGGATCGTCCGGGATTGTCCCGGAAATCGAGGGCCCGTCCCGGAGTCCCGGAAAGACATCCGATGTCCCGGAAAACATGAAAAACGCGCATACCTTTGATCAGGCCAGTCAAATTTTTGACACGCCGCTAATTCTTTAGTTATTCGTCAAGATAATATGTTCCGATTCGGTGAATACACCGCCTGTCATTGACAACCAATTAACAAATGACCGCTATCGGCTATTGATTTATTGACTTGCGGTGCATTAATTAATTTGTTAGATATCTGCCCCTTTCAAAGACTGTCGCCGCTGTAATTGGTGTATATAGAGATGCTACTTAAAATTAAATTTAATGCAAACGCGCATAAAACTCGTGGTGAATATTGTAATGTTCAAATCGCGCCGATACTTGTAATACGAAGCATAGACGACGCTGTCATCAAACATCCTTGATTCAACTTGAATTCGAGTTTATGATGTTAATTAATTAATGGTACACAGTTATTATTTTATGATTACTGCTACACAATCGAGGAGGAGTGACAAAAATTTCTACTCGTCCTGCATCACCATCACCAGTCCTGGTGACCTAGGAGAAAAACGATCAACGGTACTGTGCGGTTTACTGAATTAAAAAAAGCGCAGTGCTCCCCCTGAATTAGGGACGATATGGACCATGGGACAATACGGACCAGACGATACGGGACCATATTTTAGGTCGATACGGACCATATTTTAGGACGATACGGACCATGTTTCGGGACGATACGGACCATGTTTAACAAATTTTATTTTCTGCTGAAAAATGTATTTTGATAGAAAAAAACTTAGCTTTTCCCTAAAATACTGACATAAAAAATAATGATTTTATGTCGCTTTATTCAAACTTAACAACATGCACATTTACAATTCCTGATCGGATGTAACTCCCTCAATATTATAAGTAATTACATAATGTTTTGACACAGTTACCTTTAAAACCTACATACAATCATAACAATCTAAACTGGATGACAACTGCACTAAAACATATCGTCATTTCATATTTTGGTTATATATATTAGTTTTTACTTAACGTAATACTACGAAAAGTGAAATAACGTATTTGCGAGGTTGATTAATAGTGTATTACTGAGGCAGTGTAATACTGCATAGGGACAAAAATTATTATGATATTCTTTAAGAATGCCAATCGTATGGTTTCAACCCGAACAAATGTTATTTTGTCTATGAAAAAAAAGAAACCGCGTTATGGTTATACAATGAAAAATATACTTCTCCAAGATAAATAAATAAATAAAGGAAGAAAAAAAGAAAGAAAGAAAGAGGAGTTTATTTTAGCGTCCTACCTACATGTAGGAGGTACATAGTCTTTCATTTATCAAAGACGACCCCAGGCTCTCATGAACCAGGATTAATGTATTACAGATCTTGTTAGTATCATGAAAAAAATGGGAGCTACATGTGCAGCTTTGTGCTTTTCACTGAGTTTGTCAGTCATACCCAGTGATCTGTCACTCCAGCCTGTCTATATGAATTATGACGGGAATTTGTATAGATCGGAACCACATAGCAGTTTTAGCAACTCGAAAAATATTCTAAAGAAATGTTGTTTTATGACGAAAACACTATAAAAATGGAACCAGCTCCAATAATACCAAGTTATTATCTGCACAAAAACTGCTTTAAAACCAGTGAAGCAGCAAGAGATCTTGAGAATTTGTCTCCTAAAATAATCGTGTTAAATAAGGTACTTTAAAAATAACTGTACATTGAAGAAAGAAACCTACTAATGAGTATTTTTAACCGCTTTTTGCAGTGTTACTACAGTTGTTTTTTGATTATTTTTTTCCTAAAGTTCCAGTAAAAGTCTTTAAATTAATTGTGTTATTTTGACAACCAAGTTCTTAAAAGAGAATGGTGTGTAGATTTTCACGCTGGTCGACAATATGCCCTAACGCAGTTGATCGTCAATTTAACGCCTTTTTAAATTTGTTAATCTGTGTATTAACAGTGTTGATTAAGGTTACCTATTTACTGATAAAAATATGAAAAGAAAAAAATTATTTTAAAGTGTTTCATGCATTCTTTATAAATACAACTAGAATTTCTATATCTATAACCATTTTCTTTTTCTTTCATCGGCAAATGATGCATGTGTCAGTCAATTTAACTGATCATCAGTAAAAAAAAAACTTTGCATCATCAATTTATCTACTTGTCTTCTTAAAGCTGCATGTGTACTGGTGCATGGCTCGGAGGGTGTAGATACAACTTTACAAGTGACATCCCTGGCACAACTTATTCTGGACCATGACTGCAGAACATTTACAGGGTAACTTGAACTTTTGTTTTCTCTAGATTTAAGGCTTATTCAACAGAAGTTTATACATTTATTAATATATATCTATTATATACTACATCGGTTGAGCCTTTTATATTCTACATCAATTGCGAATTAAGTTCTTGCAACTTGCATTATTCCTGCTTAGTGACTACTTCCTGGAGGCACTGTGGTCCAGGGGTAGAGCGCAGGGCTCAGGATCCGGAGGTCGCGGGTTCAAATCCTGTCAGAGGCGAAATTCTCTCACGATCTTCACATTCCTCCACGCTGCGCAAATACTGGTATGGAACCCAGGAAGCAGTCATCGAGCGTGATGAATCTAAGTTGTAAGAACTTGTATAGCAATTGATGTAAAATAAATAAGTCTAAACTAAACTTCCTGGATTTGTACCAGTACCAAAACCGAAAGTGTGGAATGTGAAAAGTCGCTGGAGAATCTCGCCCATGGTGGGATTCAAACCAGCAACTTCTGGATTGTGAGTCCTGCACTCCTACCCCTTGATTACTGCTCCTATCAGAATTTATGCTATTCATATGCTTTTTTCTCTCCTTCAACATAAAAAGCGTGCTGCTTTCCAGTCAAAAATTTAAAAGCAAAAACAATATTTTCTGAAGATAAGAATATTTGACAAGAACATATTTACCAAATTTGAAACCATAAATATACTTGTGCTCTTATAAATTTGTCAGATTGGTAATCTTAAAAATTTAAAGCATTAAAAAACATAATTTTCCAGTGAATATGAAGTATAGTTTAGATATTATCTTCTAATTTGAAGTGATGAGAGTTGTTTTCCAAAAAAAGAAGCTTTGAAAATGTTTTTTTTTTCTTATTTGAAGCATTTGGGTTGATTTTAGGCATTGGATTGATAACAGATATTTGCTCATTCAAAACCAATAGGAAAATCAGGATATTTTCGAAATTTTAAGTAGTGACATGATGTTATTCTTGAAATTTGTGACAATTGTGAAGATTAATAAGATGATGTTGATCAGATCAGAAGCATGCGGAGGATGTCATCTATTCATGTTTGAAGCAGTTATATACATGGAATTAATTTCTAAAATTATGGACTACCATGAAGTATAAAGATTGAAATTCCACAAGTTAAGACATTTAACAAAGAGTAATTTCCAGGTTTGAAGCGTTGATAGAACGAGAGTGGCTTCAGGCAGGGCATCCTTTTGCTAACCGCTGTGCAAAGGCCGCCAACGCCTTTACTAAAGACAGACAAGAGTCACCTGTGTTCCTTTTGTTTCTAGACTGTGTATGGCAGGTATGTTAAACCCATTTTCTGTCTTATAATGTCCTTAATTGTTTTAACTTGATTGTGACAACAGTTACAATGTAGACTGCTTTAATTCTTAACCCTGAACCTGCTAAATTTTTGTAATGGATTTGCCCAGCTTTGAATTTGGAACAGTCCATTCAAAGTTTGAAGGATTTCAATATCAAAATATAAAAATTGAGCTACCAACAGTATAGAGCCTGGTCAGACTGCACAGATGTGCACTGGCCTGGCTCTATACTGGTGGCAAAGGCTAATCACTTCCAGTTCCAACAGGTTAAGGGTTGAATGGACTTGTATATCAGTCAGTTTTGGATATACCCATTTACCAGTTAGAGGGGTGTAGCAATGTAGACATTGTATAGAAGTAGAGGGTAGATGTTAAATTAATCTCAACGGGTTCATGAAGCAAGGAATCATGTGAAAGAATTTATTTCTTCATCACTTTGGTGCCCAGTCACAGCTAAGTTAACAGGGATGCAAATATTAAATGTTTTTTTGCCAAAGACTCACCTCAAGGTCTGGCTGTGGAGACCTGCAAGCTTATCATACTTGTACAGTTTTTCTTGCATGTTTTTAAACATCTTTGTGAAAAGCAAGCGTTTTGACTTGAGCTTAAAAAATGTGAGTGTGTTTGTTGTTTTTTTATCTTGTAGATATGGCAACAGTTTCCATGTTCATTTGAGTTCAGTGAAGATTTTCTAATTCTTTTGTTCGAGCATGCATATTCATCACAATTTGGTAAGTAAAATTTTCTGACATATATATTTTTTCTCTTGGCCCCCTCAGACAGACACTCCTTAAGGGCAGGTGCTTGTAATGTCAGTGAGACCCCTAACCTGCACATGCATTTTTCATAGTACTGAAATAAACTGAATTGAAAATCATCAAAGATGTCAAATTTCCCATACTCTTCAAATCCAAAGTTAAAGTAAGATGCTGATAGCCTGAATTTCATCATTCATAAAATTACATATTTTGTATTAATTTTCTTGATGACCATTTCCATAGCAAAGGCTTTTAGAGACAGTTCTTTCTTGTGTAGAAATGATGTTACCTGAATAAAATACACAGTTGAAAAGTTATAGAATCTTACAACTAAATAGCTAAAATTTAGATATATGATGTATTGCCATCAGGAACTGTAATAGAATCTGATGTCAGATAAGGGTATGTGACATCATTTTATGAAATATCAGATTTGCACTTCTTGTTCCTCTTCAACATAGTATTGTATCATTTCTGTTCTATACAAGAAGCTGAAAATTTCAGGAACTAAAATGATTAATCATGAGATATTGTTTCTCCAAAATAGCTAAAACAAGTAAATTTTCAAAATTAGGTCACATTCCCTTTTTTTCTAGTCGTGGGTCATATAGGACTGCACATTTGAGATGCAAATGCTTTTCTTGATAATTTTTTGTAAGAATATAATTTGACGTATAATTTCAGGCACATTCCTGGGTAACAGTGACAAAGATAGAAGAAATCTTAAACTAGAGACAAGGACTATATCCCTGTGGTAATTTTTAATTTCAAAGATTCAGTAGTAACAGTTTAACACCTATTGAGAACAGTTAAACCTTTTCTTTTTGATAATTTAAAGTTTGTGTTTTTAACTCACCTGAGCAGAACATGCTCATGTAAGCTATTGTGATCACATGATGTCTGTCGTGTGTTTGGAGTCCGTTAGTGCATCTACATTTTCATTCAAACGACATCTCCTCTGAAACCATTTGGCCAAAGTTAATGAAACTTCGAAGGAATGTTCCTTGCCTTTAGTTCTACCAAAGTTGTTCAAAGAATTCAGTTCCATGAAGAATTGTGGTTGCTATGGCAACCAAAAGAAAAATCTTGAAAAATCTTTTTTCTCAGAAACCACAAGACTAGTGCTTAGATATTTTGCATGGTGTATCATCTAGAGGTCCTCTACCAAAGTTTTTCAAATTATGTCCCTGGGGTCAAAATTGGCCACGCCCTAGGGGTCACATGTTTTACAAAGAAATGTATAGGAAGAACTTTAGGAATCTTCTTCTCTGAAACCACAAGGCCATAAATTCTAAAATTTTGCACAAAGTATTGTCAAGTGGACTTCTACCAAGATTGTTCAAATCATGTCCCTTGGGTTAAGATTGACCTGACCCAGGGGTCGCATGTTTATATAAAGACATATGTAGGAGAAACTTATCTGCTTGTCTTAAACTACTATGCTTTGGAATTTGATATTTGTTTGATATTTGGCATACAGATTCACCTAGAGCTCCTCTACAAAGATTGTTAAATTATGCCCCTGGGGTCATAAGTGGCTCTGCCATGGGGGTCACTTGATTTGATAACTGCTGATATAGGAAAATCTTCAAAAATCTTCTATGAATTCAAACCAGAAGGCATAGTGCTTAGATATTATGCATAGAGCATCATCTAGAAGTCCTGTACCAAGATTGTTTAAAAGATACTCTTGTGGTTAAAACTGACTCCAGCCCAGGGGTCTCTTGATTTTTGTAAAGACTTGCATAGAAAAAGAAAATATTCTCGCTAGTATCCAAAACCTTCTCATCAGTATCCACATGCCTAGTGTTAAGGTATTTGGTGTGTAGCATGGCCTAGTAGACCTCTACTTCAAATCTTGGCCTTGGGGGTCAAAATTAGCCCTGCTGCGGGTCACCAGTGCTAAAAATACTTTTCAGATTTTTGTCACAGAGCCTTAATTTATTGACAGATATCTTAGATATTTGGTATATAGACACCCTGCATAAATCTCACCAAGGCTAAAAATAGATTTTTTGTACTTCTCCCCTTAGAGTCTTCATTGACTGAATTATATCTGAGATTTGGTGTGTACGTAACTTGCAAGAACCTCTACCTTTAGGTGGAGTTTGAGGTCACAGGGTCAGGGTTCTAGGTCACTAACGCTAATAATAGATTTTTCAACTTTTTGTCATAGAGCTTTTATTTATTGATTGATATTTTAAATATTTGGCATATAGACACCTTGCATGAACCTCTTCCATTAGATTGGGGTTAAAGTCACTGAGGTTATAAATAGATTAATCAACTTTACCTCAAAGAGCCTTCATTTATAGACCAATATTTTTTTATATTTGGTGTGTAGGTTCCTTGCATGGACCTCAAGCATTAGGTGGGTTTGAGGTCACCATAGCTAATAATAGATTTTTCTACTTTCTGTCATAGAGCCTTTATTTATTGACTGATATTTAAGGTATTTGGTTTGTAGACATCTACAAATCTTCAATTAGAAAATGTAAACTGCTTTTGACATTTGCTTAGTACTCAGGTGAGTGATCCAGGGCCATCATGGCTCTCTTGTTTCCAGTTTGGTACTGAACCATTCTCTGAAATAAGCTACAGTCTTCTCGGCCATTGTTTGTAAATTTCATGCCAGGCCTTCAAATTTTGGCAGATGATACACCAGTATGAATTGACCTTAATTCAAAACCTTTTTTTTGCAATTTTTAGGCCTGTTGAATTTGATTCAGGCTTACAGATTTTCTGTAGCCAATAGCCTGAATCTTTGAACTACTGAACTACAGGTATTTTGCAGACTACTGAAGTATTGTAGATTTGGTTAAAAATGAAACTGTGATTTTTTTGTGATTACACTTTTTTTAAAGGTCCTATCTGAACAGACCAGAAGTGTTAGCTGGTTACTTGAATCCCATGTATGACCCCAACCCAGCTGTCATCTGGCCCTCAGTGGCCCCTCAGAGCCTAGTAAGTATGTCTATATCTTAGAGCTTGTAGTTACATAGTTTTAGGTCTTTGGTGTCCTTGCTTAGTGTGTCCGACTACGAATAAGGTGATTGGGTTTTGATTGGGTTGGGATTGTCCCAATATAACCTTTGCTGTTGATAGGGACATAAGACCTGAGTTTATTCACTCCTGTTTTTTTTTATGTCACCTGTATCAACACATCTATGTTACACAATTATTAAATGTCATATATGGTTAAAAGTTATTCATTCAGTGGAAGTGATCAAAACTTTAAATTGCAGTATATTTTATGATATGATTTAACATCACTATCTGAAATATCACCAAGTATTAATGGATCAGTCATTAAAATATTTGTTTAAGTAGTTGTCTAACTTTACTTCTTATGTTTATAGAGCAAGTTCTTCAAACTGTTCAAAACTTAAATGACTGCTCTAGCTCTGCTCTAAGTCCTGTAAACTTTCATCCAGTGCATGTACGTCCTTGGGAATGAAGGCAATATTTATAGTCAAGTTGTGTTTGAATGGTATTTTCTCATGTAGGTTCTGATTTATTAGCCCCCTTTTTTGTTGAATTGTTTAGGTGAATCAGAAAACACTTTGAAAAAAAATCTTTTACTTATTTCAGTTTTTTCTGCCCCTTTTTACTCATTTTTTTTTTTTTTTTTTTTGTGGGGGGGGGGGGGGGTTTAAAAAAAGAACTCGGTGTTCTTGATGTCAGGCATGGCATAGAATTTGGACACACACAGTTGTCCAGATTTTGTCATTCAAAACAAGAACTTACCAGTAGGCACAAACTTGAAGCATTTAATGCTACAGACCAATCTTGACATTACTGCAATGGTCAGGTTAAGCTGGAAAATGAAAACTTAGAATGCTTTTGCTATATATTTCAGGGTCTGTGGAATGGACTATATCTACGGTCACATGTGAACCAAGCCAAGCAAGTAGAGGCATGGACTGAAATTTCCAAAATCAGAGAATATGATAAAGAGCTGAGGTCAAAGGTCACAAAACTTAGAAGGTTAGTCATGGTTTTTCTTCCTGTAAACAAAAATATTGAATTTTTTTTTTGTAGTACTGGAGAATGTCATTTTTACAGCCCTTCAGGATGTATTTTACCCTTGTAAAATAAAACAAGGTAAGGATCGTAGTTTGAAAATATCTGAGTCTTTATTCTGTTTAGTAAACAGTTCAACAATTTCAAGATTAATGGCTGAATAGATAGGTTTGAATTTCACAACGTTCTTTCAAAACAAACATATTACAAGAATTTAGTTGGTAAATGGAGAAAATAAGCAATAAGATATATTACATGTTTCGAAAGTTAAAATTTGAATTTTAACTGAAATTGATATTATCAACATTTTGTTAGGAAAAGAAATATACTGCAAGAAAAAAAAATTTACCTTGTGTGTATTATAACTATAGTATGAAAAGTGAACTATATTTTTTTTTTCATTATAGACAGCTGGCCAGCCTTGAAAAAGAAGCAGTTAATGCCGGAGTGATCTTGCCAACTACTCTAGATGGAGAAGTGAATTAAATACATTCCAAACCCTATGTTTGTGTGACCTTTTTTATGTAAATTTGGTTACTTGGTAAGTCTGACAATGATTAGAAGAGTTTTTTTTCCATTTAATACAAAAAAATTTCCATACTGAAGTGGCCATACTTTTTGTTTGAAATAACAATACAAAGCTATATATGAACTATGGTAGTCAACAGTTAGAAAATAGATCTTTTGTATGAATCCCAGTATCTTGAAAAAGCATTTAAACAGGTAGATAATTGGACAACCATCTAATATGGAAAAATACAGGACATTTGGATCCAAGAAAGGAAAATATTGGCTGGTCATGTGGACAAATTACAGTTCCAGATTGGATATTCAAATTCTATTAGATGTAGAAAAATAAGCACTAATTCAATGTTGAAAAGATAGTACTGAATTTTGAACAAATAAATTTCTGTTCTGAACATAAGCCTGACAAGAGAGAAGCAGCATAATTGTAGGACACCTGCATTTGCATTATTGCTAGTGAAAATGAAATCCAGAAAGGTGGATTAAAATGGAATTACATGTATAGCATACAAAGTTTGTGTTTCACATTTGAGAGTTGGATGTTGTGTAATTTTGTACCTCATTCCAGTGTTAACATACATACAAATTACATAACAGTACTAGACAATGCATGTATCTAGTGAAAGACAAGAGTTTTACACTATGTTAAGATGTTATCTTTTATAGAATTGACCACCAAAAAGAGGTACATACACATATAGATACAATGTACACACATCTTTCGTTAAACATTGTGGTTTTCTTGCTTTAAGTACACATTACTATGTCAATATACAGTCAGTTTTTGGAATTGGCAGATGACCTGATTCTTTTTTGTGTGTAGAATGTATTTACATTGTCAGAATAAGATCTTTCATTCCTAGGAAGCAGTACGTAGAATGAATTGAAGAACATTTTGAATATTAAACTTCTCTGAAGTTTTGGAGCATAGCATGTTGTTTGATTATATTTTTTTGTCTCTGTCATCAATATCAGTTTCCCATTTGACCAATGGTTACATCCTGAAGAATTTAGTCATTTTAAGTTATGGGGGATAGTGCAAGATACAGAAAGCATCCCATTCCAAAGAGGCAATGGTTTTGTTTATTTTCTCAGTGTACAGCTCCAATAAGAGGCACCTTAGTTTAATATAACATCCTAAAGTCTATTCCTGTAGGAGCAGGAGGTGGTACACGCGATCCTTAGAGTGTCAGTTCAGTGATAACCACTGAGTAACTATTTGCACTTTTTAAAAATGTTAGTGGTCGGTGGAGCTGTAATATTGCTGGTTATTGAAATTTGACCAAGAGTTAAACATTCCTCCTTTTAATGCACAAACTTAACAAACCAGGGTAGCAGTAACTGAGACTTAGTCATATAGACCGTTCCAGAGTTGATAAATTGACCGCCGCCATTATGAAGATCACGTGACCGTCTGCCATTAAAGGACTGCTAAATCTCGCTATGATGCTTAAGTTAATGTATAAATCTGTGTAAATTTAGCACATTTCAAGATGACATACTGCCTTATATCGCGTGAATTTTGTTGCAGAATAAACATAATTTTATTGTTATTGAAGTATTATTACTCTTTTATTAGCTCACCTGTCACATAGTGACAGGGTGAGCTTTTGTGAATGCCTTTTGTCCGTCGTCCGTCCGTCGTCCGTTCACAATTGTTGTCCGCACTCTAGCAGTCTTAATTTTGGTGCGATCTTCTTTAAACATGGTCAGAATGTTTATCTCAATGATATCTAGGTCAAGTTCATAACTGGGTCATCTCACCCTTAAAACTAGGTCACTTGGTCAAATTATAGAAAAAGCTTGTCCGCACTCTAACGGTCTTAATTTTGGTGCGATCTTCTTCAAACTTGGTCAGAATGTTTATCTCAATGATATCTAGGTCAAGTTCATAACTGGGTCATCTCACCCTTAAAAGTAGGTCACAAGGTCAAATTATAGAAAAAGCTTGTCCGCACTCTAGCAGTATTAATTTTGGTGCGATCTTCTTCAAACTTGGTTAGAATATTTATCTAAATGATATCAAGGTCAAGTTCATTACTAGGTCATCTCACTCTTAAAACTTGGTCACTTGGTCAAATTATAGAAAAAGCTTGTCCGCACTCTAGCTGTCTTAATTTTGGTCTGATCTTCTTCAAACTTGGTAAAAATGTTAATCTCAATGATATCTAGATCAAGTTCGAAACTGGGTCATGTGACCTTCAAAACTAGGTCACAAAGTCATATTATAGGAAAAGCTTGTCCGCACTCTAACGGTCTTAATTTTGGTCCAATCTTCTTCAAACTTGGTCAGAATGTTTATCTCAGTGATATCTAGGTCAAGTTTATAACTGGGTCATCTCACCCTTAAAAGTAGGTCACAAGGTCAAATTATAGAAAAAGCTTGTCTGCACTCTAGCAGTATTAATTTTGGTGCGATCTTCTTCAAACTTGGTCAGAATATTTATCTAAATGATATCTAGGTCAAGTTCATAACTAGGTCATCTCACTCTTAAAACTAGGTCACTTGGTCAAATTATAGAAAAAGCTTGTCCGCACTCTAGCTGTCTTAATTTTGGTCTGATCTTCTTCAAACTTGGTAAAAATGTTAATCTCAATGATATCTAGATCAAGTTCGAAACTGGGTCATATGACCTTCAAAACTAGGTCACAAAGTCATATTATAGGAAAAGCTTGTCCGCACTCTAGCAGTCTTAATTTTGGTCCGAGCTTCTTCAAACTTGGTCAGAATGTTTATCTCAATGATATCGAGGTCAAGTTTATAACTGGGTCATCTCACCCTTGAAACTAGGTCACTAGGCCAAATTATAGAAAAAGCTTCTCTGCACTCTAGCGGTCTTAATTTTAGTCCGATCTTCTTCAAACTTAGTCAAAATGTTAATCCCAATGATATCTAGATTAAGTTTGAAACTGGGTCATGTCACCTTCAAAACTAGGTCACAAGGTCAAATTATAGAAAAAGCTTGTCCGCACTCTAGTAGTCTTAATTTTGGTCCGAGCTTCTTCAAACATGGTCAGATTGTGTATCTCAGTGATATCTAGGTCAGGTTCGTAACTGGGTCATGTGACCTTGAAAACAAGGTAACTAGTCCGAATTTTAGGAAAAGCTTGTCCGCACTCTAGCGGTCTTAATTTTAGTCCGATCTTCTTCAAACTTGGTCAGAATGTGTATCTCAATGATATTTAGATCAGATTCGAAACTGGGTTATGTGACCTTGAAAACTGGGTCACTAGGTCAAATTATAGAAAAAGCTTGTCCGCACTGTAGTGTTCTTAAATTTGCTCCGATCTTCTTCAAGCTTTGTCAGAATGTTTATCTCGATGATATCTAGGTCAAGTTTGAAAACTGGGTCATGTGACTTAGAAATTTAGGTCACTAGGTCAAGTTATGATAAAAGCTTTTCTGCACTCTAGTGGTCTTAATTTTGGTCTCATCTTCACTTTCATTACCATAAGATCTTGGTTCCTTTCTTCAAATTGCCTTATTGCATTATTGGTTCCAGGGTTATGGCCCCTGAAAGTGCCAAAATTAACTATTTAGACCTTGTCTGCACAATAGCAGCTTCATTTTTGATTTGAATATAATCAGACTTGTACAATACTTGAGTTAATATAAGATCTTGCAGGGTTGCCAGGGGACTTGAAAAGTCAGGGAAATTTGATTTTTTTTCAAGGTCAGGGAATTGTCAGGTAATTTTGAAAATTGGTCAGTGGAAAATAAAAATCCAGAAAAGTTAGTGAAAAGTCAGGGAAAAATAATTTTGAAGGGCTAATATTGTTCTATTTTATTAAAGATTGCATTTACACATTTTTTTCTGTTATGAATCTTTTTCTTTATAATTGTGTACATTGTATTTTAATTAAAGTTCTAGTATTATAAATAACATTACTTTAAGACCGAAAGTCTCTGCAACCCTTACAACCAAAAATTAAAATAAGTATGTGTTACACTCAAAACCCATGTTCCTCCCTCCAAGATCCATGTCACAGCAACCCTCTGAACTTAGTAAGTTCTGCTATATAGGCCTTACTGCTGATAGTTTGTGTCTTGCCCATATATTTTTTGCATCTATGGTTGGATTTTAAAATAATTAGTAGAATTGGCAATAGAGTGAACATGCGTCATGTACATAATCCCTGTTTGGAACGGTGTTCCAACATTCAGTTCACAGCAACCTAGTTTTTTGTATAAAGGCAGGATTTTTTAAAAAATACTGCGGCACAAACTTCTACATTTTTCAAGATACTGCTTTGAAACTTTAAACATGTTAGGTATCATGTGTATATGTGCCTGATATATTTTTTATGAGGCTCTGTCCATTATAGTCCACGTTGTGCTTTAACAATCCTGATGACGCACGACATCTAGTGAAACTCTACCAAAGATGACCCCATGGTCATAATTGCCTGCACCCTTTTAGTCAGTTGGCAATTGTATTTGCATCCACTGACTCTTGCAACCATTGAGCAGTTGTTGGCAGGTGAGCGACCCAGGGTCCCATGGACCCTCTTGTATGTTTTATTCCTGACTTGAACATATTATTAACATGAATAATTTAACATATGAAAGACTGTGAAAAAGACCACGAACTGTTCAAAATGGAAGATAGAGTTGTGTGAACCATATAATTTGTGTAAAACACAAATAATATTGAAAGCGCGGTTTTCCTTTTCGAAAGTTGAAACTACAACTACAATTATTAGAACAACTGTGAAAGCTTACAAAATGGACAAAAAGACAAAATTAAACATCTCGCTCATCAACCACGTGTTTAAACTAAAACTTGCTTTATTCTTTGATACAGTTTTAAAGAAAACTTGACAATAAATATGCATTGTTTAGCATTTCTTTAATCATCAAACTGTCTTTTGTCTTTCGCATGGTAAAGGAATGTGGTTAGGTAATATGGGGGTGACATACTGTCTTTCTTTTGATAAGTCACCGATAATTGTCATTGTCGGTCTTGCTTAATCAATCACAGTAAAGCACTATAATAATGATATTTGCTCTTGAGAAAATGCCTGAAGGCTATAAAAACATGGGGTTTATTTGTTCCTGTTTGTTATATGAAATTTAAGAACACATATTCTTCCTTACAAGCAAGATTTTCAAGACCATATGAAATTTAGCATCTGTTGCCATATAGACCTTTTTCTATCCTTTCTTTCTTGCATTTGGGAAATCCGTTTGTGCAAAGTATTGATATGTACAATGTGTGAGTTTGTGTGTGCAGAAAGAAAGTAATAGCTGCAAGCATTACGTTTGTAAGATACTGATTTTACAATAATATGTTGCTCTCTTTCTTCTTATTTTCCACACTATTGTTGATGATATTTCTTGTAATACGGAAAACAAAATTATTATGACACCTATGTAACTGTACCCTTTTGGTCAGATTTTTAAAGATAGATACCGGTACATGTACTTTTGAAAACAGTTTTTCATGAAATTTTGATAAAATAAAAAGAATGATTCTACTGGAGAATATTACAGGAACTTTATTCAACAGTTCAATAGATTGAGATGTCAGCAAAAAATCATTTACAAATATACTTTTTTCTGTTAAAAAACCTTGGGATAGATCTTTACTGACAATAAATGCTTCATGTGGTTAATATTTATCTGCTTCTCTAACATACAACGTCAAAATCACATTACAGCTTAAAAATTGGGACTTTTTAAGCTCCACATTATAAAACTGCTTCAACCTGCGCAGTCCCTTAATGGCGGATGCAAGGGAGGTAGTCAGGTAGGTACTAATTTCTGGGATGGTCTGTATGTTGAACGTTGAAAGATTTTTCTCTAAATTCTTTGTAAAATACATAAGATGTAGATCTTATACTAAACTAGATAAGGTTTTAAGCAAAGATGCATTTGAAAGTGTGTTTATTTTCCAGACCAACAGTAAGATAGCCAAAGAATATTTCAGTTTCAATTTTCCAGACATAGTTTTGGTGCCAAATGTACATAAATGTGATAAATTTGTCATTAGCACTGCTTATAAGAAACTATTCATTCAGTTGAATTTTTTGGCTCAAAGTGACCAGACTGTTGATGAGGGATGTCCTTAAGAAGTAAAAACTAGTTGTAGATTTTTTTTCAGACAACTGTTGTGTGAGTTATTGAAACCAAAATTTAGTGATTTTAAAAAATTGTTGCAGAAATTTAAAGCTATTAAATGATTTTAAGTCCTTCAATAAACGTCTGTATTTAATGCAATGCAAGAGCTGAATAAATTTGAAGTGTTTTAATGTTTATCTTTGGTCTGCTGTTATTTTAAAGAAATTCATTTAAGCCTATTTGTTAGACTGCAAAATATTCATTTTAAAAATGCCTCTGATTGTGAAATTGTTGGTTTTTATAACCATTTTTTTTATCATTTTTTAACTCTTTAAGTCTTGCATATTTCATTAATATGTTGAGACATTTACCCAATTAAGTTATCTAAATTAAGATAATAATCACACAAAGTAATAGATTAATGATGTTTGCATCAAAGAGACAGATATTTAATTGGCTGCATGTATGCTATTTATCATATGGTTTTAGAAGTAAAGGCTACAATGCTCTGTAACCACACATGGTATCATTATTTGTGATTATTTTTTCAATTTTCATGTTACGTATTAAAGAAACAGAATTAAATGTAAGATAGAAGAAACCGAGCGTTGGTGGAAAATACAGGGTTTTTTACAACTGATATGGAGCATTCCATTGCATTAGAAATGCACTGAGAAATTTAGATTGTGTGTGAAACTAGAGCATAAGTGATTAATTTGAGTGTAAGCAATTTAGATCTTGTGTATAAGCAAATTTAAACTTATTTATATTATATGTATAATCACTTTACAATTAGGATGTAAGCAATTTATTAGAGTGTAAGCAATTAAGAACCTGTGTAAGCACTTTAGAATTGAAGTGTAAGCAATTTAGAGTTAGAGAATTAATAAGCATACAGTAAAATATCTATTTTCTAGTACATGTAATAACAAACACTTTCATTCTAAATGAAGGATGGAAGTTTGAAAGGTTTTTTGCATCTGTAAAATGATTAGTTTTGCACTTAGAAATGTGTTTTCACATGATAATGACTAATGATGAAAATGATTGAACAAGTGTGAAGTAATTATAAGTTGTAATTGACACAAATGAATTTCTTTCATTCAGTGTTCATATCCATAAAACAAATTCTGTTTACATACATTTAGTTCAGTTCTGTAACTGGTAGAAAGATTGTATCAGATGATTGTATCAGATGATTGTAAAATGGGCTCTGTGCAATATGTATTTCACATCTTTATTCTGTGATTAAAATGTTTCTAAAACGTTGGGCTTGTTTGCATCATTTTAGTGACAGACTGAAATTTGCCCATAAACCTTACAGTTGCATTTATATCCATAATGTGACCATGAAGCATTACAATGGATATAAACTATGCCATACAGTATACAGAGATGTTTAATTCAATGTATATCTGGGCCAGTCAACTTTACTCAATGGGAGTATAACTTTTTTCTCAATGAATATATGTACATGTACTGAAGTAAAAATTGAGTGCAATGTTTTGTTGTTTGTTTTTTTCCCCAAAAAGTAAACATGTGCATCTTTTTTATTTGCAGTTTTACCACTTATGTTTATATGAAGTATCTACTGATATCTGATGTACATGTGTATATATTCCACAAGCTTCTGCTATGTCATTATCAAGAATTAGTAGTTTTTGACCTGGAAATAGTTGTATGGTACCTAACATATTGTCATGAAATTGATGGTCAGGCACTTATCAAAAGTTTGCCATTCATTTATATCAATCATGAAATATTGATGTTACCTAACCAGAAAAATCCAGCTTTTTCCTCAAAAAGATGTTCTTTTCTAGGTCCGTTTAGAAAATGTTATATATGCCCAACCCCTAGGTTTAGTGATACATTTAGTGAGTTTAATATTCTATGAGGCTGAACTGAAACTCAGCAACCCTTCTTTTATTTGCCATTTCATCAAAAAGACCATTGACATTTCTTCACAATAGAAATCCACATCATGTTATGTGAGTTCCACAATTCCAACATGAGACGACTACACAACCAATAGATATCTACATCGCATAACGCAAAGATCACTTCACCAATTATCGTGTATAACATATCCACTTTATGACATGTAAAAATCACATCACAAATTGATGTGAATACTACACAATATTGGAAATCAACATCACGGTATATGAGCTGCACCTAACTAACTGACGTGTCTACTACACGAAATTAGAAATCCGCTTCTAGACATGTAAAGATCACATCACAAACCCAGTGTAGCAGTACCACGTGATCTTGACGTCACTAAAGGCACCAAGATGAAACTGTCGACGTTGGCCCCGCTTGAAAATAGAAAATTACCCGTAAGTATTTCATTTCTTCATCGATTTCTATGGGAGATGTGTCTGTCTAAGGAGAAAAACATAAGCTTTTCGCGAAATATAGGATGTCCATCAGAAGCTGAACCTTTTTTCAAGCACCACGTCAAACCTCGCATACAAACAAGTTACAAGATTTCATTTAGTGCTTGAAAAAAAAAAAACCGGCTCAGCTACTGATAGTAATCCTATATTCCGTGGAAAACTTTTTTCTCCTTAGACTGACAAGTGGTATTACTACACTAAAACTGAAATGACTTGATACCAATTGTTTAAGTAATGTCTTAATTTCGCAGATACAACTAGTCTGCAACGCAGAAAAAATGAACTTTATTGTTGTATGAGTATCACTTAAGATGATTGCATATCCAAACTTATTCAAAGGCATACACAGCGCAATTCCTCTCGCAAGACTGGCAAAAAGTACCAAACTCTTCCATTACTTTTCCTACTAACTGTCCGGCTAGTTGAAATAATTCGACGTTAGCAGATATTGGATATATCTGATTCAGGCAAAAGCCGTTTGCAACGTATAAAACGCGATGGTACAAAGGTGTGAACTTCACGGCATGATGATAAAAAAAACAAGATGATTCAATATGGAAACTATGATACTATTGTTGATGAGTTGACGAAATCACGATGGTTCGTTGGTACGATAAAAAAACTATAATAAAAACATGATTGTTGGTAATGAAAATGATAGTGCGTTGTTAGGATGATAAAAACGTGACGTAAGATGAGAAAAATGTGATTGTTTAAATTGCAAACAAGGTGGTGTGATGATTAGATATATGATGATTTAATTTGATTATCATTCGTCTTGATAAGATTGTTTATATATATATAACAAATACATAGATATGATCAGAGTTGTGTCAAGATAAACAAAATCAATTATAATTGTTACGGCGAATTCCCTTTCCTATTCCCACTTTCATAATAATTATATATCATCGCTCACCCATCTTTAAAACCCTTAGACTGCTTCTTTTTAAACATTACAAACATCTAGAAATCATGCGGACATGACAGTTCGTAACATAAACATGCAACGAATCTTGAAAAGCACTCAGAACAGGTATCGATCTCAGGTCCTCTCGCATCGAAAACCAACGATCTAGACCACTAAGCCAAGGAATCGATTCCCTGTCAGTCCCATCTAGCTATATATTTGAGTTAATTTATCATCGGTACCGGTTGCCCATATGCCGGACCCCCCCCCCCCCCCCCCCTGCAGAGGTTAGATATTTTAGGCTGTGGGTGATAGTGCAAGATACAGAAAGCATCCCATTCAAGGAACACCCCTGGTCCTTTTCCGTGCTCAGCGTATAGCACAGATACATGGGACCTCAATTCAATGTCTCATCTGAAAGAAAATTCAGTATAGTAAGTGAATGAGCGGGGGATCGAACTCACGCTCCCTAGCACTAGTGGATCCAGGGGGGGGGGGCGCACCCGGCGCACGCCCCCCCCTAAAATTCCCGGAGCTTACATGTTCTTTGGTATGGAAACAATAAAATATACTATATTTTCCTATTTTTTCTTCGCTCGCTTCGCTCGCGTATCTTTATAGAAACCTCGTTATTAGATATTAGAACTATAGGTAACGTATGCCCCTGGATCTGCTAGTGCAACCTTACCAAAATCCTGGATCCGCCCCTGCCTAGATTACCAGTCCAGCCCGTTACCACTGAACCACTGATCAGCTCCCTGTCAGACGCTCTAGATATCTATCTGAGATTATTTATCGGCGGTACTGGTTGCTGATATGACCGACGCCACCTGCAGATGTTTGTTTTTTAGAATGTGGGAGATAGTGCAAGATACAGAAAGCATCCCATGCCAGAGACACTCGTTGTTATTTTCCATGCTCAGTGTACAATACTGATACATGGGACCTCGGTTTAACATCCCCTCAACTTCAACTTAATACAGCCAAAAGTCAATACTGACTATACTAGGCATCTCATCCAAAGGACAATTAGTAATGTTAGTGGAGGAGCGGGAGATAGATCTCGCGACCCCTGGGTTACCAATCCAGCGCGTTACAACTGAACTTCTTATCCGCTGTCAGAAGTTGTTATCAGTTGTCAAAGGTTGTAGATCTGTTTATTTATACAAGTACAGGCCGGTATGCAGTTGACAAAAACACACCTCTCGAGAAAATTATTATTTGCGATGACCAGTGGTGTGGTATATTTTTTGTATCAGAAATCTTGAAATCCTTTATTTTCATTATTATTATTATTACTATTACTATGTCAAGGCGGGGGGAAGGGTATCCCCGATGTGCCTCAATCTTACAGACATGGAAGTTCGTAACAGGAAGATGCAATGTATCTTGAAAAAGACCAACTTGAGCGGGATTCGAAATCTGGGCCTGACCCGCATCGAAAACCAACACTCTAGAGCCAAAGAACCTAGTCACTGACACAGTTGTCAAAGGTTGTCTGACGGTAACAGAAAACAAGACAGATTAATTATTGTGTAAGCGGTGTTCCAACCAAGACAGACCTTCAATAAGCACGACAAATTTTCTGTGTTTAGGCCTTTATGCTTCTGATTCAAGTGCAAACCTGGATAACAATATTCTACCCACAGATATTTGGTATCTTAACTGTTTTTCCCCGTAAATTATCACATACTGTATATGTATCCTATAAATATTGATACTTGTAGACCTTAGTGTAAGCATAAATGTTTTAAAGCGACTCAGGCGACGGACTCACAGATTTATTCCTTGAAATTGAAGAGAACTTGATATACTACGAAAACTTAATTTTATGCTTTTATACATACTGAAAACTGAAGAAAAAGAATTTGATATTAACGGGATTCGAACTCATGCTCTTCAGGTCAGTTAAACCAGGAGCAGCGAACTAGACCCCACACTAGATACTCAAAATTAACAACATAATCAAAGTACTTACCCCGTGCAGAATGGACCAGACCCCAAACATCTGTGATCCTACCCACAGGTGCTCGGCGCGTTGATTGGTCAGTAAACTGAAGTTTTTTCATCTAAAATAGGTTTAACTATTTATTATATGACTTTCATACAATTTTCTTCTCTTCCAAAAAATTTTTTATAATTTTTTTTTACTCTATTATATATGTACCATATAAAAAATTTTTTGGAAGAGAAGAAAATTGTATGACAGTCATATAATAAATAGTTAAACCTATTTTATATGAAAAAAACTTCAGTTTACTGACCAATCAACGCGCCGAGCACCTGTGATCCTACCCTCAACCACAATTATTGATTTGCAAAAACTACTATCTGGTATCTTGTAATCTTGAATGACATCAGAATGATGACGACACTACTGTCTGTATAAAAATCTAGAGCCCGGTTTTTCTGTTGTTTTTTCTTTTGTTGTTGTTGTTTTGGGGGTTTCTTGTGTTGATGTTTTTTTTTTTTTTTTTTTTTTTTTTTTTTTTTTTTATTTTTTTTTTTTTTTTTTTTTTTTGGGGGGGGGGGAAGGGGGGGATGGGGAGATACAAACTGAAATTTAATCTTAGTTTGCACAAAACAGGGAAGATAACATGACAAAAAAAATTAAATATGGCTATTTTTAATAGTTATGAAAGTGTTAAAGCAGTAAGTTGGGCACTACTTACAAGGAGGCATGCAGGCGTTCAGAACTTGTTTAAAACATTCATAGAACATAAAATGTTGCATTGTTGTTTTTATTTTAGTCTGTTAAAGGTTGATGATGTTGCGTTATTAAAAATAATATACGTCAAATGGCTATAGATAACTAGATAACAGGTGATATCAGGTCCGGCAGATCTATAGGCCTAATGTTCGAAATAGGCTCCGGTCTCGACCGTATCAACCTAACCTGACAGATCACCAAAATATTATCAAAAAAAATAAACAAACAGTAGAAAGATATTAACTAATACTTGATCATCCTTTACGAGCTCAAAGGTCTTTCAAAATAATACTGTTCTTAAAACTAGGCCGTTTTTAATGTGACGTAGAGCTGTAGAAAATTGCAGAATACAATTTCGATATACTTGTATTCCATTCTTGGTAATCAATGAGGCGAGTGTCACTAGAGGCTGTAATATTACTACCATATAGGCCTACTACACTGCTCAAATTAATTAAAGGATCGCCCATATCATCTATAAGATACCATACGCGTTGAGTAGATTTATGAATATCTTTTACAGAAATAACAAAATCGTTCTTTTTACAAAAAACAAATCGGCATGTTCATCGCCAACAGGTACAGTCCTGAACAGAGACTGTGTCCAGGAGCTGAACACTATCAAATTAACTTTGAAATGGTGGTCTTACAGGAGAACAACCAATGTCTGTAAAAGCAGATTCAGGCCTGGAAAGTTGGAAACGTTCCATAGTCAGTGTCAGTAATGAGTGTATCGCCCTCGGGCGTTTAGGCACTCTGCATCGTCTGGGCATGCTCCTGATGACACGTCTGATCATATCCTGTGATATGGCATCCCATTCTGCTACAAGAGCATGAGAAAGCTCACGGACATTCATTACAGGGTTCGGACGCGAAGAAAGTCTACGAGAAAGCATGTCCCAGACCTCGCTGGCCGGTCTATGACCTCAATACCTTCATCATCAAAGACGTTCCGGGCGATCCATGCAGTGTGTGTTCGAGCATTATCTTGCACTAAACGGAAAGTTTCACCTATTGCACTAGCATATGGCCTAACAATTGGTTCTAGGATCTCGTCCCGATATCACAGGGCCGTCAGACTACCTCCTAGAATCATATAAAGGTCTGTGTGCCCGTCAACGGATATCCATGCCCACATCATAGCTGACCCATCGCCAAAAATGTTACATTCCGCATACCTCTCTCCTCGGTGACGCCACACCCTCACACGCCTGTCACAGGTCGAAAAATGGTAGCGACTCTCGTCTGTGAAGAGCACATGTCGCCAGTGGCGCAGTTGTTAAATGACGTGTTCCTGGGCAAACTTTAAGCGAGCTCTCCGGTGAGCTACGGTCAGAATTGGTCCTCTGGCAGGTCTTCGGGCATATGCCAGTAGCAGTACACTGACGATTTCTGAGGGCCAAAATTCTCAGATATCGGTCCTGACGAGGTGTTGTAATGCGGTGACGACCTTGCCCAGGTCTTCTTGTGGATTCTCCAGTCTCCTGATAACGAGACCACAACCTGGCAACAACGCTACGAGAGACGTCTATAACGGTAGCCATCTCACGTTTCGTAAATCCATTTTCGATCATCTGCACCACCCGAGCAACATCAGTAGTTGCTAAATGACGTCGGACACTCTGGACCGTTGTCAACAGAGCAGATACAGTAAAAAGTTGCACAAAACATTCATTTTGTCAAATGTGCTATCGTGAACGAACTGTACACATGCAGAAGTGTAAATCTTATTCGGGGGTTACACAACAAAAAGAAAAACAAAATACCCATGCTTTGTAAATTTATTGTAAAGTGCACGGGTTTCTTGAGGATATTGACCGTCGATACCTACAAACGAAATTTGCAGCGAATATCTAGTATGGTGGTCAATTTACGCCATAGCATATTTGCACTCCTTTCATTAATTTGAGCAGTATATATATTATTATTATAATATATCAAAATTACTTTGAACTTCCTGCATTAAAACATAGTTTTATACTAAGATGCTAGTTAAAGCTACATAGGACTGATATATCAAACAATACTGTTTAATACTTTCATGACGAAACAAGGTATAGCTTATAAAAAGAAAGAGACAAGAAACAACTTATATGGACTCAAAGAATATGTGTTACACGGCAAGCAATATCTTGTTTTTAACTAAAGAGTTCCTTTACATACTCATTTCATATCAACGACAGAACAATTCTCGAATTTTAAAGCATTTTCGCTTATAGATTACTTGCTTAATTTAAACCTTTACTGACTAAGCTTGTACAAATATCATCATCCCGGATATTCGAACCAGCGACATCTGGATCGGAAGTCAGGTGTTCTACGACTTGATATTTACTTCTCTACGGCTTTCATAGTGACGAAGGGTGGAGACAACGCAGAATTATGATCACTCTTGCATACTTAAATTCAGCTCCCAAGAAACATCACTGTCATTCCTCAGTCCTAACTTCTATTATTTAACCCTGTTATTCATGACACCTGTCCAGTTTATTTTTTTCTTTTGTTCTTGATCAATTATATCTCTATAACGCACGTGGAGATATAACCTACATTTGAGTATTTTCAGTCCATTTTGAAGCACTTTTGAGAATATCTACTGAGAGTTCCGTTCATTTTATGTTTGTACGAGTCAGATTAATTTAGAAAACTATGTTTCCGAAGGCAACTGTTTATGGTATTAGATAGATTATTTCATCAAATGTATAGGAACAATTATTAAAAACGTCATAAAACTACTTCCATTTTGATTTATTGGCTAAATCAGATACCATAATGCCTTCTCTTTAGGCTTGCTTAATAGTCTCAGTTTACAGTAAGAACAAAGGCTGCTTAATTTCTTGTAAAGTAACAGTGACAAAAGAAAGATTTTCCAGTCAATCTCATTATTCATTGACTTAAATCTCGTTCCATGAAATTTATCTTACAACGATGTTAGGACTTTCCGAGCTTTGATTGTCATCAAAGTTACACACGCGCCTGGAATTTTTATTTACGTTCCTAAGAATACACTGCTGTGTAATGGCGTCGGATATTATCAAACAATTATACATTACATTTATTTCTTTTAGTTTGCTGCTAAACACTACTTGTGTGGTTAGTGAAACAGTGAGCGACTACTGTCCAGGTATGAAGTGAATCTTGCTTTCTTTTGATACTAACTTGAAAGGTTGAATGTGAGCGTGTAAATGTCGTTGCGTGTGTTGAAGTAAACAACCGTTGACTTACACGGCTGACGGGTTCGACTAAAAGCTGCGGACGGTGATGTACATATGTTTCCATTTATTGATTTTTACTACAGAGATTCAGAATATGCCTGTCGTGCTAGTCTCAATAACTCGCCTTCAAAAGCGGACCCATATATTAATCTGGTATTTTTCGTTGTTCGCCTTTGGATATTAGCACAATTATACACCTTTAAGAGTACAAATTATTTGGACTACCTGTCGTGCATGACTACAGATTACGACAGTTTTCATTTAAATAGCAACCACGCAGCCACTGCACAGGGGAGATAATTGGACATCTTACCTCATCACTTTTTGTTGATTTTTAGCTCACCTGAGCACGTAGTGCTCGTGAGCTTTAAGGATTGGTGGTTGTCCGTCGTCCGTCCGTCCATCCGTCGTCCGTCCGTCGTCCACAATTCATTCAAACGACATCTCCTCTGAAACCAGTAAGCCAAATTTAATGAAACTTCCCTCGGTTGTTCCTTGCATGAAGCTCTACCAAGATTGTTCCAATGGTTCCGGTCCATCTTTGCTGGGTCACTGGAGCTAAAACAGATTTTTAAAGTTGGATCTTTAAAAATCTTCTTCTCTGAAACCGCAAGGCCTGGAGCTAAGATATTTGGTATGAAGCATCATCTAGTGGACCTCTACCAAGTTTGTTCAAATTATGATCCTGGGGTCGAAACTGACCCCACTCCAGGGGTCACTTGATTTTACATAGAACTATTTAGGGAAAACTTAAAATCTTCTTGTCAGAAACCACAAGGCCTAGAGTTAAGATATTTGTTGTGCAGCATTGTCTAGCAGACCTCTATCAAGTTTGTTCAGATCATGGCCTCTCGGTCAAAAATGGCCCCGCCCCTAGGGTAACTTGTTTTACATAGAATTATATAGGAAAAACTTTAAAAATCTTCTTGTCAGAAATTGTAAGGCATATAGCTTAGATATTTGGAATGTAGCATTGTCTAGTGGACCTTTACCCAGTTTGTTCTTTGTTTGTACCTCTGGGGTCAAATTTGGCCCCATCCTGCGGTCATTGGTTTTACATAGGCTTATATAGGAAAAACTTCGAAAATCTTAGTGTCTGAAACCACCAGACCATGAGCCTTTAGATTTGGTATGTAGCATTGTCTAATGGGCCTCTACCAAGTTTGTTCAAATTATGCCCCTGGGTCAAATTTGGCTCCACTCTGGGGATCAATTGATTTTGCATAGGGAAAACTTTGAAAATCTTCTTGTCTGAAACCACAAGACCATGAACCTTAAGATTTGGTATGTAGCATTGTCTAGTGGACGTCTACCAAGTTTGTTCAAATAATACCCCTGGGGTCAAATTTGGCCCCACCCAGGGGTCATTGGTTTTACATAGGCTTATATAGTGAGATTTTGAAAACCTTCTCGTAGAAGGAAAGGTAACATTTTTAGTCAAAATAATCTGGAAGTTTGTCAGACAGGTTGTTTCTATGATTTCTAGCTGAAGTTCGAATATGGGTCATCTGGGTTAAAAAACTAGGTCACAGAGCCAAAAAATAGAAAAACCTTGTTAACACTCTAGAGGTAACATTTTCAGACCAAATAACCTGGAAATCTGTCAGAAAGGTTGTTTCAATGATTTCTAGGATAAATTTGAATATGGGTTATCTGGAATCAAAAACTAGATCACAGAGCCCAAAAATAGAAAATAACTTGTTAACACCCTAGAGGTTACATTTTCAGTCAAAATATCCTTGAAATTTGTCAGAAAGGTTGTTTCAATGATTTCTAGTTCAGATTATGATATGGGTTATCTGGGATCAAAAACTAGGTCACAGAGCCCTAAAATGTAAAAACAATTTAACACTCCAGAGGTTACATTTTCAGTCCGAATATCCTGGAAATTTGTCAGTCAGGTTGTTTTGATGATTGCTAGCTCAGGTTTGGATATGGATCATCTGGGGTCAAAAACTAGGTCACAGAGCCCAAATATGGAAAAACCTTGTTAACACTCTAGAGTTAAGTTTTAATTCAAAATAACCTGAAAATTTGTCAGAAAGGTTGCTTTTATGATTTCTAGCTCAAATTTGAATATGGGTCATCTGGAATAAAAAACTAGGTCAGAGAGCCCAAATATTGAAAAACCTGGTTAACACTCTAGAGGCTACATTTTCAGTCCAAATGTCCTGGAAATTTGTCAGAAAGGTTGTTTTGATGATTTCTAGCTCAGGTTTGGATATGGATCATCTGGGGTCAAAAACTATGTCACAGAGCCTAAATATCGAAAACCCTTTTTAAACACTCTAGAGGCTACATTTTCAGTCTAAATAACCTGGAAATTTGTCAGAAAGATTGTTTCAATAATTTCTACCTCAAGTTCGAATATGGGTCATCTGGGGTCAATTAACCATGTCCATAGCAACTTTAATAAAAGGAGTCATATTCAGGTGAGCGATATAGGGCCATCATGGCCCTCTTGTTAGTCCAACTAATCAGACTTGTCGAAGAGACATCGAGAAAATGTTTGATAGGCGACGTCTTTTTCCAAGTCGTATCAGTTTGAGAATATTAAAAAAAACAAAGGATGTCTATAGAATGGGTCAAACCGTCAACGCCAAATTTATTAGGCTCTCCTATAAATAAATCCATGGATTCCAAATGTTTGCAATGTGAATGTGTATGTTTTTGACTTTTTTATCTCCATCGTTTAAAGAATCTGCGAGAAAAATCCATTAAAAATATTTTACTGCAATAAACACTTTTAAAAGAGTGGTTTTCTTGGAGTTAAATCATCAATATAACACATGCATGCAAATTTGTAAGCATTTTATTACGTAAACTTACTGATTTTTGATCTCGTATAAGGCAGTTGCCATATTTGGCAAGGAAGGTAATTCCATTCTATAAATTGTCTTAATCAAAAATTAAGTTTGGATGATAATTATGCCTCACCCCCTGCCCTCGCCCCCCATCGAAGATGAGGAGGTTTTGCAAATGTTGGTCGGTCTGTAGAATCTCGTTTCCGATCTATATATTGAAAAGTTTTGAACCCACCTTCCTCAAACTTTGTTTTTAGATTGGTCATGAGCAGTAGATGACCCCTATAGTTTTTCGGGTGATAAGGTCTAAGGCCAAGATCACAGTGACCTTGAAAAGCAGAACGTTTTCCGATCAGTTACTATAGAATCCTCGGACCAAATTTCTAAAAAATTGTGTATTGGTTGATAATATCAAGTAGATGACCCATTTAGTTTTTAAGGTCACTACGCCAAAGGCCGGGGACATAGTGGCTTTGAAGAACATAACAGTTTCCGATCAATAACTAAAGAACGCTTGGACCCAGGCTCCCCAAAACTTCATTGGCAAATAGGTCATGGCCAGTAGATGACCCCAATCGTTTTTAGCTCACCTGAGCAAATGCTTAGGGTGAGCTTTTGTGATCACCCTGTGTCCGGCGTCCGTTGTCAACATTTTAATTTAAATGACATCTCCTCCTAAACCACAAAGCTATTTTTAACCAAACTTTACAGAAATGTTCCTTAAATAACCCTTTCCTAAAATTTCTCAAAACTTTCCGCTCCATTGCACATAAGAGCTGCAAAAGCTAAAAATAGAAAAAAATTTAAAGAAACATCTCCTCCAAAACGGTTGGGTGATTTTCCACCAAATGTTACAGAAATGTTCCTTACATAGCCCTCTATCAAAATTGTTAAAACGATTCCGCTCCATTGAACAAAATGGCCGCCAGAGCTAAAAATTGATTTTCATCAATGTTTGGTTTCAAATGACATCTCCTCCAAAATCAATTGGCCATGTATAAATCAAATTTGACAGAAATGTTATAATGCATTTTTCTAAAATAGCTCAAACCGTTCCGCTCCACTGCACATAAGGGCTGCAAAAGCTAAAAATAAAAAAAAAATAAAAAAAATTAAAACAACATCTCCTCCTGAACGGCTGAGTGATTTTCCACCAAATTTCATAGGCTCTCTTTTAAAATTGCTTAAATGGTTCTGCTGCATTGAAAAAATGGCGACCATAGCTAAAAATAGATTTTCGTCAATATTTGGCTTCAAAAGACATCTCCTCCCAAACCACTTGGCCATTTTAAACCAAATGTGCCAGAAATATTCCTTATATAGCCCTTTTCTAAAATTGCTCAAAATTTTCTACTCCATTGCACATAAGGGCTGCAAAAGCCTAAAAATAGAAAAAAGCAAACAACATTTTCATCTAGACAGCAAGGTGATTTTCCACCAAATTTCACAGAAATGTTCCTAACATAGCCCCTAAAATTGCTAAAAAGGGTTCTACTTCATTGAACAAAATGGCCATCAGAACTTAAAGTAGATTTTCATCAATATTTTGCTTTAAATGACATCTCCTCACAAGCTGTTACCTCGAAATTGCCTCCGCCCATGATTTTTTTTAATTTGAGATCTTTGAAAATCTTTCATTAGAAAATGTAATGTTGCATCTGATGTTTGCTAAACGTTAGACCCTCAGGCAAAGAACTCAGGTGAGCGATCCAGGGCCATCATGACCCTCATGTTTACAGTTGCTATATCATTAGCATAACGTATTAATTAAATGGGTTTTATTGAGGCCAGGTTTTTAAAAAAGCTGTATATTTTAAGTCGGCAATACATCTTATAAAACAATTGTTCTGACTTTGTTGAATCGTGTTGCAAGGTCCGTAAACTAAGCTTTAAAACAACCTTAGCATATGAGTTTAAGGATAAGTTATTTAATACTTATTTAATGTGTCGTTTTTAACAAAGGTAGAAGAAATCGTGTAGGTTTGTTTTGCAGTACATGTTTTTTTTACTAATAAGGAGGTTTCAGTAAAGCGCATCAGGCGGATTAAAAAGCACAGCACACGCTTTATAGCTCGACTAAGAAATAAAGTCGGTACTAGAGTTTGTGACATGATCGTCAGGACTAGGCGCTGCCCGGCTTCATGGACGTCAACCGTACGTCTGGCGGCTAGAACCGGCAGGTACGTGTTAAGTGGGCTCGGATTCATCGACGAAATGGTAATAGTGGAATGGTGATTTGTTCGCCGATGAATCTCGCTTGAACCTAAACTTTGCTGATGGCAGTGTTCGTGTTTGGAGAAAACGGGGCAAAAGGCTTAACCCTGAAAACAGTGTCATGCCTGACTGATATAGGGGGGACATCGTCATTGTGCAGGTTGGAATTTACCATGATGGCAAGACCGAACTTATCAATGTTCCTGAAACTCTTACTGTTTAGAGATATGAGACGAGATCAGTCTGTTAGTGGTGGTTCCTTTCCTGCGTCAACGGAACGTCGAAATATTCAAGTAGGATAATGCACGTCCTCACCCAGCGAGGCGCGCATACTCAGGACATTCTACGCCAAAACAACGTGAACGTGTTTCCGTGGTGTGTAAAATTGTCGGATCTTTCACCAGTTGAACATTTGTGGGACGTCCTAGGCCGTAAGTGAAGAGAAAATGAGAACTTAATATTTTTTAAAAATCCGAACGTCAATGATGCTAATAAATTTGTTGAGTGGAAGGTACCTTTTTTCAGGTCACCAGGTCAAAGGTCAAGGTCACTATGAGCTTGAAAAGCAAAAACGTTTCTGATCAGTGACTATAGAAGGTTTGGTCCTAGGTTCTTCATACTTAGTGTGTAGGTTGGTCATGTCCAGTAGATAACCTCTCTGGTTTCTCACGTCAACAGTTCAAATATCATGGTCACAGTGACCTTGAATAGTAAAACGGTTTCCGATCAACAACTATACAACCCTTGGTCCCAGGTTGTTCATCTTAGTGTGTAGGTTGGTTATGACAAGTAAATGAACCCTGTAGTTTTTCAGGTCAACAGGTCAAAGGCCAAGCTCAAAGTGTCCTTGAACAGCAAAACGGTTTCCAATTCAAAACTATAGAACCCTTGGTCCCAGGTTCTTCATGCTTGGCGTGTATGTTGGTCATGACCATAATATGACACCTATAGTTTTTCTCACGTCACCAGATCGAAAATCAAGGTCACAAAGACCTTGAATAGTACAACGGTTTCCGATCAATAACTATACAGCCCTTGGTCCCAAGTTGTTCATCTTAGTGTGTAGGTTGGTCATGACTAGTATATGACCCTTATAGTTTCTCAGGTCACCAGGTAAAAGGCCATCTTAGTGTGTAGGTTGGTCATGACTAGTACATGACCCTTATAATTTTTCAGGTCACCAGGTCAAAGGCCAATGTCACAGTGACCTTAATTAGCAAAAAAGTATCCCACTAATAACTATAAGACGTTTGGGCCAGGTTCCTCAAACTTGATATATAGGTTGGCAATGACCAGTATTTGATCCTTAAGCTTTTCAGGTTAAAGGTCATGATCACAGTGACCTTGTTTATCAAAATAGTGTCCGACCAATTACTATAAAACCATTGGTCCCTGCCATTGGTCCATTAGAGGACCCCTCTAGTTTCTTCCGTCACCAGTCAAAGATCAAGGTCACAGTGACCTTGAATAGTAAAACGGTTTCCAATCAATACTATACAACCCTTGGTCCCAAGTTGTTCATCTTAGTGTGTAGGTTGGCCATGACTAGTACATGATCCTTATAGTTTTTCAGGTCACCAGCTAAAAGGCCAATGTCACAGTGACCTTGTAAAGCAAAATAGTGTCCCACTAATTACTATAGAACGCTTAAGCCCAGTTTCCTCAAACTTGGTTTAGCCATGACCAGTAGATAATCCTATAGCTTTTCAGGTTAAAGGTAATAGTCACAGTGACGTTGTTTAGCGAAATAGTGTCCGATCAGTCACTACAGAACCACTGGTCCCAGCTCCTGAAAACTTCAGGTAGGTTGGTCATGACAATTAGATGAACCCTGTAGTTTTTAAGATTATTAGATCAAAGGTCAAGTTTACAGTAACCTTGAAAAGCAAATCAGTTTCTGCTGAATGTATAGGGACTCCATCGGCCCAGGTTCGTCACGCTTAGTATTTAGGTTTATCATGCTCAGTAAATGACAACTATCAATTTTAGGTCATTGGGTCAAAGGTCAAGGGTTACAGTAACAAAATGGTTACTGATGAATATATTTAAAATGTTTGGGCTCATGTTCCTCAAACTTTATATATAAGATGTTCATGACTTGTAGATGACTCCTTTAGTTTTTTAGGTCACCAGGTCAATTTCCATGGTTACAGTGTACTTGAATAGCAAATGGTTTCTATCAATAACTAGATAGAAGTTATTTGTCTCAGCTCCTCAAAACTTCATGGCTGCTTCTAGGGACAAGGCGCTAGGGGCATATATGTTTTACAAACATCTCTTATTTGACCTTGGACCTTCAGGAACCGTGACCTTGAGGTCAAATTGTCAAAAACACTTCTAATAAAGGGTATACAATATATCTTCATCTGGTGTTGGCATAAAGGTGAAAGCACCACATAGGGGACATTGCATCTTTCAGTGACGGTTCCTGTTGAATATTTCTTTACATGACCTATTTTCATCAAAAGAGCGCATGCTGAATGTTCGACAGACAGGGAAAGTAGAAAAAATATGAAAGATTCGGAGGTTCTATTAGCCAGTTGCTTTTTAAAAACATGTTATTAGTAAATGTAGATATTTAAACGAAATAACAAAGATAAATTGAATGATAAAGTAGGACAACAACTAAATGATACAAACAGAATTTTATCTTATTTAATCATAAATATCCAAAAGTGATAAAAAAGGTCAGAATAAGTGCCACTCCGCCGTTGTACTCATCGAGGAAATATTGTAGAATATTAAGAAAATCGAATGTTTGGGAAAATTTCCAGTATCTTCAGAAATTTGATAGAAACAATATGTATACCAAAATAAACAGGCCCGTTGTCTTAATGTTTTCGTCACCATGCTTATACGCTGATTAATATTCCTTTAGTAAATACAAACCGGAACTTTCTATCAGTAACTCCAAGAGAATGTGTGGGTCAAGATTCCACAAACCTTGTATGCAGGTTGGTCAATCAGCAGATGACCCCTATAGTTTTTCTGGTCATTAGTCCAAAGGCCAAGGTCAAAGTGACCTTGAAAAGCATTTTTTTCCGAAAGATGTCTAATGAATCCTTGTACATAGGTTCCTCAAACTTGGTTTGAATGTTGAACATGACAAGTAAATGACCCCTTTAATTTTCCAAGTCACTAGTTTAAAGGCCATGGTCACAGTGACCTTGAATTTTCTTACAATCAGATAGATAACTAATTACCATAAATGTCCATGAACCAGTATAGAACCATGACCTCGACCTTTAATCTAGTGACCCTGAAAACTATAGGGTCATTCACTGTCCATGGCCAGTCTGTCTATGCAGGTTTAGGAAGTTTTGGCCGAAGTGTTCTGTAGTTACTGATCGGAAACTATTTTGATTTTCAAGGTCATCGTAACCTTTGCCTTTGACCTGGTGACCTGAAGAATTGAAGGGGATATTTAGTTGTCGTGATCAACTTACGTAACAAGTTTGAGGAACTTTGGCCCAAGGATTCTTTAGATATTGATTGGAAAATGTTTTGCTTTTCAAGGTCACTGTATTATTGGGATTTGGCCTTATAAACCAAAAAACTACACGGGCCATCTACTGGCCATGACTAACCTGTCTTTAAGTTTGAGGTTTTTGAGAGCCTGTGCCCAAGAGTTCTATAGTTATTGACTGGAAAATATTTCGCTTTTCAAGGTCCCTGTGACTTGGCCCTCGACCTAGTGACTTGTTAAGCTATAGAGGTCATTTGTTATTCATATCAAACATACATACCAAGATTGAGAAACCTGGGCCCAAGGAATTTCTGGATATTAATCGTCTAAGGATTCTATAGTAACTGATCGGAAACCGTTTTGCTTTTCAAGGTAACCGTGACCTTGGCCTTTCACCTTATGACTGGTCATACCCACATACGCATCTTCGATTGATGGCAGGGCATAATTATCACCCAAATTTAGTTTTTTAAAATAATTTACCGTTATATTTTTTCTTTTTCTTTTTTTGTGGGGGGTGATTTTTCTCGCAGATTCTTTGAATGATGGAGACAACAAAGTCAAAAACATACACCTGGACATTTTCACATTGCAAACATTTGAAATTCATGGATTTATTTGTTGGAGAGCGTAAAATCAACAAGATATGATGAGGTAAGATATTTAAAAACATCGGCGCCGTATAATCAATAAAACCTGAATCATAACTGGCTTAATGTACAAACTGCCAGCTTTTCTGGTGATATCACAAAATCACAAATAACAGTAAGCTGTTCTGTCGATATCACACAGAACAGTTAGCCGTTTTGTCGATATTGCAAAGAAATGTCAGCCGTTCTGGCAACATCACAAACAATGCTTATCCATTCTGGCGATATCAAAAAGGACAGTAAGTCGTTCTAGCAACATCACACGGAATGCTAATCTATTCTGGTGATGTGAAAAAAAAACAGTCAGCAATTCTGGCGATATCGCAAAGAAGAGTCAGCCGCTATAAGAAGCCGTTGTGTAGATGTCACCAAAAACAAAACAGAGCAAAAACCGTTCTGTCAGTAGCACAAAAATTATTCATCCTTCTGTCAGTATGACAAAGAACAGTCTTATTTTTTATCAATTGCTCACAGCAATAACATGGAAGAATACCTTTAGACACCTAGAAAATGGTCATTTTGAAAGCCAGATCCTTGGCCAGATTTCTTCGAACATGTATATATCAGACAATAAATAACAATAAACTAGATGACTTAGAAGACAATAATAATAAAACCATTATTTTCATTGTATCAACGTTACCTAATAAGTGCTTGTCCGGAAAGATAGAATAAAATTACAAATTGTTATACGTACAGGGGGTCCCAGAATATATGTCCACTTAAATAATTTGAATAACTCTTCACAGACATGTCATATAAAGTCAAATCATATCTCATCTTAAAGGGTATATACGAAGGGTTTTTTACGTCGCCATTCATTTTTTTATGAAAAACTTGTATCCAATACCTTTCATTTGATACCAAATATGTAAAACAATGAGTGACTGTGTAGAAGTTAATATTCAAATTATTTAAGTGGACATATATTATGGGACACCCTGTATAAGTATGTTTCAATTGCAAGACGAGGGAAATGCTCATCATGGCGAATAGAGCATCGATTACAAGGATGGATACAGATGTATCTTGAAGTGTCACCACGGGTACACACCAAGTGGATGCAACGTTATACGGAAAGATGGCTACGGAGAATGGAACTACAACGTAACGACCTGTGAAGGTGATTTAGCTTATATATAAATGTGATGCCGTGGGTCCAATTTGAAAATAATTTGGCAGAAACCGTAATTGTGAAAATTATTTTAATCTGTGAAAAATCATGGCCGCCAGGGGCTGGGCTTATTTTCTTCAAATGTCTATATAAGAAAATTTAAAAAATCTCGTTTTAGAAACTGCAAGTCATTTTTGAAAATAATTTGGGATAAATGTTTCTTGGATGACCCTCTATAGAAATTATGAAATTAATTGTGATCCGTGAAAATAAGAAATATTCCCAACAAGGGCGGGGATTATTTTCCTTTTATGGTTTAACTTTAAAAATTCTTCTTAGACACTGCAGGTTGAGTTTCAAAATAATTTGACACAAACGTTCTTTGTGCGACTCTTTCATAATTTTTGAAATTTATTGCCATCCGAGAAAAAAATGGCAGCAATAGCTTTATGAATTTATGTGACAACTTTAAAACCGCCAAACCATCTCACGATCGGTAGGTGGCTGGCTTTGTCGTCTGTGTGTTAGGAAGTCTTGTGAAGCGAACTACTTTTCAAGGACTCTCGATTTGAAACTTTTTGTGTATATTCACTAATAAGTGTAAATGTGCGTGACGCGATTTTATATGCACACCAATGCCGATCTGCGGTTTTACGGTCCGCCATGGCAAAATCTTGTGACGCTAACTACGTCAGTATTTGTAGTACTTTTGATTTGAAACTTGGTTTGGAAGGTAGCCAATCATTGTAGATGTGCGTGACGTGTTTTATATTTCCCCCTTGTAATTTGGCACATATGTTTTTTGTTTGTTTGTCTGTGGGTTTTTTGTTTTGTGTTTTATTGGTTGCCCTTTACAAAAATTCCGAGCAGAACTTTTTTTTCAATCATTTTTTTATTTCAACTGACACATGACACTAGGTAGAAAAAATCTTTGCCAGTACCTCCGACCAAACGAAACCATGTAACAGAAGAGGTCACACATAAATCTTAAACTTAAAATAAAACTTAACCAGGAATTTGTTTTGGGTGTGTTTTAGGGTGACCTTCAGTCAAGTGTTTTAACACCTCTGTCAGCTGCCCAGTGAAAAATCATGTAAATAATTTTGGTTCCTATCGTTTCTAAACACAGTCATAAATTCATTCACTTAATTCCGTTATTCTTTATTCACCAAGAAGTTTGGTCATGTGATGTGCTGTAAAGTTATAAATTAGGTCATGCATTCAAAACTAAGTCACCTTTTCAGATCAAAGATAAACCTTATAATCACTCAAGAGGGCACATGTGTGATTTAATCATGTAATATCTTGATTATTACGAATGCAAGATGATATCTGAATTTTAATTTGGTTCATGTCAAATTGACATATCACCGTAAAAAAGAAAACAAGAGCCATGTTAAACATGGTTAATTCCTCCCGCCGGGAAGAAGTTACCTGAAGGTTGTACTTTCGTAATTTTTACTTGGTGACCTTAATTAATCCTTAAAAAGCCGTATAGTTATGTTCATGCTGAGTATAGTTTTCAAGTAAGTGGAAAAAGAATAAGGCTTTTGAAGTTATGCTCAGGAATTATTTTAAAGTAAATTTGATAAAGGGGAATAACTTTTAAAGTAGGCAAGGAAGAGTTTTGTTCTTGCACACTCCACTTTCTACCAATGTGCTAAGTCAGTGTATTACGTTTGAAGAAAATCCCTCTAGTACTTTTGGATATATGCTTCGGACAAAGCTTTTCAAGTTAATCTGATAAAAAAGAATAACTCTAAAAGTAGGCAAGGTAGAGTTACTGTTCTTACAAATTGCACTTCCTCCCAACGTACTCTGTCAGTGTATGAAGTTTGAAGAAAATCGCTCGAGTACTTTTGGAGTTATGCTCCGGACAAAATCGGGACGGACGCACGGACGGTGACCATTTCTTATACCCCCTTCGCCTTTGGCGGGGATAAAAAGGCACACTAAAACTGTCTAAATTGCTAATTTGTGAATTAGAACGATTGACTTGGGGATCTTACATATCATAGACCGGGTTACATGCTATCAAAAAATCTTTTTGATCAAGGGAAAGCCTTATAAAAACAAAAGAGGTCACATGTTTGACCTAATCATCATTAAAACCAGCAAGACGGATAGTCTTTGAGACCGCTACTGAGTTGCAAGAAATGTGACTAAAATGAAGGAAAATATTACAGATTATATACCATAATTATTTAAGCAAAGTCAGTGGTACTCAGTAAATCATTGAGCTCTTTTTGTTTTATTTTCTTTTCAGATAGTTGGATTTTCAGCAAAAGGGCTGCCTGTATAGGGGCAATCGGGACAGTTATAATTACATCCCCGCTACTATTGAAGGCTCTAGGGTTTTCGGCTATCGGAGTTGTTGGAGGCTCTCTTGCAGCCAAGTTTATGTCATCGGTGGTAGGTAGCAAACTCCACGCAGCCGTTACTTCCCTTTCAGTACAATAATCAATGCCGGCAGGTTTGTCACCTGATGATGGTCGAAAGTAAATAAACAAAATGTTAAACTTTTTTCAAGTTACTTTTTTTTAAAATATTTCATATAGCATGTTAAGTCGATGCATTTCGAATTACAACTGACTAAGGTAAGTGAAAAATAATTTTAAGAAATCATACATGTATATATAGCTGAATTCCAGCTAAGGTTAACGCGTGCCGGCAGATAGCTTTTCTTAAGAATAAAGGGGAGATCACTACGTGGAAATTAAGTAGGTAGCTGCCACAGTAGCCTAGCTGCAGGCTATTTGATTCTTTTTATGCTCCCCGTAGGGCCAGCATATAGTTTCCGCTTTGTCCGTCCGTCCGTCCGTCTGTCATAATTTTGTCCGGAGCATAACACAAAAACTATGAGAGATATCAAGACCAAACTTCATAGGTAGTTAGATCTCACTGATAAGCAGTGCAGTGCACAAGAACCATAACTCTTGCTTTATTAATTTTTGAGTTATTGCCCTTTGAAATTTCTCATACTCTTTTGTCCGGGACATATCTCACAAAGTATAAGAGGTATCAACTTGAAACTTCACAAGTAGATAGATCTCTTAGATCAGCAGTGCAGTGCACAAAAACCATAACTCTTGCTTAATTAATTTTTAAGTTTTTGCCCTTTGAAATTTCTCATTCTTATTTTTTGTCTGGGGCATATCTCACAAAGTATAAGAGATATTAACATGAAACTTTATTGGTAGATAGATCTCTATGAGGAGAAGTGCAGCGTTCAAGAACCGAACTCTGTTTTGCATAATGTAGGAGTTATTGCCTTTTGTTATTTTTCATACTTTAAAAAATACATATTAAACAATAGCTCTTTTGAAATTGGCATTTATTCGGGAAGCATCCATTGGTTCTACCGATTTCTTGTCTTTTTAGCTCACCTGAGCTGGCTCAGGGTGAGCTATTAGGATCGATGAATGTCCGTCGTCTGTCGTCCGTCGTCCGTTCACACTTAGTTCGTTAACACTCTACTGGTCACATTTTTGCTCCAATTGTCACGAAACTTGGTCAGGATGTTTGTCCCAGTAATTACTCGGACCAGTTCGAATATGGGTCATCTGGGATCAAACACTAGGTCACAGAGCCCAAAAATAGAACATTCTTGTTAACACTCTAGAGGTTACATTTTCAGCCCAAATAATCTGGAAATATGTCAGAAAGGTTATTTGCATGATTTCTAGTTCAGGTTCGAATATGGGTTATCTGGGGTCAAAAACTAGGTCACAGAGCCCAAATATGGAAAAACCTTGTTAACACTTTAGAGGTCACATTTTTAGTCCAAATTTCCTTGTAATACGTCAGAAAAATTAGTTAAGTGATTTCTAGCCCAGGTTCGAATATGGGTCATCTGGGGTCAAAAACTAGGTCACAGAGCCCAAATATGGAATTACCTTGTTAACACTTTAGAGGTAGCATTTTCAGCCCAAATATCCTTGTAATATGTCAGAAAAGTTATTAATATGGTTTCTAGCCCAGGTTTGAATAAGGGTCATCTGGGGTCAAAAACTAGGTCACTGAGACCAAATATGGAAAAACCTTTTTATCACTCTAGAGGTAACATTTTCAGCCCAAATATGCTGGAAATATGTCAGAAAGGTTGTTTTGGTGATTTCTAGCTCAAGTTTGAATATAGGTCATGTGGGGTCAAAAAATAGGTCACACAGCCCAAATATGGTAAAACTTTGTGAACACTCTAGAGGTAACATTTTTAGCCTAAATTTCCTGAAAAACTGTCAGAAAGCTTGTTAAGATGATTTCTAGCTCATGTTGGAATATGGGTCATGTGGGGTCAAAAACTAGGTCACATAGCCTGTATATGGAAAAACCTTGTTAACACTCTAGAGGAACATTTTCAGCCCAAATATCCTGGAAATATATCAGATAGGTTGTTTCGATGATTTCTAGGTCAAGTTCGAATATGGATTATCTGGGGTCAAAAACTAGGTCACAGAGCCCAATTAAGGAAAAACCTTATTAACACTTTAGAGGTCACATTTTCAGTCCAAATGTCCTTGTAATATGTCAGAAAGATTATTTGGGTGATTTCTAGCGCAAGTTCGAATATGGGTCATCTGGGGTCAAAAACTACATGTAGGTCACAGAGCCCAAATATGGAAAAACCTTGTTAACACTCTAGAGGTAACATTTTAAGCCCAAATATCCTTGTAATATATCAGAAAGGTTATTTGGATGACTTTTAGCCCAGGTTCGAATATAGGTCATCTGGGGTCAAAAACTAGGTCACTGAGACCAAATATGGAAAAACCTTTTTATCACTCTAGAGGTAACATTTTCAGCCCAAATATCCTGGAAATATGTCAGAAAAGTTGTTTTGATAATTTTTAGCTCAAGTTTGAATATGGGTCATGTGGGGTCAAAAACTAGGTCACACAGCCCAAATATGGTAAAACCTTGTGAACACTCTAGAGGTAACATTTTTAGCCTAAATTTCCCGAAAAACTGTCAGAAAGCTTGTTAAGATGATTTCTAGCTCAAGTTGGAATATAGTTTTATAGTTGGACCTAGTTTTTGACCCCTTGTGGGGTTAAAAACTAGGTCACACAGCCTGTATATGGAAAAACCTTGTTAACACTCTAGAGGAACAGTTTCAGCCCAAATATCCATGAAATATGTCAGATAAGTTGTTTCGATGGTTTCTAGTTCAAGTTCGAATATGGGTCATTTGGGGTCAAACACTAGGTCACAGAGCCCTAAAATAGAAATATCTTGTTAAGGCTCTAGAGGCTACGTTTTCAGTCCAAATATCCTGGCAGTTTGTCAGAAAGGTTGTTTGGTTGTTCAAATTATTAGATTAGGTTAAAGGTCACGGAGGCTAAAAATAGATTTATCTACTGTACCAATATCTTTGATTTTCAGTATATAGGTTCCTTGCATGGACCTCTACCCATTGGTAGGGTTTAAGGTCACTGGGTCAAGGTCAAGGTCACTATAGCTTATAATAGATATTTCTACTTTCTGTCATAGAGCCTTTATTTATTGACTGATATTTTACATATTTGGTTTTTAGGCACTTATATATTTTCAATTAAAAAATGAAATACTGCTTAACAGCAAACCTACAGCCAAAGTACTCAGGT
Source organism: Cyclina sinensis (assembly GCA_012932295.1). Taxonomy (NCBI): domain Eukaryota; kingdom Metazoa; phylum Mollusca; class Bivalvia; order Venerida; family Veneridae; genus Cyclina; species Cyclina sinensis. Next base: position 29,125,057 of record JAAONU010000008.1, read on the forward strand.
GAGCGATCCAGGGCAATCATGGCCCTCTTGTTATGTTATTGCATTGATATATTAAATGTTTTTACCTCTCTAATAGCAACAATACTTCCTCTGCTGGCAATCATATAGCCCCTGCAATTCCAGTCCATAAAAGTTAAACCTGTAGTTACAAAGGCCTAATAGTCATTTAGCTTAACATCACTAATGAATAGCATTAATTGCTGGGTTTAAACCAGTCTGCTGCAACAGCTGTACATCATTAACGCTGATAACGAATTGCTTTTGTTTTTATAATACGGTCGTTATAAACTTCAAACCCCTCGTCTTTTCGGAAATGAAAACGAGCGAGTGGTTCTGTAGATATACTCCCTACACATGTTCGCATAATCTGAGTTTATCATCAAATTGAATTCCGATTTTCCATAAGACCGACGCCCCTGATCTTACGTGCATTCGTTGAAAATTAAAAATTGTGATATCTTAAGATAAATACACACATGTTCTCGTTTAAATTTCAGGGAGTTATTCAAAAAGGGAGTTTGTTTGCTTATCTGCAAAGCCTCGGCATGAAAGGAATCAGCAAAGAAACAATTACCTTTCTGATGTCCCAGGTTGGACACGCATGCGACGGAGTAACCAGCTTCTTTTCCCTTGTTGCTTGCGAGGAAGAATAAAGATGGCCTTTTAACCTTGTTAATATCAGTATGCAAAATGTATATATTTATTCAGGGACCTAAACAACTAAAGGTTAGAAACTGTTTATGGTACACTGTAAAACATTGTGGCAAGTTAGTATGTGCCCAGACTGCTAAATAACGAGTAGAATAATGATAATGTCATTGTTAAGGAACAATAAAGATGGACTTTTAACCCCGCTCATTTCATTATGCAAAATGTATAAATTTATTTAAAGATTTAAAATACTGTAAGTTAGAAACTCTTGATTAAACACTGTTATACACTCTATATGTATTTACTATGCGGCAAGTCATGTGTTCAGACAGCTAAATAATGAATGTGGTAAGTCATTGTTATAACATGTTAATATTTGGATTGAAAGAATAACAGTTAAAGTTTCAGACATTTGAAACTGTTTTTAAAGTTCTGATTTTAAGTAAACGATTGAACAAATTGATTTAGTGTACGTATAAATGCTTATAGTCTGTAGTTTATATTTGTGTGAAAAATGAATACAAAAACTGAAAGATGATTTAATATGTTTTACATTTTTGGGAATGGTATAGCTTTCTGTAAATCATAGTGTTGTCGAATTAACTCTTCTTTAGACCATGTTTAAAGGCTTTCAAAATAAGTGCATGCAAGCTCTAGACTTACAAAATGTACAGCTTAAATTCTTAATATCAAGAATGTTGTCTGTTTTCAAACTTATCAGAATAGAAAGGGAATAGTTTTATCACCGAAGTGTTAGAAATAAACATGAAAAAACTGACAATAAAACTAGGACACAAACATTAAATTTACAAATATTTATCATATTTGTCAATAATAATTATGTAACCATTTACATGCTTGTTTCTTTTGTTTGTTGTCTTTTTTTTTTAATATTAAAGTACTATTTTGCTCATTCAACGCGATAATGTTGCTGCTGTTGTTTGACATCGTTTAGGAAACTGGAATACGATATGCATTGTACATGTTTGTCTACTCGCAGTCAACGTTGATGTTCAATAGGGTTTGTGTATTTTTCTGTCCCTTGTCTTTTTATATCCCCGAAACAAGGTTTGGGGGATATATACGAGTCACCCGGTGGTTGGTCGGTTAGTCGGTCGTCCGTTTCTTGTCCGGAAAATATATGAAAACTACTGGTTGGAATTCAATGCATCTTCAAAAAATGGTCAAGCACAATGAAAGGAAGAGCTATAACTATATATCTTCACAATTTGCAAAGTTATTGTCCTTTGTTAAAAGGAAGTGCAGTGTTTAAGAATCATAACTCTATCTCCTATATTTGCAGAGTTTTTGCCCTTTCTTGGTTTTTCCTTGTCTAGAGCATAACTTGAAAACTACTGGTTGGAATTCAATGCAACTTCATACAGTGATCAAGCACAATGACAGAAAGTGCTGTATACAAGAGCTATAACTCCACCTTCTATATTTGCAGAGTTATTGCCCTTTGTTTGATTTCCTTGCCCGAAGCATAACTTGAAAACTACTGGTTGGAATTCAATGCAACTTCAAAAAATGGTCAAGCACAATGAGTGGATTTGCTGTGTACAAGAGCTATAACTCTGTCTTCACTATTTGCACAGTTATTGCCCTTTGTTGGTTTTCCTTGCCCGGAGCATAACTTGAAAACCACTGGTTGGAATTCAGTGCAACTCCATATAATGGTCAAGCACAATGACAGGAAGTGCAGTGTGTAAGCTATAACTCCATCTTCAGTATTTGCACAGTTATTGCCTTTTGTTTGTTTTCCTTGTCCGGGGCACAACTTGAAATGTAATGGTTGGAATTCAGTGCAACTTCATACAATGGTCAAGCACAATTACAGGAAATGCACTGTACAAGAACCACAACTATCTTTAATTGCTCACATCCATAACTCTACTTCAATTCTTTTACAAAGTATTCTGTTACTCATAACTTTCTCTGTTCCGAAGCAGTCTTGCAGGGGTATTAATCACATTTAGTGATAACTCTAGTTTATGTTGTTAGGGACAACAAATGATTCAGCTTCACGCACGTAGTTAGGCAGAATATCAGATCGTCCGTACAAGAATATACCATGATAAGCCTCATATTCACTCTAAGAAACCACCAACTTTCTCACGTAAATAACCAGATTTGAACAGCCAGACTTGAACGCATCACCCTTTTATAGAAAAAGGTGAAGTTGTAAGCAGAGACCTTTGGTATCACAGCTCGGGCTTGACCGCTCTGACATGTACAATGAATTTAATGCATACACTCGTAGGCCCTTGCACTAATGCATGTATCACCATGGTAGATCATAAACAGCTTGCATGGCCTACAAATATATTACCTCTCGACCATTGCAGTACGTCTGAAACTACTGTGCCTTTGGGTTTGATACTTGGCATACAGGTTCATTTAGAGCTCCTCTACAAAGTTGTTTAAATTTTGTCCCTGGCATCATTTATGGTCGCTGAGGGTCACTTGATTTATAATAAAGGCATATATAGAGAAAATTTTTAAACTCTTCTTCAGTAAAACCATAAGGCCTTTAAGAGCTATGTCTGCTTAGCACAGCCCAATTTTTATGATTCATTATAGATAAAGATACCAAACTGATCTGTCACTCAAATTTCAAGGTCAAAGAGATATGTAAAAGGTTAATAATACTTAGCATCCTAATTCCAGTGACTTTTATCATTCGGCGAAGGATATCAGTTGAACGAATTTGCTTGTTGAAATCTACAATTTTAGGAATAAACTCTGAAAATATTAGAACAAAATCTTCAACGCTGTTGAAGTGATGTTAGATTTTTCAAGTATAACCATGGATATATTCACATCATTTTGACGTCGTTTTTTATTCATTGTCTTATTGACAAGATAGTTAAGGAAACAGATACAAACACTTAAGATTAAACTTAAAAAAGAGAAAAACATCAACTTAAAATGTCTATTTCATCTCAAAAAGTATTTCTAAATTTCTAATTCTAACTTATTTATTAAACAAGTTGACTAACAACCAAAGAATCTTCTTGTTTAACCAATAGTCTATGTTTCAAAGTCAGGTACTTTTATTAAAATGTCTGTAAATGATTAATACTACCCATATTTTCTTGAAACAGAATGTACAGACTTTCTTAAATGAATTTATATCAAAAATAGTACTGTACATAAATTCAAAACGCATTAATTGGAAGTAATAAAGATAAAATGGGCAATGAATTCAAAACTTTTATATTTTTTTGTGTGTGTAAAAAAGTAGGTACAGACATAAGTAACTGAATGAAGTCCAAGCATTCTTTCTACCTTAAAGAAAATAAAACATGAAATGTTTATAATTATGTTTACATGCTACCACAGATATGACTATGATCAATCTTTATTTAGGGACAGTATATTCAAAGAAACAATATACAGACCACAGAGTATTAGACTATGTTTAATCTTAAGTTCAAACACTAGGAGACAAACTTTTTTGTTTTAAAGGAATAGAAACAATATACATGTCACACAATATTAGACTATGTTCAATCTTTATTTAGAATACTAAGAGACAGTATATTCTGTTTTGAAGGCACAGACACAGTATACATGTACTTTAACAATCGTAAACATGACAATGTTTCAAAAAACATCTATCGCTTCTGCTTATGTTACAAAATATTGTAACAAGGAATTGAATATTGTAAATGGGAATTGCAGTCCAACTGCTATACTTCCAACAGAAACATTGCTTAGCAACCGCTTGAATTATTGTGCTCTTTTTTATTTATTCTGTTTAATTTAATTGGTTTTGTTATGTTTGGAAATGATGGACAGATTTAAGCCTAACAGAGGGATATAAACATATCCAGTTTCAAAATGTACTTAACAATTTTAGTGAAATTCAAATCAGTGAAAATGTAAAAGAGCTCTACATGTGCGTAGTTCATCATTAACATTTAAGCAGACCTTTGAAAAAATAAAAAATACATAAGGGCTCTAAAATATAAGGAAAGCAAAACAAATACCCTCTTGTTTCGGGGGTGGTCTTTTTTAAGGTCTTTTTTTGGTCAACTAAACTTCTAAAGGGGTTGTTACATTCAAAGTGCCTTCCTGAGGTGGGATACATATTTCACTGGAATGGCCCTCGGCCTTCCCTTATATCGAAATTGTTCACCTTTTCTCAACAACATCTTATTTATTCTCATTTTGAAAAAAGCGTGATATACAAACCTTATTCTGATGTCAAAATTTTATTCACAATGCTTCTGAACACGTGTCTATATATTTATATATACACTTTCATTTTACAATCGATTTTTTTTCTTTCTCTATGTCTATACACTGCAACCTAAACCTGGTACCTTCTCTTTTTATTCAAGAGTAAAATCCTCTCATCCAATTCAGGCTTCTTCAATCCTAGAAAAGCAACGATGAGATAATGATAAAATGACCATCTGTACATATTTTACATCATATTTCTGTTGTAAATTTAATTTTTAACAAACAGGAAGTTTTGTATCCTTTGTACATGTATATAAAGAACGAACTTCTGATAGCAATTAAATAAACTGAATCATATATGTTGTGAAAAAAAGCGTTTTTTTCTGTCAATCTGTAGCATTTGTAATCTATAATGCAAGCTTCTGCTCTTACCTACCGAAATGTATTCTTCTATGGCTGGGTCATTTATTTCTGGCTGTGCCATAGTACTTTCCATGTCTAATTCCTTTCAGTAATCTGTGAAAGGTATCACATTTTGTCTGTAAATAATAACCAATGTGATTTGCACATCTTGATATGTTATATAATTTATGATAACAATGCATAGATAAATGAGTGTTCTTGTATTTAGGAGACATTTTTAATGTTAAATTCTAAAGAATACTAAGCATTTTTATAAGTTTCTTTTCTGGTAGGTGTTATGTTTATCAAAATTAAGACAAAAGGTACACTTTTTCTAAATAAAATATATCTGAGATAGATCAACATGAAGGTTTTACGATCATCTTGCACGGGCTAAGGTAACAACCGTTATGCAATACTTGTATTCTATTTCGACATCTCAACACTATAGACTGTTGGTTTGTAAAAGCATATGTTTGTAAAAAAAACTTCTAAGTCATTTAATGTTTAGCAGTAACAATACCTTCTTTGCTCACTTTCAGTTCCCACATTTATTGGTGACAAGAGCTTATCTAAAATCTTAATCTGGACTGGTAGAGTCTGTTTTATTATATTTGGCACACAGAAGTCACATCATGATGATATGCTAAAAATAAATGTTGTCAAATATGTTTTTGTTTCATGAATTTCATATTTATAATAGTCTTGTCATAATTGTCATTTGTCACAAGATTCTTTTAAACTTTCAGGGAACAGTTCTAAAGCATTTTTCAATATTCTGACTCTGGAGAATCTGGTAGCAATAAAGATTCACTAACTTAAGTTAGTTTAATAAGTCACTTTATGAATTCAAAAAGACAAAAAGGAGCTTCATTTTATCTTCAGGTTATTGATAAAAATACGAACAAAGTGTTCTATTTGCTCCTTTGATCATATACCGGTAGTATGTGTTCAATTTACTATTTATACTTGTCAATACATTGTTACGAAGGCTAAATAAGTTTTAAGGTAGTTAAAAAAACTCAACAGGGTCCCAAAATATGGTCCGTATCGTCCCCAAATCCGTATCATCCATGATTCAGTCAATGGTCGCCACTTTAAATTCAGTATCAATATCATTCGAAAGCAATCAATTAAAATTGTTAAAGACACTGAAAACAAGCTGAAAGTTTAACTTCCATCTCGACCAGGAAGTTATATGTGTGCATCGCAAACGCGGGTACCTGCATGTTTATGTTAATTCAAATCACGGAAGGGAACCGGTCTAGCAGAGGTTTTATAAATTCAGCAATACGTACTAGATACATTTAATTTAGAATACTGCTGAGGTATGACGTCGGATATTATCAAACAAATGTACATTGCATTCATTTCTTTCAATTTGCTGTTAAACTCTACTTGCGTGGTTTGCAATCCAGTGAGCGACTTCTGTCCAGGTATGAATTAATTTGCCATCTTTCGCACTAGCTCTAGCTTGCAAATTTCACTTTCTTTTTTGTGTAGAAAACAATCGTACACCAGTCTGGCTTAGAACGGGGGTTGGGGTGTAGTTAGATATCATAAGGTGAAAACGCAGACTTGTCTCCGTGTACTGAATTTAACATAGTGTAGAATCCTGTTAAATTTAGAATGTAATGTAACAGGGCAAAACGTGTTTCTTAAATTTTAAAGTTGCAGCGGTGGGAGGGGGGGGGGATTTATTCAGTTAAAGTTTTTTGAAAAGTTTAAAATACAACGTATACGGAAATTGTAAAGCTTGACCAAAGGGATCTTTATTTAGCCACACTATTGGGTACAAGGACACAAAACAAGGAAGTAAACCAAAGAATGAATCATTTTACATGTACAAGCCTGGTCCGAAATACTATATAAACTTGAGTGTTTACATGTAATTGTAAAAACAGAATTCATTGGCGTTAAAGGGGCTGTGCTCCGGATGACAAAAAAGAAAGTTTTCTTGTATTATAAATTTCTTGTAATATTTATGACTAATGTTTAAAAAATAACTTACTGACAAAAAATAAGTCAAACAATTACATTATAAATTGATTTTTCCCTTTCAAAGTGCTATACCGTAACGCGACGGTATAACTATATCGTATAAGATTTAAAGTAAATATCTGTAATATCACATGCGCGATGGTGGTGACAGTAAAAGCGTTGGAAATATTTTGTTAACATGAGGGTCCAGAGTTCAAATCAGGCTGGAGCGAAAATATTTTTTTTATTCTATTTTGACTTTTATAATCAGTTTTGAAGTAAAATATTATGTTGTTACAATCTCACGGTATCTAAATATATAATTTATGGAAAAAAAATTATGTCAAATTTGGAGTACAGCCTCTTTAAAATCCCGCTTGTGTCTTGAAGTACATTATTATAGTTTGTATATGGTAACCATATGATAGCTTGGATGTTAATTTATGATTAGTTCATTTTGGCAGTTAATTAGATATATAGTTGATAAACTGTTATCAGTTTTTTTTGTGGCTGTGTGTCGCTACTCTACAAGAATCAGATTTTGCTGATAGTTTTTTTTAGATTTTGCTGATAGTTTTCTTTAGACTTGATTATTATGGTTATGAGTACAGACAACGACAGCTTTATGCCAGCTCCACAGGAGTAGTTTGGTTAAAAAAATTGATTTCGTACGGGCAAGGGCCTCCACTTAAATTCATTTCTGAAAAATAGAAATTTGAAAGTCTCAAATCTGCAATCTTAATATATTGCGGTTAAAACAAGAAGATATAAAATAATTTCATTCAATGTCACTACCTTTCAATTATGGGTAATATTACTACTGTACTGTTTGTCATATCCCGTTCCTTTCAACTTAAGAATTTTGTAATTTTAAATGGTTTCACCAGGATCATAGTCAATCTTTTTAATTTCACTCTCATAGAAGGTTACTTTGATTTCATCTTCCTGTTGATTTCCCAGTCTGTTTACTTGCAAGGCTCCCCTGTGGTACCGATTGAAAATGTTACTTCACCGGTATAGGCCTCGCCATGGGCTCTCGAAAACACGGTACGTAGATAACTAATGCGAACATGAGCACCAGTCTTAAATTTGTTGGTCTGAGTTAAGTTTTCACTTTGCCTTTGTTCAGATGATTTGAAAAGTACGTCGACAGTACATGTCGTATCACTTCTGCTTAAATATTCCTTCACAGTATAGTTTCAAGGAAAATGATTGAACCGTTCAGTGTCAAACAGTTTTATTCAAAGTGATCACTATCCGTGACGTCTTCATGATCAGAATACTCCAGCTCAAATAAGTCTTCAAAGGCACTTTTTCTTCTAGACACCACAAGCTGACTCCTTGACTGCGAAAATCTTTCATTTGTTGGACAATGCCACGGAGAGTAGTATTTGTCATCAGAGGAAACCAGTATTATTCTAATAACCTTTGGTTTCTCTCGAAGAAGTATTTCTCTCTGTATGGTTGTGTACATTCTTCCTCTTCTTTGGCTGCAGGTTTTGCATTTTTTCCTTTGTATTAGTATTGGTTGTACAATCTGTTGTATCTATCTTTGCTATAGCTTTGAGCAGCGTGTCATAATTGCTTATAGCCCTTGTTATCTACGTCTTCACCATTTACATCATTACTTTCTTCATTTCTCGCCTTTAAGTTGGTTGTTCATTGTTTTTCGGACACCATCTCCTTTTCACGTGTCTCTGAACATCGTATGTGGAACTAAACAGTATCTCCAATCGTCACTCGCCTGGGCTTTTTGTGCTATTCTCCCTCTTCATCTTTGTAAACAGATTTTTTTCTTCTTGGGGGCGGGGTCTGGTGCATTTGTTTACAAAATGAAAACAAAACCTTCATTCTAGATACAACATTTTAATCAGGTCTTCACGAAACTTGGCCTACATATTCGTCTTAATAAAACCTTGGATGAGTACAAATCTGGGTCATGCGGGTTCACAAATTTGATAATAAAATGCCCTTGATGGTATTGAAAATATTGCGAACATACCATTAATAAATAGGTAAATTGGCCAAAATTTAGAAATTCCAGGTTGCTGAATTGTTCCAAAGAAGAAGTGGAATTGATTATATTTTAATTGTTCTTTTATTTTGATATCAAAAAGAACGACCAGCCGCAATGGTAAGCCGTTCTGTGATGTTCAGAAAGAACAGTTAGCTGTTCTGTCAATATCACAAAAAGTAGTAAACTGTTTTGTTAATAATACAAAACTTTCAGCCTTCGTATAATAAAACAAAACTTTTTCTCGTAGACTTGTACAACCATGTGACAAATATCGTCTAGAAAATGGTCATTATCAAACCACGATCCTTGGACAGAATCAACAAAAGAACAGCAAACTAGATGACTAAGAATAATATAAAACAGAAAACATTATTTTGTATTGTATAATCATTACATAATAATTTCTTGATAAGAATGAAATTAGAAATTGCAATGCATATACTTTCAAATGCAAGACGGAGGAAAAGCCCATCATGGCGAATGGAGCCTCGAGTACAAGGACGGATATAGATGTATTTTGAAGTGTCACCATGGCTACACACCAAGCGGATGTAACGTTTTACGGAAAGTTGGCTACGAAGTATGGAACCACGACGTAACGACCTGTCAAGAAGGTGGCTTAGCTTAAATTCATATCTAATTACATAAATATAAGATGTAATATTGTATATTGTTAGAAAATTCTAAAAAAATGACTGGGAGATACTTTGGATGATTTCTCGGATTAATTAAAACTTTGGCCACGTATTACATTGCCAAACGCTTTCTTAAACCAGAACGTTGATCATTATATTGTTGTATCAATGTGGTCTGCTGTACAAGCTAGAATGAATGTAATGTGCCGTGCGATTCAAAACTAAGTCACCGTTTTAGATAAAAAAAAACCTCGTAAAGACAATAAAAGTCACATGTATGTCTTAATCATGGTATACCTGTATCTGTATGTTTGTCTTGATATCTGAATTTTAAACTGGTTTATGTGAGGTTCACAATCTACTCTAGAAGTAACTGTTAATTAAACTTTGGCTTCCTTGATGTAGGCTGACTTTATATAAAGGGTTTATGGTATAAAAAAAACTAAAGCAAAGGAAAACCTTGCAAAAACCACAGAGACTACATTTTTGACCTTATCAACAGGAAGGAATGATGGTGTTTGAAACTGCTGGCACAAAGTTTACATATGGGTTGCATGAAATATATAACAGGTTTTTTTATACACTGTTTCAGTAAGAACAATGTAATTCGGGAAAGCGATAAGGTCCATCATAACCCTCTTTTATATTACTTCAGAGAATTGGATTTTCAACAAAAGGTCTGCTTGTATAGGGACAGTCGCGGTAGTTATTGTTTCATCTCCGATACTATTGAAGGCTGCAGGAGTTTTGGTGGTCGGCATTGTTGCAGGCTCTCTTGCAACCAGGTTTATGTCATGGACGGTAGGTAGCTGCTACAGCTTTATATCATTAATGCTGATAACGGACTGCTTTAATCTTTATTATACGGTTTTATACATTAGACCGCACGTCTTTTAGGAGACGAAAATGAGCCAGTGGTTCTGTAGTTATACTCTCCAGACATTTTTGCATTCTCTGTCTGTATTTATTATCTGCACCGATTTTACAGAAGACCGACGGCCCTGTATAGCTTTGTTATTTTAGGTTTAGGGCAAGAGTGCATGAAAACATGCAGAAAACATCCCATTCTGTAGACAAACTTGGTTTTTTTTACAAGCTCATTGTATCGCACTGACTGCTGGAAAATTGGTCTTAAGTCTCACCCGAAAGACATTAACAAGTGATTATAGAAAAGCGCTGGATTGAATTTGCAAACCCGCACAAACACTCATTTATTTGTAAACATCGTTCCTCGTGGAGTCTTTTAACCTCGCTTTTGTCATTAACTTAAATGTGATTACCACTTTGTTTTTTCCGATCATTCAATAGAAAAGAATAATCTTGACATCTTAAGATATGTACAGAGATGGTCATGTTTAATTTTCAGAACGATATCCAAGAAGGGAGTGTGTTTGCATATCTGCAAAGCCTTGGCATGAAAGGAATCAGCAAAGAATCATTTACGTTACTGATATCTCCGGTTGGAAAGACATGCGATGGAGTAATAAGCTACCTGTACCTTGTTGCTTGCAATGAAACATAAAATGGCCCTTTAACCTTGCTCGTATCAGTACGCAAAGTGTACTTATTTATTCAGAGACCTAAAATACCACAGATTAGAAACTCGAAGGGTACACTGTTATATGCTGAATATGTATATTTACTATGTGGAAATTCAGCATGTGTTCAGAGTGCTTAATAACGCGTTGCAAAAGTAAATAAAGTCATCGTTATAATTTGTTAATTTCTTTATGAAAAGAAAAAACAATTTAAGTTGCAGACATTCGAAACTTTTTTTTAAGTTCTGGTTTTTCGTTTGTCATTAAGCAAAGATTTAGATAAAATTATGAATATTGATTGACAAATTTATTTAGTATATGCGAAAATGCTTATAGTCTGTAATATACATTTGACTGTGTGAAAAATGAATGCAAATACTGAAAGATGATTTAATGTTTTCTTTGTTGGAATAATATAGCTTTTTTTTAAATCATAGTGCTGACAAAAAAAATTGAATAAACGGGTTTGAACAGTCTTACAAGATATATTGGTAGGAATTCTTGAAATCAACTTTCATGTCGTTTTCAAACTTAACTGGTTTGTGTGGTGTTTCTGCTTATTATTTTAAGTGTGAGAATTAAAAAAAACTGAGAAGAAAATTTTGACACAAACATTAAATTAAAAAATATTTATCAAATTCGTCAATAATAATTATTAAGTGATTGACATGTTTTCTTTTTCTCAGTATAACAGTACTATGTTGTCCATTCAACTCGTTGTTACTGTTGTTCTTGGACGACGTTTTAAAAACTGGAATACAATATGTATTTAGCATGTTTGTCTAGCCGCAGTGAATGTTGACGTACATAGGTTTTGTGCATTTTTCTGTCCGTTGTCGTTTAAGATTGACATCAAAAGATTTAGCTTTGTGTACGTAGCTGGGCAGATTATTTGGCCGACTGTACATGCTTATGTCAAAATAAGTACCAGTTTCTCTCTAAGAACCCATTTTTTCACACAAGTAGCCAGATTTGATCAGCCAGGCGTGATCCATTACCCTTTTAATAAGAGAAAGTGAAGTTTACATTACCAGGTTGCATGTTCATTGACTGGAAGTATTTTACCACTTAGATTTGTGCAAAACACCATCTGCTTGCACACATATTTGACAGTCTAGGTATTGTTTGCATCGTCAAAAGTTCGGTAAATCATTTATTCATTGAAAAAACAACACCACGCTCTGATCGAACTGTTGACTAAGAACGCACAGGGCGAGTGTTATATGTGTCATGGAATACAAGAATTTGAATTTCACTATTTCGAATTTTTGAAATCTGAACTCCAAAAATTTTCATACAAAATATTCAAAACTCTGGAAGATATAAACGATATTTCAAGTACAAACAGATTCACAGCATTTTAAGTAATTTTGACGTCGTTTCAATCATATGACTGGAAAGAAAAACAAAAAGACAGCAGATACTTAAGATTAAACTGAAAAATAGTATCTACCTTAAAGTGTTTATCGGAAAAGTATTTCAAATGCTTTGTGTAATTATGTTATTTAATTTGTGTCATACCAACCAAAGGATTTTTATAAGCCAGTAGTCTAGCTTTCAAAGTCATGAATATTTTATTAAAATGTCTGTACACAGAATGTACACTTTCTTAAAGTTATAATACCATTACAAAATATAATAACAAACATAACAAAATTCAACATTAATCTATTTTTTGCAAATATTCACACCAGTGCATAGACAACTTGCTAAAAAGAAAACTTGATGCCTATATCACTTGTAACTTGACTATGTCCGTGGATGTCAGCGGATATAAAAATACTTACGTTTATTTTCAGAAACAGCATCTGACCGATTTAGTAATGGTAAATATTCTCGACATATCGTATTTCTTCCTTTGTGATTTTCACAGCTTTTTCTCAGTATTGTAAAGGTCTTGACGACCACGCTTCGTAGCAAGTTTTGGCCTATCCATCAGTTTGAATTAATTTTGGTTTTGAATGATCCAGTACTGTTGTCTGCGTCACATATTCAAAATCGATCATGTGACATTGACTACTCCTTTTACGGATACTGGCGAAAAGCGTTCGGCATTTTTCGAAGAAATTTAAGACAGTCGGTTTATAAAATATTTTTGATAATTTAATCCTTATGTATCATAAGCATATCTTGTCTTCCAAAATAAAAGTACAGATGGGGTATTGATAATGCTTTTTTAGCATTCTAGAGTTCTTATTAGGTTTATTGTTAAACGATTGCCAGTATTACTATTTTAAATGAATTATATGAAAAATGTTATTTTGCATACATTCAAAACAAAATTTTCTACATGTATTACTTGAAAGAATAAACACAGATATGAGATAATTTAAAAGAAAAAGATGAAAGGGCAATGGATTTTAAACTTTTATATATTTCGTTTAAGGAAGCAGATAAAGACATAAGTGACGGAATGCAGTCTACCTTTCTTTCTTTCTATCTTATAGACAAAAAACATAGAAAGTTCATAGCAAGCACAAAATATAAGAATAATTAAGTTCAATTTCTAGAGAGAGAGAGAGAGAGAGAGAGAGAGAGAGAGAGAGAGTAATGTTTGTTTTGAAGGCATAGAAACAGTATAAATACATCAAAATATTAGACTTTGTTCAATCTTTATGAAAGAATAGAGACACTATATTCTGTTTTAAAGCAGTGGTCATACGTAATTTGGTTCGATAAAATTTTTAAGCGAGGCAAAAAGGTTTGATGCACTAAAATGGCGGAAAAATTTAAAGCGAAAGTAGGTAAATGATCTTTTACTTATTAATATTTCACATCTTATGCTAGGGTGCCTTCGAAACACCACACAACTACTTACTCCTGCATCAAACAAGAAGTTCAACAGGATGGGTAAGTTATTGAATGTTTTAACAGTTACGGAGTGTAAACAACTTGTTCACGTGTCTGTAAAACCTTTAACATGTTACCAATTATTTAACCTTTCTTCCTCCATTTTAATAAGGGAATGTGCCTTATTGAATATAAAACTGGATTTAAGCCAACATATCGTATACAGTAGTGGCTGAGCAACAGAACTTTCGTGTTTCCAAACTGTACGAATGGTGTTTGGTTTCATAAAATAACTGTACATGTCGCAGGTGCGATATTGTTCATCCATAATATCTTAAACATGCAGTGTAAATAAAAGAATATTATATTAACATTGTTGTCATACTTAAGTTATTATACTGTTCAATATACTTACCCTGGTTATACGGCAGAATGCCGTAACATTCAGTTCCGGTTGACTAACGTGACTAACAATATTTATCCTTTCACTTTTCTCCTATTATTCCTTTGTTATGCAAATAATAGTTACTGACGTTATCTATATTTTCGTCCAATGAAATCAGTTGGATATATTTTGAAACGTATATGCAATTTTAGTTTATATAACCATTTTTTGCAGTAATTATGTTTGATTTGTATTAATTATTAATAAAGGGATTGTGTTGTTTACAAGTAAATCTTATTACTTGCTATTATAAATCGCAACTTTTAGTCTTTCATTATTTAAGCTAATGTTTTTTTATGAGCTATTTTGGAAAGTATAATACTTTTGTGTAACTTCATGTCGGCCATATTAATTGTTTACAATGAAATCGATTAGATATATTTATAAACGTTTATGCAATTTTGGTTTATATAACAATTTTTCCAGTAATTATATTTGTTTTGTATATTAATAAAGGGATTGTATTGTTTACAGTACAAAAGATTGTTCATCCCCAGTAGCAGATACAATGTACTCTATTCCCTACCGCTGAGACAAGTCAGCACCGTGTATCGAGAGGGACGTCTGACGCCTCGGTGACATACACATAAAATTTGGCTCGCGCAAATAACCGTTTTGGTTTGGTATGGTTTGTTTGGGATTATTGTCGATTTCAACATCATGTCTGTCTGTCTGTCTGTCTGACTGACTGACTGTCTGTCTGTCTGTTTCTCTCTCTCTCTTATTCTCTCTCTCTCTCCATTCATCTATCCATCCTATCTGGTATATTGTGCAGGTGATCTCGACGGTCAGTCCACCTAACCGATGTCCCTGGATATCTAACATATAATCTCTACACGTGGCTGACTACTTATCCAACATGATTTGCTCTGAATCAGAGAGAAACAAATGACCATGTGACACAATGTCATAACCGAATACAATGTAATTACAAACGGCCCACGCTCGTTGGAAAGGTGGTCTAGTCGTAACGCGTTGGACATTAAACCGAGGATGCAGGTTCGATTAATGCGTGTGCCAATTTTCATGGGCTTTTTTCCACCGTAGTTTTGGTTTATAACCTAGGAAGTTGGAGAACTCTATAGAGTGACTGTACATCTTGCCCGTCAAGGACTTCTCTGGGAGTCTATTTGTAAAAATGAGCTAAAGATATCCCGGAACGCTAGGGATTGTACTTCAATGTTAACGGAGGAACTTACCTGTATGCCTACATACTGGGCAAACTTTACACGTAGACGTTATTTTATTTGGGGTTTTTAACCAGATGGCAGTTTATTAAATTGAAATGGTAAAGCGGTGTTATTTCTAGGCCATAAAGGCTATGTTAATAAAATTTCTGAAACAAAGACTACCCGAGTAATTATTTCAATCATGTCGTATATTCGCATCGAAATTTTAAAACGATCTGCATCATACTGATAATGTTACGTTTCAAAATATATTTTATGTCAGTACTAAACTATTTATCAAACAGGATTTTCAAACAGAGGAATAATTAACTAAGGCTATCCTGGCGACACTATCATGTGAATCACTGCAGTACGCCAATCTGTATGTATCATATGACTTATGTAACAGACAGATTGTCAAACAAGTGGAAAACAAAACAAATTGAGAGTAATAACTTGAGGTCCCCATTGTGATCATGACCATTGTTGCGCATGCACAACCGCCTTCATCGTCGGATAATTACTTCCAACAACCCAGTTACTCTTCGAAAATACAATGTAGTGTTAACGGAATAAGATGCCTTTGGTATCTGACGATGCACTGCATTTTTCATCCTATTTTTGTGAGTTAGTTTTGGTAACTAACATTCGGCTATGGGCGAAAACACATGCAAATTTTCTAAGATTCAGTTGGCAATAACTATTGGCTTACTGACGTGATCGTTGCAGAAAATGGCATTAAATTTACTCAAATATAACTCTTGAAATTATTGTATTGGGAGAAATATGTACGACCGGCGCAAATACCGCTCGTCCTATGGCGGAGATAATTACCCGGACATACTTCACTGAAGAGTAAGTTAGTCACTTAGACACTTTTCCTTCTATAAACCTTCAATAACTTTTTAGTAACTTAGTAAAGGCAAAATAAGTATACAAACTATAGAACATTATCCTATGTTCAATCTTTATTCATAACACTAAAAGACAATATATTCTGTTTTAAACACAAAGAAACACTGTACAGAACACAAAATATAAAACTATGTTAAATCTTTATTCGAAATACTAAGTGATAATATATTCTGTTTTAAACACTACAACAACATATTGGACTATATTCAATTTTTATTCAAACTACTCAGAGAATCGTCAGTACATCATAACGAAGGCAAAATAACAACTTAAAGTGGTGTTAAGAAAATTAATAAGGTCCGTATCTTCATTGAATGTGGTCCGTATCGTACCAAAACATGACCCGTAATATCCATTCCATAATAATTTCGCTCAAAAGCAATCAATCGAAATGGTTTAAGACACTGAAAACAACCGAAAGTTTAACACGTGTTTTTTCAATTTTTATTCCACCAGGGAAGTTATATGTGTACATCTCAACCGCGGGTACCTGTTTGTTTATTAAAGATCAAATTACATAATACCTGTCACGTAAGTGAACCCGTGTAGTAGAAGTTTAATAAACGTCAGCAACACTTAGATACATTCGCAAACCGTTGAGAAATGGCGTCGGAATTTATCAAACGAGTGTACATAACATTCATTTCTTTCAATTTGCTGTTTAATACTACTTGCGATGTTAGCGAAACGTTGAGCGACTTCTGTCCAGGTATGAAATAATTTGCCTTCTTTCGCACCAGTTCTTACATGCACATTTCACCGTACACCAGTAGGACTATGAACGGGGCGGGGTAGTTTAGATATCCTTGCTGCTTCTTGCTATAAATATAAACTTTTGATTGGTAATATCCTAGTATAAGGACATTTGCACAATTTAGTACAGCTTTAAGTTAGTTCCACAGGCGTAGTGTGCTTAAAAATTAATTTGATAATGGCATGGGCTTCCACTTATATTTATTTTGAAAATTAGAAAATTTGGAAGTGTGAAATCTGTAACTCTTACAAAAGACTTTAGGATGGGAACCATTATTGGTTCTACTGATTATATTTTTGCATATTCTTTGCTGCTCTATTTTTGCATGTGTCTCAGGTCAGAGGTTTGCAACCTCCACTGTCCGGTCATAATCTTATGACTCCTCTCCGCGAAGAAAAGTGACCCCTAACTAAGAATTTTGACCTTCATAACGACGCCCATTTATTTTATTTTTATTTCATTTTTATTTATCTGCTTTTAAAGTAATGGTGGTTGTATCTTTGCATCTACTGTTTGATTTTCATGCATGCACACCATCGATGTTTGCAACGGGTTTTAGGTAACGGTTGTCGAAAATACCATAGACAGTAGTTAAACTCTTCTCTATAGATTCCCTTGATGGCCGTTCCCCTATTTATTCTATATACACAATTATCTTTGACTGGGGCGGAATTTTTGAATTCACCAAAGCGTGATTTTATTTGTACTTATGTCTTAGGTTTAATCGCCATACATTTGAATACCCATTATAAGAATTACTTTTTTGGATTTTATAACTTTGTAGAACGATACATACGACAATCACAGCGATAAGAAAATTTGGGCATTACTATCATAATAATGGCAGACTGTATGTTATATTTAAAACTTCAAGTAAGCATGGTTGTATATTGATTTTTTCCGTTGTATACAAATTCTATTTATATCTAATTCACATGATACAATGTGCTAGGATCTGTGTAATTCAGGTCGTAATTGATTTGCTTGATACTCCAAATAAACAGACGGGAAGTCATTAACAAAAGATTACTTTTCTATGTAAATTCTTTCTTTTTCTATGTCACTTGTTCAAATGAGTCACCATGCATTACCGTATAAAGGGAAGCAAAGCAAAATAAAAAAGAAGACAGCGTACTATTATCGTAATTTATAACAGCATGCTATACGCAATATATTTACAAAGTGAATATATACACACTTTATACATGTGGATATTCTCTCTTAATTTATAAGAAGAAAACATGTACATGTATGATTTAAATTTTTAATCAAACCTTAGTTTTGGTGCATACTTCAGGATATAATATCCTCGGAGCGAAGAATGTAAATACAGACCTTACGCCAAAGCAGCTTTTGCAAACGGTCACATAAGAAATGTTTCAGTATACATGTCAAGTACCTCTATATGATAATCAAATTTAAAAAACGCATGTTGTACAATGTTAAGTGAACTAATAACCAAAACGATAAGAAACATAATTGCTTGTCAAAAACTTTTTAATATTATTTTCAGTCATTCATTGTAACAATCTTTGAACTAATCCTGTCTAAGGCTATTTTGTGAACATCTACTTCAGGTAGAACAACATCTTTGTCACTTTTTCAGCATATTTTTACAGTTCAGAGTAATGCAACGTTATAACAATGGGCACAATAACCAACCTTGTCTGGTTTTGCTTACTCGTGTTCATAGTTCTTTGGACCGCCGCTTGTAAACCTGACATTTTAAATCCATAGAACCTCATTATTGAGATCGCCAACAACATTGCCGAAAATGAGAGTCCATGTCGGCATCAAGCGCTCATGGTTCGAGCTTTTTGGGATTCCAAAAAGTTAAAAGTAATGCCTGCGTGTCGTATACGTAACGTTTACTACATTTGTTGTTGAGTTGGTCTTTGAACTTCCAACGCATTTTAACAAAGTCGTCAGAAACATAGTTGACACATGTCACTTCTTGTCTTTCAGACGTTTCTTTTGTCAAAATAAACTGACAGGTCATCTATGAGATCAACCATGTTTGACATGTTTGAGTTTCGAACGAATTTACTCCCAATTTTCTCTTGGCTGGTGCTCTCAAAACTGATTTTCTCTTTATTTTGTTTTGATCTTGTATATTCACCTCTTTCTAGTAATAAAGTTCTATGCAATTCCTTTTCTGTTATTCCAACTAGTACCAGTCAGGCATCTTGGTTTCCTGTTTCAGTTTGAGAAATATATTT
This sequence comes from Cyclina sinensis, assembly GCA_012932295.1. Classification (NCBI taxonomy): domain Eukaryota; kingdom Metazoa; phylum Mollusca; class Bivalvia; order Venerida; family Veneridae; genus Cyclina; species Cyclina sinensis. Next base: position 29,144,763 of record JAAONU010000008.1, read on the forward strand.
ACAAACTCTTTTAAATAAACCACCTGCCATCGATTCACAATCATACATAGATGTTTTTTTCAAAATGCGATATATATCTTTTCTATTTGATATCGATTTTGCACTACGTTTTTGACCGCATCAGCGACCAATGTACCTTCTGTCGCTATGACTACATGCGTTCTGTTCTTTTGTTTCCGCGCATGACTGCAGTTATGAAACAACAGTTTCCCGTTACATTTACATGGTTAAACTTGAAGTAATAAAGCTTTCGAGGATGTGACTTGACACTTGATGAGACCCTCGTATTCATCTAGTTCTATGAAGTTTTCTCTGAAGAATATCGTGTGAATTAATGGAATATCTTTCGTCTGATTTACCCAATGATAGAGGGATGTTACGTCATAATAATCTACTGATTCGGTACTTGAGGCATCTTTGTACAGAGTATAGGCCGCTGTTCAACCACAGAAAAAATGCATCACGTGGCTCTTTGGCGAAACTATATCTAACGTTTCGTGAGATTTCAGGGAGAGGCTCTGATATTACATTATTGGAATGGGTCTATAAAGTCGTCATGAAATGTTATGGAACTTCGTCTCAAACTGTCATCGTCTGACTTGCAGTTAGCTAACAGCTCATGTTGGAACTACATCATAAATATCTCACAGTCTTCTGCTTCCATAAAATCTCGATAATAATACGAAATATCAGGTAGCCAATCTAGTACTACGTGCTGATTTTTTATATTTCTTTTCACATTTAATTACATGTATGTCGTTTTGTGAACATATTAAGTCAATGAAAATGAATGTTGTCACATTCTGATAGCCTTCCTCAATGGACAGAGGTTCCTCTCCCAAATTTTATTTTCCTGCAAGCATTTACTCTAGAATTTTCTACGTGGGTATTGTCTCTGATCGATACTACCAATTTCATAGAACTTCCTCTAGAACTCAAATGACGTCACTCTAAATACGCGGTAGATATATTCCTTTATCTAAAATGTTCCAGTGAGGGAAGTTGTGAGGGCAATCTCTTTGGATCACAAAGCACCTGGTGACCCCTTCTATATACTTCACGAAATCGATCCGGGAGGGAATTTTAGGATAATTCCAGGGAAATGCTACCGACCTCTCTGATTTTTTTCCATTCCGGTCAAGGAGATGATTTAGGCTACACAAATTTAAAACCTACATTTGATGATATAGAAAGTTTCATAGTTTCATAGTTTCATATTAATGCATATTCTAACCAAGTTTGATAGGTATTTTAGTTCAAACTGACTTTGATCCTGTTCAACGACGGTAAACGTATTGAGACACATTTATATGAGTAACCAAACAAATTCATAATGAGTAAAAGCTTTCTCTAATCGAAAGCACACGTCCACCGAGATATTAATGCAAATTTTACATACGAAAGTGACTCTGAAGCTATACTGTGCTTGAAAACAAGAATATATAGAATTATTTTATTCAATGTCACTTACTTTCACCCAGCAGTTCAACTTTTTGTTAATGTTTCTGTTGTACAAAGTAATGTTTGTTATGTCCCGTTCTTCTGAACATAAGTATTTTGTCAATTTTAACTGGTTTATCAGGATCATAGTCAATCTATTTAATTTCACTCTCATAGAATGTTCCTTTGATTTTATCTTTTTGCAGATCAGTGGGAGGTGTCTCCTGTGGTACAGATTGAATTCTATAAACACTTCACCGGTGTAGGTCTCTATGTAGGCTTTATTAAACACGGTACGCAAATGACTATTGCGTACATGGTCACTTATCTAAAAAATTGAAGGGTCTTTGTTTAGTTTTCATTTTGTCCCGACTTTATACAAATAAAGTCGACAATTTCACTTCTTCTTCATTTCTTCTTCATTCTTTTTCAAACTATTGTCCGGTGATTTATTTGTAACTTCAGCTATATCTTGAAACAAGTGTATATAAACGTAATTATTTTCACATTTAATAGTCACGATGACTATCTCTAATATTGACGCTTTGGTTACATAGATAACTATTTCAGATACTGAGGCCTTGTTTACGTAGATGGATATCTCAGATATTGACACCTTGGTTACATAGATAGCTATCTCAGAAACTGACACCTTGGTTACGTAGAAAGCTATCTCAGATATTGGCGCCTTGACTACGTAGATTGCTATCTCAGATACTGACGCCTTGGTTACATAGATGGCTATCCCAGATACTGACGTCTTGGTTACGTAGATGGTTATCTCAGATACTGACGCCTTGGTTACGTATATAGATATTTCAGATACTGACGCCTTGGTTACGTAGATGGCTATCTCAGATATTGGCGCCTTGATTACGTAGATGGCTATCTCAGTTAATGACGCCTTGGTTACGTAGACGGCTATCTCAGATACTGACGTCTTGGTTACGTAGATGGCTATCTGAGATACTGACGACTTAGTTTCGTATTTGGCTATCTTAGATTTTCACGCCTTGGTTTTGTTCTAGGCAAGAAAATTTTTGACGCCGCTTTATGGCATCAACTTATTTTTGCCCGAAACACTTGGCCCGAAATGCAGTGAAAGACACACAAAACTTGCAGGGTGTGGGGGATCGAAATAAATTTGTTTTCAACATTCCTTTCAAGGAACCTGTCTTCACAGTTTAGTGTTTAAGAAAACAAATGATTAAATCGTTCAGTGTCACATAGTTATATTCATCGTCCACAAAATCTGTGTCTTCTCCGCTTTCATCACCACCAGAATCCTCCAACTCTTATAGCTCCTCAAAGGTGCTGTTGTTTTTCAACCATAGATGGCAAGCTAACTGCTTTACTGCGGAAGTCATTTAGTTGTTGGACATTGCTTCTGTTGGTAGCATTCGTCATCAGTGGAAACCAGTTTATTTCTAATAACGTTTGTTATCTCTCGAAACAGTCTTCCTCTCTGTATGGTTGTGTTTGTTCTTCCATTTTTAGGCTGCATCATCTGCATTATTTCCTTTGTCCAAATATCGATAGTATAATCTGTTGTATCTGTCTTTGCTTTACATGTAGCTTTGAGCAAAGTTCCATAGATGCATATTACCCTTGTAATTTTGTAATCTTCCACGATTTAGTCAATTATATCATCACTATCATTTTTTCTCTCGCATTTTAGCTGCTGGTTCATCGCTTTTCGAACACCATCTCCTTTTTACGTGTCTGATTGATTCTGTAAACGAATTCAATTCATGATTTAACTTACCCAGATATGAAAATAACTCAATATCTAGGTAAGTAAAGGTGACTGCTCATATATTTTAATGTTAAACAAATTAAGCTGAGGATGCCCTAGCAACTGCAGAACTTCAGTTTGTTTAAAACATTAACCGTCTTATAATTAATTACGTCTGTTTCTTGCAGCGCGTTAGATGTACGTCGATCTGATTTGCGAAACTTCTCGAATGACATTGAAATTAACTTTAAAAAACAACTACCAGTTTGAAAGATTTCATTTTGGAAACAGGTCGGCATTCGAGTAGTTTTAAATGACTTGGAATCATCCAATGTCACCGAATGTGGTAGGCGGATCAGAGCTGCCATTGCTGGATTTGTTTTATTAAGAAAACTCTTTGAATGATACTGAAAATATTACATACTATTTATAAATAGTTAAATCGGCCATTTTTTTGAAATTCCTGCTTGCTGATTCGGTCATAGATAGAGGCGGGGTGAACTATATTTTAACTGTACCTTTATTTGTATCAAGTTTGATCATTTTTGTGTATCTCTTCACAAGACCTTTGTTCTTTTCAATCAATAGAAGCCATACTATATGTCCGCTTTTTGCCGTAGGCTTGTACAGCAATGAGATAAAATATCACCTAGAATTCGGTCATTATCAAAACAAAATCCATGGCCAGATTCCTTTATTATTTTGCAGTGTATCATCATTACCTAATTCTTTCGTAATCAGAAAGGTGGAATGAAGGTACAAATCGTAATGCACATATCTATCTTTCATTTACTAGGCGAAGGAAAGGCCCACCATGGCGAATGGAGTCTCAATTTCAAGGACGGATACAGATGTATATTGAAGTGTCACCATGGCTACAGACCAAGCGGATGTAACGTTTTACGCAAAAATGAGCAAAAAGAATGGAACCACGACGTAACGACCTGTCAAGAAGGTGACTTAGCTAATAAATCTATGTGTTTGGTAAATAATAGTTAATCCCACCGGGAAGTCTTTATGCTATACTGTCCACAAAAAGGGGATATTATTATTTTGTTATGATTTGGGAAACCTACTCTTTATAGGCAATCATCATGTATATTTTTACAATGGTCGTTAATGTGTACATAGCGTGGTCAGTAAAGTATAGAAATCTCGTTCAAATTTGTGCTGCGCACGTGCAACTTCCACACATGAGGGTAAAACACGGCTTTTAACATTGAACGAAATTATAGTAATTGTGACTTTGGTTGGGCAAAACTTTCAGAATATTGTGTTGTGTAATTGTCAAACACAAATTCACAATAAAATTTGCGATTGGAATTATGAGACGTCTAAAGGAACGTCAACGTTGGCGGGCGATTGGTATGCTCTCGACTGGAAGTACACAGGCCAAAGCTGCATCTGACTTTAATGTTTCACAGTCTGTTGTCTGTCAATTGTGGCCACGCTATTAAACAACTAGTGATGTGATTGATATTTTAAGGAATGGACGTTCAAGATGTACTGACGTCCGAGACGACCGCTATGTTGTTCATCAAGCTCTCCGTAATAGAGCACTGACTGCCAACCTTCAACAACGCCTTAGACATGTTAGAGAGGTCAATGTGTCGAGACAAACAATCAGAAATCGCCTTCACTCAAACGGTCTTAACGCATGGCGTCATCAAGTGGTCTTACAGATGTCAGCAAGGCATCGTCATGAACGTTTGGTGTGTGTAGAGAGCGACGCCGGTGGAATATTAACCAGTGGCCAGAGGTGATGTTCAGTGACGAATCCAGATTCAACCTAGACTTTCGTGATGGTCGAAGAAGAATTTGGCGTCGCCCAGGAGAAAGTTTTACAGATGCTGCTAAGGTTGCCCACGACCGATATGGGGATGGTCCGTTATGGTATGGTGTGGTATCACTATGACTGCCAGAACACAGCTGCATGTGTGCCAAGTCAGTGTGACCGGTCAGTACTGCCGTGACAAAATGCTGGTTGGGCATGTCATGGCATGTCAAGTTTGTTCAGTGTCATGGCCAAGAATTCATCCGAGGATGATAACGTCAGGGCCCATAGAGCAAGACTTGTCACTGACTTCCTGGAAGAGCACTTTTCCGTACATTACCATTGCCAGCGATGAGCCCAGCCTTATCACCTATTGAACATGTGTGGGACATTCTTGGAAAATGTGTTCGAAGACGTGTTCCTTCACCCAGAACGTTAAGTGAGCTCGGTGTGGCGCTGCAGGAAGAGTGGGACAAAATGCCTCAGCACACCAATCAGTCGTCTTACTGGGAGTATGAGACGTCGTTGCATAGCATGTTGCGAAAACAGAGGTGATCCAACACGTTACTGAGGGCGTGTGAAAATGATGATGTGAACGTAATGACTTTGGACGCTGTTTAAAGTACCTAAAGATTGTCCTAATGAATAATTTTGTTTAATTGATTAAATAAACACCAAAGTAAGGGTTTTCTTAATTACTCGCAATAACAATATTATCTACAATATCCCTTACTTTTTGTGATCAATATAGTTTCAGAACTTTTTACAGAGCTAGGATATGTAAGAATTATCGAGGGGCATTACGTGGACATGACGTTCTCTGTCGTTCCTCGTTTGTCGTAACAGATATAACCTTAGAAGTTTTCCCTAGAAAAATTTCTTGCTCAGGATTAAGTATGGGTCAAGTAGGTTAAACATCTTTGTGAAAGTTCTGAAAAAAGAAAACCATGAAAATATGCTTAAACTTAATTTGAAAAATACCGATTGTTTCGATGAATTATCGGATAAATTCAAACGTTGGTCAAGTATTACACAGCCAAACACGTTCTTCAGCAGCTAAGTGGAAAACCTTGTGAACATTTTTTTCGACCCGATCTTAATGAAACACAGTCAGAATTTTCGACTTGGTCACTTCTCGACAAGAATTTTGGTTATGATATTTTTTGAAGGTGGTCTGCTGTACAAGTAAGAAAAAACGTGATGTGCCGCGTGCGATTCAAAAATAAGTCACCGTTTTGATCAGACGAGAACATTCACGTGTATGACTTAATCATGTTATGTCTTATTCTTTACGATCTTTATGTTTATCTTGTTGATATCTCAATTTCAAAATGGTTTTGTTAATTGGAGACTACTCTATAGGTAACACTTTGACGCATTGTTAATGAAATTTTGTCTCTTAATTTAGCTGTTAAATACTGTGTCAAATACGTATATGGTCAAATAAAGGTCGCCAGCTCAAAGCAAAAATTCTGCAGACGAATGTCATAATTGGTAATATACTTTCACTTTCCTTATGATTTTTTAACAACTGCCTTGGTGATCTATAGGTGATATCATAAGAAGGGTTTTGTTTGGTTTAAAAAAAAACTAGATCAAAGGAAAAACTGGAGAAAATCATAGAGGCTACATGTTTGACCCAATCATTAAACTAGTAAGAAAATATTCTTTGAAACTGCTGACACTAGGTTTAAACTGACTTGCATGAAATGTTACAAAATAAAGGTAATTTTATTTTAATATTACAGATCTTTATCTAATATTTTCAGTAAGTACAGTGTAATTCAGGAAGGCAATAAAGGCCCGTCATGGCCCTCTTTCTTATTACTTTCAGACAGTTGGATTTTAAGCAGAAAGGCTGCTTGTATAGCGGCAGTCAGGGCAGTTATTGTTACATCGCCGCTACTGTTGAAGGCTCTAGGATTTTCAGCAGCTGGAATTGCCGCAGGCTCTCTTGCAGCCAAGTATATGTCATGGGCGGTAGGTAGCTTCTACAGTTGTACATCATTAAAGCGACTGACTCACAGATGGGCCGACAGTGAAAAACAAAAAGAAAATGTTTATACATCAAGAAATTCTAGCTGTAATTGTGAAGAACATATTCAAACTAAGTTACTGACTCTTTTTTGGTACAGAAAATTAAAACACAAAGTTTTACACACTTTTATCGTTAAAAGTTTACTCCGTTAGTCACGGGTTTGATACTTTAGCTATAGATTAATTTTGACGAAATTTGATAACTTGTCTCCGTGATTGAGTGGTGAAGATCTTCGCTCTATATTTCACTGACCTTAAGGTCATGCGTTCGAATCCTGGTAAATTAAAACTTTTTGTTTCCAGTTTTCATAGTGTATAGAAGAATAATATTACATTTTTTTCCAAAGTATATTAACTTTTCTTAAATTTTAAAGAAAAACAAAAATTCAGTGAGTCAGTCGCTTTAACGCTTGTCTCCACTCCCCCGTTTTTTCAGAGCTGAAAGAAATGAACCAGTGTCCATTTTCAAAAAAGTCCAGTGTATAACTACTGCACCATTGATTTACCCTATATATTTCAACAACATTCACCCATGTACTTGTAATACTCGGTCCTCGTGACGTCATTTATCCTCGCTTTGGTATCCTTAACCTAAAGATGATCTCCACTTTGATGTTATGGGCAGCCACTGGAAACAAAACAAACATGTGATATTTTAGTTGCATCACTCATATTCACGTTTAATTTTCAGGGACCTTTTCCAAAAGGGAGTTTGTTTGCAGATCTGCAAGGAATCAGCCTAGAACAATTTAGCTTACTTATATCTCCGATAAAAAAAATATGCGAAGGAGTAATATACCTTTCTTCTACTGATTGCGAGGAAGAGTAAAAAATGGACTTTTAACTTTGCTCATATCAGTATGCATAATATATTGATATATTCAGAGACCTTAAATACAACAGGTTAGAAACTCTTTATGGTACGCTTAAACATTGTACATGTATACGGCAATAAGTAATGCTAAATAATGTATATAAAGTCATTGTTATAACTTGTTTATTTCTGTATGAAAAAGAAAAACATTCGTTTCAGACATTTGAATCTTTTTATATTATTTTAAATTTGTCATTGAGCAAAGATGTAGAAAAATGCGCATATCGATTAACAAATTTATTTAGTGTGCGAAATGCTAATAGTCTGATCAGGGCCTCAATTAAGGCACTGGACTGATATGTACGTCTGTGTGACATGCAAATGCTAAAATAGTTTTTATATGTTTTCTTTGTTTAAATGGTATACGGTTTTGTAATTCTTAGTGTTATTAGATTAACTCTTCTTAAGACCATAGTGAACACAAGACTTTCAAAATCAGTGCTTGAAATTTCTAGTCTTAGAAATGTATCGTTGAATATTCGTGAAATCAATGTTCTTCTTTTTCTAACTTAACTGATTGGTGGAGGTATTTTAGATAAATGTAGAATAACACTAGCTTGCATATACATCGACTGTACTTATTTCTACTACTTGGATCAGTGCATAACATTACCAGATGTGTACAAATATATATAACTTGTAAGATCGGTAGAGAATTTTACCAGCTTTACAGGTTGTTTTACATTTTCTTATCTCAGGGCAGAACATTACCAGCATGTATGTACATCGATTGAAAGTTGCTTTTCCCCCGCTTTTTCTCCCCGCTTATATCAGTGCACATAATAAAAAGTCTTTGTTATCAAGAGTGTATCCGCTGAAAGATGTTACCGTCTGAAGTAAAAACTTGATAATTATCAAAACTATAATTATTTTTAGCGTCTTGTAAGTAATAGTGGCTTCTAGTGTTTTTTTTTTCTTAGTAACTTCCACCGGGGCCATATTAAGCACTGCTTCCGTACAGTCAAATATAAACTGAATTTTATTCTTGATGAAATCAAATCTTTTTTTTCCTTATTTGTGAGTTTGTTGTTGTGGTTGTAGTTTTTTTGGACTAAGTTTTTGGACTTTTTCTTTTATACTATTTGTTCTTTTGATCATTTTTCTCTATTTCAAAATTTCTAGGATTTATTTGCTGATCAAGATATATATTAAAAAATTCATAGTCAAAGCTTTCTTACTAGATATCTCAGTAAAAATTTATCGCTGGGAAAAAAACAAAAAGATTTTTTATCACCTGGTAAGAATTAGCTAGTCAAGTCTGGCAAAATAAAAAACTGAATCAATGAAATAAAAGTGAGCATTTACAAAATCTTTTTGGACAAGTTACTAGGAAAAATGTATAGATATTTTCACATAGTAGCAGAAGTATATGAATATATAATTTAAACAATCTAGCCTAGTGCCAGGCTGTTTATTAAATAACTGGTCAAAAAATGTAAAAGATACGTTGTCAGATTTAGGTCTTGCATATTTATGGAATAATAATTATATTACAAATGTGCATGTTAATACTAACATACAAAGAGTATATGATCGATAACTGTAACAATGATGTGCTGAACGTAGTACTTTTTTTCTAAATTAGAATGCAACAATTTATTTAAAAATGAAATTACGCAAGAGAAGTATTTGTGTTAATAATATGAAACGTCGTAAAATGTTATCAAGGTTTAGATGCTCTTCACATATATCAGCATAAGAAGAGGGTAGATATAGGAATATTGAAAGAAACCAACGTTTAAGGTGGCCGAGTGCTTTGTAGGTTGGGGCTACAAAGCTAGCGTCCCGGGTTCGATTCCTGGTAGCGACTGAGTTACCAACTGGTTTCCCAGGACTGGGTGGTAACCTAACCGGGTACTGTTTCCAGCAGTATCGGCCTGGACTGGGGATCGGGGAAATAAAATACACGCACCGTGGAGTCTTCTGGAAATAAGTTGTTCAATCCACACCAGGTGGGACTTTCGTTGACTACCCACGTTAAATAAGAAACCTGTACTTTATGTACCAAATGCAATATGAAACAAATTGAAACTATCCTTTTTTATTAGTATGTCCATGTCATAATGACTTGAGGAAATCATATTTTATTGCTCATGGCCTAATATAAATGGATTTATATCAATAATTAAATGTACAAACAGAAATGTAATTGATAATTAAGCAAAATTTGTGTATTCAGCGATTCAACTAAGAATTGAACCTAGGTAATAACTGTGATTTGAAATATTATATATTCACTGAGAAATATGCAAAGTATATTGTATTTATCATACTTTTTCTGCACTGTATGTTGTACCGCAAAAAGTTACTTAGTGATGCACTTGTATAATGTTTGTTAATAAAGTATTTTATTTAATGCTAACCAGTGAAATACTGAATTCTATCAGTGAGATATATTCATATCAACTCACAGTGTGAGTGATATAGATTCTATATAACTCACAGTAGAAATGCCGCACTACTTTTTCAATTACCTCCCTTGGCAGTTTGACAGTTACAATGAATTGTCTCCCTTACCTGTCGAAAACATAAACAACTGTTACAACAACAACATATCCGTCTGCTTTAATAAATTTTAATAAGAAAAATATACAGTTTGACAAAAAGCTAAAAGTAGAAAAGAAATCAAACAGCATCTCCTTCTCAGTGGCAAGGTAATTTTCCATCATATTTCACGGAAATGTTCCTTACATACCCCTGCTTTAAAATTGCTTTAAACGGTTCTGTTCCATTGAACAAAACGACCATCGGAGCTAAAAATACATTTTCCTCAATATCTGGCTTCAAATGACATCTCTTTACAACCTGTTATCAAGAAATTGCCTCTGCCCCATAGATTGTTTTTGTATAAAATATGATATCTTTGAATATCTTCAGTTAGAAAATGTAATGTTGCATCTGATGTTTGCTTAACGGTGACCCTCAGGCAAAGAACTCAGGTGAGCGATCCAGGGCCATCATGACCCTCTTGTTTTTTTTTTTAATATTAAAGTACTATTTTGCCCATTCAACGCGTTCTTGTTGCTGCTGTTGTTTGACATCGTTTAGGAAACTGGAATACGATATGCATCGTACATGTCTGTCTACACGCAGTCAACGTTGATGTACAATAGGTTTTGTGTATTTTTCTGTCCCTTGTCTTTTTTATATCCCCGAAACAAGGTTTGGGGGATATATACGAGTCACCCGGTGATTGGTCGGTCGGCCGGTCGGGTCGTTCCTTGTCCGGAAAATATATGAAACTACTGGTTGGAATTCAATGCAACTTCAAAAATGGCCAAGCACAATGAGTGGATTTGCAGTGTACAAGAGCTATAACTCTATCTTCACTATTTGCACAGTTATTGCCCTTTGTTGGTTTTCCTTGCCTGGGGCATAACTTGAAAACTACTGGTTGGAATTCAATGCAACTTCATAAAATGGTCAAGCACAATGACAGGAAGTGCAGTGGATAAGCTATAACTCCATCTTCAGTATTTGCACAGTCATTGCCTTTTGTGGTTTTTCTTGTCCGGAGCATATCTTGAAATGTAATGGTTGGAATTCAGTGCAACTTCATACAATGGTCAAGCACAATGACAGGAAATGCAGTGTACAAGAACCACAACTATCTTTAATTGCCAACAACCATAACTCTATTTCAATTCTTTTACAAGTATTCTGTTACTAATAACTTCCTCTGTTCCGAAGCAGTCTTGCGGGGTATTAAGCACATTAAGTGATAGCTCTAGTTTATGTTAAAGACAACAAATGATTCAACTTCATGCACGTAGTTAGGCAGGAATATCCGACCGTCCGTACAAGCTAATACCAAGATAAGCCTCATATTCACTCTATGAAACCACCAACTTTATCACGTAAATAACCAGATTTGAACAGCCAGACTTGAACGCATCACCCTTTTTTTTTTTTTAAGTGAAGTTGTAAGCACAGAACCTTGGGTATCACAGCTCGGGCTTGACCGCTCTGACATGTACAATGAATTTAATGCTTACACTCGTAAGCCCTTGCACTAATGCATATATCACTATGGTAGATCATAAACAGCTTGCCTGCAAATATATTACCTCATTGCATTACGTCTGAAACTACTGTGCCTTGGGGTTTGATATTTGGCATACAGGTTCACTTACAACTCCTCTACAAGGTTGTTCAAATTATGCCCCTGGCGTCATTAATGGTCTCAGAGGGTCACTTGATTACTATAAAGGCATATATAGGGAAAACTTTTAAACTCTTCTTCAGTAAAACAGCTCATTTTTTATGAAACATTGATTCATTATAGATAAAGATACCAAACTGATCTGTCACTCAAATTCCAAGGTCAAAGATCTATGTAAAAGGTTAATAATACTTTGCAGCATCATTCCAGTGACTTTTATCATTCGGCGGTGGATATCAGTTGATCGAATTTGCTTGTTGAAATCTACAATTTTAGGAATAAACTCTGAAAATATTAGAACAAAATCTTCAACGCTGTTGAAGTTATGTTAGATTTTTCAAGTATAACCATGGATATATTCACATCATTTTGACGTCGTTTTTTAATCATTGTCTTATTGACTAGATAGTTAAGGAACAGATACAAACACTTAAGATTAAACTTAAAAAAGAGAAAAACATCAACTTAAATGTCTATTTCATCTCAAAAAGTATTTCTACATTTCTAATTCTAACTTATTTTTATTAAACAAGTTGCATAACAACCAAAGAATCTTCTTGTTTAAACCAATAATCTATGTTTCAAAGTCAGGTACGTTTTATTAAAATGTCTGTACATGATTATTACTACCCATATTTTCTTGAAACAGAATGTACAGACTTTCTTAAATGAATTTATATCATAGAATAATACTGTACATAAATTCAAAACGCATTAATTGGAAGTAATAAAGATAAAATGGGCAATGATTCAAAAACTTTTATAATTTTTGTGTGTGTAAAAAAGTAGGTACAGCCATAAGTAACTGAATGAAGTCCAAGCTATTCTTTCTATCTTAACGAAATAAAACATGAAATATTTATAATTATGTTTCCATGCTACCACAGATACGACTATGATCAATCTTTATTTAGGGACAGTATATTCAAAGAAACAATATACAGACCACAGAAATATTAGACTACGTTTAATCTTAAGTTCAAACACTAAGAGACAAACTATTTTGTTTTTAAAGGATAGAAACAATATACATGTCACAGAATAGTAGACTATGTTCAATCTTTATTAAAAAAACACTAAGAGACAGTAGATTCTGTTTTGAAGGCACAGGACACAGTATACATGTACTTAAATAATTGTAAACATGACAATGTTTCATAAAACATCTATCGCTTCTGCTTATGGTACAAAATATTGTAAAAAGGAATTGAATATTGTAAATCGGAACTGCAGTACAACTGGTATACTTCAAACAGAAACATTACTTAGCAACCGCTTGAATTATTATGCTCTTTTGTATTTTTTTTCTGTTTAATTTAATTGTTTTATAATGTTTGGAAATGATGGACATATTTAAGCCTAACAGAGGGATAAAAACATATCCAGTTTTCAAAATGTACTTAACATTTTAGTGAAATTTAAATCAGTGAAAATGTAAAAGACTCTACATGTGTGTAGTTCATCATTAACATTTTAGCAGACCTTGAAAAATAAAAATTAAAAAAAAAAGAACATAAAGGCTATAAAATATAAGGAAAGCAAAAAAATACTCTCTCGTTTCGGGGTGGTCTTTTTAATGTCTTTTTGGTCACTAAACTTCTAAAGGGGTTGTTCTATCCCAAAGTGCGATACATATTTCACTGGAATGGCCCCTCGGCCTTTCCTTATATCGAATTGTTCACCTTTCTCAACAACATCTTATTTATTATCATTTTGAAAATTTTATTCACAATGCTTCTGAACATGTGTCTATATATTTATATACAGTTTCATTTTGCAATCGATTTTTTTCTTTCTCTATGTCTTTACACTGCAACCGATATCTCAAAATTCTTTTCCTCTGAACTCCTTAGTACCTTCTCTTTTTATTCAAGTGTAAAATCCTCTCATCCAATTCAGGTTTCTTCAATCCTAGAAAAACAATGATGACAAAATTATAAAATGGCCATCTGTACATATTTGACATCATATTTCTGTTCAAAAATTTAATTTTAACAAACACGAAGTTTTGTATCCTTTGTATATACAGAAAGAACTTCTGATAGCAATTGAATAAATTAAAAGTTTTCATCTGAATTATATATTTGTGAAAAAAGGCGTTTTTTGTTTGATTTTTGTTTGTTTTTGTATTTTTCTCAATCTGTAGCATTTGTAATCTATAATGCAAGCTTTTGCTCTTACGTACCGAAATGTATTCTTCTGTGGCTGGGCCATTTATTTCTGGTCTAATTCCTTTCATAATCTGTGAAATGTATCAAATTTTGTCTGCAAATAATAACAAATGTCATTTGCACATCTTGATATGTTATATACTTTATGATAACAATGCATAGAAAAATGAGTGTTTCTTGTATTTATGAAATATTTTTAATGTTAATTCTAAAGAATACTTAGTATTTGTATAACTTTCTTTTCTGGTTAGGGTGTTCTGTTTATTCAAAATTAAGACAAAAGGTACACTTTTTCTAAACCTGAATATATCTGAGATAGATCAACATGAAGGTCTTACAATCACCTTGCACGGACTAAGGTAACAACCAATATGCAATACTAGTATTCTATTCCGACATCGCAACACTATAGACGGTTGGTTTGTAAAAGCATATGTTTGTCAAAAAAACTTCTAAGTCATTTAATGTTAAGCAGTAACTATACCTTCTTTGCTCATTTTCAGTTCCCACATTTATTGATGACAAGAGCTTATCCTCGTATCTAAAATCTTAGTTTGAACCTGGAAGAGTCCGTTTTATTATATCTGGCACAAAGAAGTCACATCATGATGATATGCTAAAAATAAATGTTGTCAAATATGTTTTTGTTTCATGAATTTCATATTTATAATAGTCTTGTCATAATTGTCATTTGTCACAAGATTCTTTTAAATTTTCAGGGAACAGTTCTAAAGCATTCATCAATATTCTGACTCTGGAGAATCTGGTAGCAATAAAGATTCACTAACTTAAGTTAGTTTAATAAGTCACTTTATGAATTCAAAAAGACAAAAAGGAGCTTCATTTTATCTTCAGATTATTGATAAAAATACGAAAAAAGTGTTCTATTTGCTCCTTTGATCATATAGTATGTGTTCAATTTACTATTTATACTTGTCAGTACATTATTACGAAGGCTAAATAAGTTTTAAGATAGTTAAAAATTCAACAGGGTCCGTATCGTCCTAAAATGTGATCCGTATCGTCCCAAAATATGGTCCGTATCGTCCACAAATCCGTATCGTCCATGATTCAGTCAATGGTCTCCACTTTAAATTCAGTATCAATATGATTCGAAAGCAATCAATTAAAATTGTTAAAGACACTGAAAACAAGCTGAAAGTTTTACTTTCATCTCGACCAGGAAGTTATATGTGTGTATCGCAACCGCGGGTACCTGCATGTTTATGTTAATTCAAATCACGGAAGGGAACCGGTCTAGCAAAGGCTTTATAAATTTAGCAAGACGTACTAGATACATTTAATTTAGAATACTGCTGAGGTATGACGTCGGATATTATCAAACAAATGTACATTGCATTCATTTCTTTCAATTTGCTGTTAAACACTACTTGCGTTGTTAGCAATCCAGTGAGCAACTTCTGTCCAGGTATGAATTAATTTGCCATCTTTCGCACTAGCTCTAGCTTGCAAATTTCACTTTCTTTTTTGTGTGGAAAACAATCGTACACCAGTCGGGCTTAGAACGGGGGGGTGTAGTTAGATATCATTAGGTGAAAACGCAGACTTGTTTCCGTGTACTGAATTTAACATAGTGTAGAATCCTGTTAAATTTAGAATGTAATGTAACAGGGCAAAACGTGTGTCTTAAATTTTAAAGTTGCATGTGGGGGGATTTATTCAGTTAGTTTAAAATACTACGTATACGGAAATTGTAAAGCTTGACCAAAGGGATCTTTATTTAGCCACACTATTGGATACAAGGACACAAAACAAGGAAGTAAACTAAAGATTGAATCATTTTACATGTACAAGCCTGGTCCGAAATACTATATAAACTTGAGTGTTTACATGTAATTGTAAAAACAGAATTCATTGGCGTTAATATCCCGCTTGTGTCTTGAGGTACATTATTATAGTGTGTATATGGTAACCATATGATAGCTTGGATGTTAATTTATGATTAGTTCATTTTGGCAGTTAATTAGATATATAGTTGATAAACTGTTATCAGTTTTTTTTTTTTGTGGCTGTGTGTCGCTACTCTACAAGAATCAGATTTTGCTGATAGTTTTCTTTAGACTTGATCATTCTAGTTATGAGTACAGACAACGACAGCTTTATGCTAGCTCCACAGGAGTAGTTTGGTTAAAAATTGATTTCGTACGGGCAAGGGCCTCCACTTAAATTCATTTTTGAAAAATAGAAATTTGAAAGTCTCAAATCAGCAATTTTAAGATATTGCGCTTGAAACAAGTAGATATAAAATTATTTCAAGCAATGTCAATACCTTTCAATTATGGGCAATATTTCTACTGTACTGTTTGCCATATTCCGTTCCTTTCAACTTAAGAATCTTATAATTTTAAATGGTTTCATCAGGATCATAGTCAATCTTTTTAATTTCTCTCTCATAGAAGGTTCCTTTGATTTCATCTTCCTGTTGATTTCACTGTCTGTATACTTGCAAGGTTCGCCTGTGGTACCCATTGAAAATGTTACTTCACCGGTATAGGCCTAGTCATGGGCTCTCGAAAACACGGTACGTAGACAACTAATGCGAACATGAGCACCAGTCTTAAATTTGTTGGTCTGAGTTAAGTTTTCACTTTGCCTTTGTTCAGATGTTTTGAAGAGTACATCGACAATACATGTATCACTTCTGCTTAGATATTCCTTCACAGTTTAGTTTCAAGGAAAATGATTGAACCGTTCAGTGTCAAACAGTTTTATTCAGAGTGACCACTATCCGTGTCGTCCTCGCTTTTGTCATGATCAGAATACCCCAACTCAAATAAGTCTTCAAAGGCACCTTTTCTTCTAGACACCACAAGCTGACTCCTTTACTGCGGAACTCTTTCATTTGTTGGATAATGCCACGGAGAGTAGCATTTGTCATCACAGGAAACCAATATTATTCGAAAAACCTTTGGTTTCTCTCGAAGAAGTATTTCTTTCTGTATGGTTGTGTGCATTCTTCCTCTTCTTTGGCTACATTATTTGCATTTACTCCTTTGTATTAGTATTGATTGTACAATCTGTTGTATCTATCTTTGCTATAGCTTTGAGCAGCTCGTCATAAATGCTTATAGCCCTTGTTATCTACGTCTTCACCACGTACATCATTACTTTCCTCATTTCTCGCCTTTAAGTTGGTTGTTCATTATTTTTCGGACACCATCTCCTTTTTCACGTGTCTCTGAACATCAAATGTGGAACTTAACAATATCTCCAATCGTCACTCGCCTGGGCTTTTGTGCTATTCTCCCTCTTCAGCCGCAATGGTAAGCCGTTCTGTGAATATCAGAAAGAACAGTTAGCTATTCTGTCAATATCACAAAAAGTAGTAAACTTTCAGCCTTCGTATAATAAAACAAAACTTTTTCTCGTAGACTTGTACAACCATGTGACAAATATCGTCTAGAAAATGGTCATTATCAAACCCCGATCCTTGGACAGAATCAACAAAAGAACAGCAAACTAGATGACTAAGAATAATATAAAACAGAAAACATTATTTTGTATTTATAATCATTACATAATAATTTCTTGATAAGAATGAAATTAAAATTGCAATGCATATACTTTCAATTGCAGACGGAGGAAAAGCCCATCATGGCGAATGGAGCCTCGAGTACAAGGACGGATATAGATGTATCTTGAAGTGTCACCATGGCTACACACCAAGCGGATGTAACGTTTTACGGAAAGTTGGCTACGAAGTATGGAACCACGACGTAACGACCTGTCAAGAAGGTGACTTAGCTTAAATTCATATCTAATTACATAAATATAAGATGTAATATTGTATATTGTTAGAAAATTTAAAATAGTGACTGGGAGATACTTTGGATGATTTCTCGGATTAATAAAAATTGTTGCCACGTATTACATTGCCAAACGCTTTCTTAAACCAGAAAGTTGATCATTATATTATGTCAATGTGGTCTGCTGTACAAGCTAGAATGAATGTAATCTGCCGTGTGATTCAAAACTAAGTCACCATTTTAGATCAAAGGAAAACCTTGTAATGACTTTATCATGTTATACCTGCATCTGTGTGTTTGTCTTGATATCTGAATTTTAAACTGGTTTATGTGAGGTTCACAATCTACTCTAGAAGTAACATATTTGATCGATTGTTAATTAAACTTTGGCTTTCTTGATGTAAGCTGACTTTATATAAAGGGTTTATGATATAAAAAAACTAAAGCAAAGGAAAACCTTGCAAAAACCACAGAGACTACATGTTTGACCTTATCAACAGGAAGGAATGATGGTGTTTGAAACTGCTGGCACAAAGTTTACATATGGGTTGCATGAAATATATCACAGGTTTTTTTATACACTGTTTTAGTAAGACAATGTAATTCAGGAACGCGTTAAGTCCATCATGACCCTCTTTATATTACTTCAGAGAATTGGATTTTCAACAAAAGGTCTGCTTGTATAGGGACAGTCGCGGTAGTTATTGTTTCATCTCCGATACTATTGAAGGCTGCAGGATTTTGGTGGTCGGCATTGTTGCAGGCTCTCTTGCAGCCAGGTTTATGTCAGAGACGGTAGGTAGCTGCTACAGCTTTATATCATTAATGCTGATAACGGACTGCTTTAATCTTTATTATACGGTTTTAACATTAGACCGCACGTCTTTTAGGAGACGAAAATGAGCCAGTGGTTCTGTAGTTATACTCTCCAGACATTTTTGCATTCTCTGTCTGTATTTATTATCTGCACCGATTTTGCAGAAGACCGACGGCCCTGTATAGCTTGTTATTTTAGGTTTAGGGCAAGAGTGCATGAAAACATGCAGAAAACATCCCATTCTGTAGACAAACTTGGTTATTTTACAAGCTCATTGTATAGCACTGACTGCTGGAAAATTGGTCTTAAGTCTCACCCGAAAACATTAACAACTGATTATAGAAAAGCGCTGGATTGAATTTGCAAACCCGCACAAACACTCATTTATTTGTAAACATCGGTCCTCGTGGAGTCTTTTAACCTCGCTTTTGTCATTAACTTAAAGGTGTTTACTTTTTTTTTCCGATCATTCATTAGAAAAGAATAATCTTGACATCTTAAGATATGTACAGAGATGGTCATGTTTAATTTTCAGAACGATATCCAAGAAGGGAGTGTGTTTGCATATCTGCAAAGCCTTGGCATGAAAGGAATCAGCAAAGAATCATTTAGGTTACTGATATCTCCGGTTGGAAAGCATGCGATGGAGTAATAAGCTACCTGTACCTTGATGCTTGCAATGAAGCATAAAGATGGCCCTTTAACCTTGCTCGTATCAGTACGCAAAGTGTACTTATTATTCAGAGACCTAAAATACCACAGATTAGAAACTCGAAGGGTACACTGTTATATGCTGAATATGTTATTTACTATGTGGAAATTCAGCATGTGTTCAGAGTGCTTAATAACGTGTGGCAAAAGTAAATAAAGTCATCGTTATAATTTGTTATTTTTTATGAAAAGAAAAACAATTTAAGTTGCAGACATTTGAAACTTTTTTTAAGTTCTGGTTTTCGTTTGTCATTAAGCAAAGATTTAGAGAAAATTATGAATATTGATTGACAAATTTATTAGTATATGCGAAAATGCTTAGAGTCTGTAATATACATTTGACTGTGTGAAAATGAATACAAATACTGAAAGATGATTTAATGTTTTCTTTGTTGGAATAATATAGCTTTTTTTAAATCATAGTCCGTACAAAAAAAATGAATAAACGGTTTTGAACAGTCTTACAAGATGTATTACTAAGAATTCTTGAAATCAAGTTTCATGTCATTTTCAAACTTAACTGGTTTGTGTGGTTTCTGCTTATTATTTTAAGTGTGGAATTAAAAAAAACTAGAAGAAAATTTTGACACAAACAAAATTAATAAATATTTATCAAATTCGGCAATAATAATTATTAAGTAATTGACATGTTTTCTTTTTCTCAGTATAACAGTACTTTTGTTTATTCAACTCGTTGTTACTGTTGTTCTTGGACGACGTTTTTAAAACTGGAATACAATATGTATTGAAGCATGTTTGTCTAGCCGCAGTGAATGTTGATGTACATAGGTTTTGTGCAATTTTCTGTCCCTTGTCTTTTATGTTAGATATCAAAAGATTTAGCTTCGTGTAAGAAGCTGGGCAGAATATCTTTCTGCTAATTTCTCTCTAAGAAACCATTTTTCACACAAATAGCCAGATTTGATCAGCCAGGGTTGACCCATTACTCTTTTAATGAGAGAAAGTGAAGTTTACATTACCAGCTTGCATGTTCATTGACTGGAAGTATTTTACCACTTAGATTAGTGCAAAACACCATCTGCTTACACACATATTTGACAGCCTGGCCATGGTTTGCATTGTCCAATGTTCGGTAATTCATTTATTCATTGAAAAAAACACAAACCCTTTGATCGAACTGTTGACTAACAACGCACAGGGCGAGCGCTATACAAGAATTTGAATTTCACTTTTTCGCATTTTTGAAATCTGAACTTCAAAAATTTTCAAACAAAATCTGCAACACTCTGGAAGATATAAACGATTTTTCAAGTACAACCAGATTCACCGCATTTTGACGTCATTTCAATCATATGACTAGAAAGAAAACCAAAAAGATAGCAGATACTTAAGATTAAACTGAAAAGATAGTTTCTACTTTAAAGTGTTTATTTTATCAGAAAAGTATTTCAAATGCTTTGTGTAATTATGTTATTTAATTTGTTTCATAGCAACCAAAGGGTTTTTTATTAACCCATTGTCTAGGTTTCAAAGTCTGGTACATTTTATTAAAATGTCTGTACATGATTATAAGTACTCTTATTTTCTTGACACAGAATGAACACACTTTCTTAAACTTATAATACTACTCATTAACAAAATTCAACATTAAGCTATTTTTTGCAAATATTCACACCAGTGCATAGACAACTTGCTAAAAAGAAAACTTGCTGTCTATATCACTTGTAACTTGACTATGTCCGTGGATGTCAGCGGATATAAAAATACCTACTTTTATTTTCAGAAACAACATCTGACCGATTTAGTACTGGTAAATATTCTCGACAGATCGTATTTCTTCCTTTGTGATTTTTAAAGCCTTTTCTCAGTATTGTAAAGGCCTTGACGACCACGCTTCGTAGCAAGTTTTGGCCTATCCATCAGTTTGAATTAAGTTTGGTTTTGAATGATCCAGTACTGTTGTCTGCGTCACATATTCAAAATCGATCATGTGACATTGACAACTCCTTTTACGGATACTGGCGAAAAGCGTTCGGTATTTTCCGAAGCAATTTAAGACAGGCGGGTCATAAAATATTTTCGATCTTAAGCATATCTTGTCATCCACGAAAAAAAGTACAGATAGGGTATTGATAATGTTTTTTTCAGCATTCTAGTGTTCTTATTTGATTCATTTTTGATAACGATTGCCAGTATTATAACTTGAAATGAATTTATATGAAAAATGTCATTCTGCATACATTCAAAACAAAATTTCAACATTTCTGGAAGAAATAAACACAGATGTAAGATACTTTAAAACAAAAAGACGAAAGGGCAATGGATTTTAAACTTTTATATATTCATTTAGGAGGCAGATAAAGACATAAGTGACCAAATGCAGTCTACCTTTCTTTCTATCTTATAGAAAAAACATAGAAAATTCATAATTGTGTTTTCTAGCAACCACAGATATAAGAATAATTTCAAACTTAGAGAGAGAGAGAGAGAGAGAGAGAGAGAGAGAGAGAGTAAAATCTGTTTTAAAGGCACAGAAACAGTATACATATAACAAAATATTAGACTTTGTTCAATATTTATGAAATAAAAGAGACACTATGTTCTGTTTTAAAGCGGGGGATAGAACGTAATTTGGTTCGATAAAATTTTAAGCGAGGCAAAAAGGTTCGATACTAAAATGACGGAAAAATTGAAAGATTAAAATATCAAATGATGTTTTACTTCTTAATATTTCACATCTTATGCTAGTGTGCCTTCGAAACACCACATACAGTCGGCGAGGAACTTATTTCTTTGTCAGATTATAGAAATAAAAACAAGAAATTCAACAGGATGGGTAAGGTATTTAATGTATAACAGTTACGAATGTAAACGACTTGTTCACATGTCTTTAAAACAGGTTAACATGTTCCCAATTATTTTACATTATTTCCTCCATTTTAGTAAAGGAAATGTGTCTTATTGAATATAAACTGGATTCAAGCCAACAAGTCATATACACAAGTGGCTGAGCAAAAGAACTTTCGTGTTTCCAAACTGTACGAATGATGTTTGGTTTCATTAAATAAATGTACACATAAAATTTGGCTCGTGCATGTAACCGTTTTGGTTTGGTATGGTTTGTTTAGGATTATTGTCGATTTCAACATCATGTCTGTGTGTCTGGTATTTGTCTGTCTGTCTGTCTGTCTGTCTCTCTCTCTCTCTCTCTCTCTTTCATCCATCCATCCATCTATTAATCCTATCTGGTATATTGTGCAGGTGATCTCGACGGTCAGTTCTAACCGGTGTCCCTGGATATCTAACCTGTAATGACCAGTTTCTCTACACGTGGCTGACTACTTATCCAACATGATTTGCTCTGAATCAGAGGTGAGAGACAAATGACCATGTGACAAAATGTACGGGATAATTGTAATGGTAAAGCTGTGTTATTTCTGGGCCATGTTAATAAAATTTTTGAACAAAGACTAACCGCGTAGTTACTTCATTTAAGTCATAACTGACGTAACCGGTGATAGATATTCTCCCAATCCAATAATAATGTGATAATTGGTATAAATACAGGGTATAAGCTACTTTCGTATTAAGTACTTGCGTGGCAGCCATTAAATGTATGTCGCCATGTACTTCATCTCACTGCTGAATATTTATTTTAAAGACCTCTAGTACTTTGAGATTAATGATCTCCAAGTGCAAATTTCTCAGAAAATAAGATAAAAAAACAAAAATAAAAAACAACAACAACAAAAACAACATGTGCTCTCGATGCTGATGCACTTGAAATATGTGACGTTATCCGTTTCTGACCACAAAAAAGACACTATCAAACCGTGCATTCAAAACTCCATAATGTTTATCATGTGTTTTAACTATTGGCGCGGGGGCGTACCTTTTTGCTAGAGGGGCAAATTTAAACATTATTATTTCCTTTCAAAATAACGAGTTGTCTTATATTCTCATCGAAATTTGAAAACGATTTGTTACGTTTCAAAATGTATTTTATGTTAAGTACTAAGCTATTTATCAAACAGGATTTTCAAACAGAGGAATAATTTACCAAGGTATCCTAGCGAAACTATCATGTGAATCACTGCGTACGCCAATCTCTATGTATTATATGACTCATGTAACGAACAGATTGACAAACAAGTGGAAAGTAAAACAAAATGAGAGTAATAAAAACTGAGGTCTCCATGGTGATCATGACAATAGTTGCGCATGCACAATCGTCTTTGTCGTCGGATAACCAGTTCCAACAATTCCGTTACTCTTCAAAAATACAATGTAGTGTTAACGTAATAAGATGCCGTTGGTATCTGACGATGCACCGCGTTTTTCATCCTAGTTTTGTGAGATGGTATTGGTAACTAACAGTCGGCTATGGGCGAAAGAACATGCAGATTTTCTAAGATTAAGTTGGCAATAACTATCGCCTAATTGACGTGATCATTGC
Source organism: Cyclina sinensis (assembly GCA_012932295.1). NCBI lineage: Eukaryota > Metazoa > Mollusca > Bivalvia > Venerida > Veneridae > Cyclina > Cyclina sinensis. The sequence continues at coordinate 29,168,668 of JAAONU010000008.1, forward strand.
AGAATATGGCATAAAATTTACTAAAATATAACTCCGTGAAATTATTGGATTTGGAGAAATATGTACGGTCGGCGCAAAAACCACTCGTCCTATGGCTGGGGATAATTACCCGGACAGAGTTCACTGAAGATTAAGTTAGAGAAGATCTCGGAGAAGAAAGTACCACATAAAGATAGTAAGGTTGTGTTGATTTCGGGTTTTCAGGCTTTTCATGATGACCAAAGTCGAACCACTTGAGTACTAACGTACGCTCCTGCTAACTTTTTGGAGCGTACAGATAATTTATCGCACCGTCACCATTCTTACACAATAAATTTTAGACTATGGAGTTTCCACTGTAAACCTCTACCCCCAAAAATGTGTCATCTAGTTCCAGTATGATATGTGTGCGAAGTCATAAGACATTAAACATTAACAATTTCGGTTCGAAATTAACGATTTCGTCTCCGACGGAACATAAACAACTGCCACTTTTCCTTCTATAAACCTTCAATAACTTTTTAGTAACTTAGTAAAGGCAAAATAAGTATCATACTATAGAACATTATCCTATGTTCAATCTTTATTCATAACACTAAAAGACAATATATTCTGTTTTAAACACAAAGAAACACTATACAGAACACAAAATATAAAACTATGTTAAATCTTTATTCGAAATACTAAGTGATAGTATATTCTGTTTAAAACACTACCACAACATATTGGACTATGTTCACCTTTATTCAAACTACTAAAGAATCGTCAGTACATCATAACGAAGGCAAAATAACAACAAATGTGGTATTAAGAAAATTAATAGGTCCGTACTTCATTAATGTGGTCCGTATCGTACCAAAACATACCCGTATTATCCTCTCCATAATAATATCGCTCAAAAGCAATCAATCGAAATGGTTTAAGACACGAAAACAACCTGAAAGTTTAACACGTGTTTTTTCAATTTTTATTTCAACCAGGGAAGTTATATGTGTACATCGCAACCGCGGGTACCTGTTTGTTTATTAAAGATCAAATTACATAATACCTGTCACGTAAGTGAACCCATCTAGTAGAAGTTTAATAAACGTCAGCAACACTTAGATACATTCGAATACCGTTGAGAAATGGCGTCGGAATTTATCAAACGAGTGTACATAACATTCATTTCTTTCAATTTGCTGTTAACACTACTGCGTGGTTAGCGAAACGGTGAGCGACTTCTGTCCAGGTATGAAATAATTTGCCTTCTTTCGCACCAGTTCTTACATGCACATTTCACCGTACATAGTAGGACTATGAACGGGCGGGGTAGTTTAGTATCCTTGCTGCTTCTTGCTACAAATATATACTTTTATTGGTAATATCCTAGTATAAGGACATGTGCACAGATTAGTACAGCTTAAGTTAGTTCACAGGCGTAGTGTGCTTAAAATTAATTTGATAATGGCATGGGCTTCCACTTATATTTATTTTTGAAAATTAGAAATTTGAAAGTCTGAAATCTGTAACTGTACAAAAGACTTTAGGATGGGAACCATTATTGGTTCTACTGATTATATTTTTGCATATTTTTGCATGTGTCTCAGGTCAGAGGTTTGCAACCTCCACTGTCCGGTCATAATCTTATGACTCCTGTCCGCGAAGAAAAGTGACCCCTAACTAAAATTTTGACCTTCATAACGACGCCCATTTATTTTATTATTTCATTTTTATTTATCTGTTTTTAAAGTTATGGTGGTTGTATCTTTGCATCTACTGTTTGATTTTCATGCATGCACACATCGATGTTTGCAACGGGTTTAGGTAACGGTTGTCGGAAACACCATAGACAGTAGTTAAACTCTTCTCTATAGATTCCCTTGATGGCCGTTCCCCTATTTATTCTATATACACATTATCTTTGACTGGGACGGAATTTTTGAATTCACCAAAGCGTGATTTTATTTGTACTTATGTCTTAGGTTTAATCGCCATACATTTGAATACCCATTATAAGAATTACTTTTTTGGATTTTATAACTTTGTAGAACGATACATACGACAATCACAGCGATAAGAAAATTTGGGCATTACTATCATAATGGCAGACTGTATGTTATATTTAAAACTTCAAGTAAGCATGGTTGTATATTGATTTTTTCCGTTGTATACAAATTCTATTTATATCTAATTCACATGATACAATGTGCTAGGATCTGTGTAATTCAGGTCGTAATTGATTTGCTTGATACTCCAAATAAACAGACGGGAAGTCATTAACAAAAGATTACTTTTCTATGTAAATTCTTTCTTTTTCTATGTCACTTGTTCAAATGAGTCACCATGCATTACCGTATAAAGGGAAGCAAAGCAAAATAAAAAAGAAGACAAGCGTACTATTATCGTAATTATAACAGCATGCTATACGCAATATATTTACAAAGTGAATATATACACACTTATACATGTGGATATTCTCTCTTAATTTATAAGAAGAAAACATGTACATGTATGATTTAAATTTTTAATCAAACCTTAGTTTTGGTGCATACTTCAGGATATAATATCCTCGGAGCGAAGAATGTAATACAGACCTTACGCCAAAGCAGCTTTTGCAAACGGTCACATAAGAAATGTTTCAGTATACATGTCAAGTACCTCTATATGATAATCAAATTTAAAAAACGCATGTTGTACAATGTTAAGTGAACTAATAACCAAAACGATAAGAAACATAATTGCTTGTCAAAAAACTTTTTAATATTATTTTCAGTCATTCATTGTAACAATCTTTGAACTAATCCTGTCTAAGGCTATTTTGTGAACAATCTACTTCAGGTAGAACAACATCTTTGTCACTTTTTCAGCATATTTTTACAGTTCAGAGTAATGCAACGTTATAACAATGGGCACAATAACCAACCTTGTCTGGTTTTGCTTACTCGTGTTCATAGTTCTTTGGACCCGCCGCTTGTAAACCTGACATTTTAAATCCATAGAACCTCATTATTGAGATCGCCAACAACATTGCCGAAAATGAGAGTCCATGTCGGCATCAAGCGCTCATGGTTCGAGCTTTTTGGGATTCCAAAAGTTAAAAGTAATGCCTGCGTGTCGTATACGTAACGTTTACTACATTTGTTGTTGAGTTGGTCTTTGAACTTCCAACGCATTTTAACAAAGTCGTCAGAAACATAGTTGACACATGTCACTTCTTGTCTTTCAGACGTTTCTTTTGTCAAAATAAACTGACAGGTCATCTATGAGATCAACCATGTTTGACATGTTTGAGTTTCGAACGAATTTACTCCCAATTTTCTCTTGGCTGGTGCTCTCAAAACTGATTTTCTCTTTATTTTGTTTGATCTTGTATATTCACCTCTTTCTAGTAATAAAGTTCTATGCAATTCCTTTTCTGTTATTCCAACTAGTACCAGTCAGGCATCTTGGTTTCCTGTTTCAGTTTGAGAAATATATTTACAAACTCTTTTAAATAAACCACCTGCCATCGATTCACAATCATACATAGATGTTTTTTTCAAAATGCGATATATATCTTTTCTATTTGATATCGATTTTGCACTACGTTTTGACCGCATCAGCGACCAATGTACCTTCTGTCGCTATGACTACATGCGTTCTGTTCTTTTGTTTCCGCGCATGACTGCAGTTATGAAACAACAGTTTCCCGTTACATTTACATGGTTAAACTTGAAGTAATAAAGCTTTCGAGGATGTGACTTGACACTTGATGAGACCCTCGTATTCATCTAGTTCTATGAAGTTTCTCTGAAGAATATCGTGTGAATTAATGGAATATCTTTCGTCTGATTTACCCAATGATAGAGGGATGTTACGTCATAATAATCTACTGATTCGGTACTTGAGGCATCTTTGTACAGAGTATAGGCCGCTGTTCAACCACAGAAAAAATGCATCACGTGGCTCTTTGGCGAAACTATATCTAACGTTTCGTGAGATTTCAGGGAGAGGCTCTGATATTACATTATTGGAATGGGTCTATAAGTCGTCATGAAATGTTATGGAACTTCGTCTCAAACTGTCATCGTCTGACTTGCAGTTAGCTAACAGCTCATGTTGGAACTACATCATAAATATCTCACAGTCTTCTGCTTCCATAAAATCTCGATAATAATACGAAATATCAGGTAGCCAATCTAGTACTACGTGCTGATTTTTTATATTTCTTTTCACATTTAATTACATGTATGTCGTTTTGTGAACATATTAAGTCAATGAAAATGAATGTTGTCACATTCTGATAGCCTTCCTCAATGGACAGAGGTTCCTCTCCCAAATTTTATTTTCCTGCAAGCATTTACTCTAGAATTTTCTACGTGGGTATTGTCTCTGATCGATACTACCAATTTCATAGAACTTCCTCTAGAACTCAAATGACGTCACTCTAAATACGCGGTAGATATATTCCTTTATCTAAAATGTTCCAGTGAGGGAAGTTGTGAGGGCAATCTCTTTGGATCACAAAGCACCTGGTGACCCCTTCTATATACTTCACGAAATCGATCCGGGAGGGAATTTTAGGATAATTCCAGGGAAATGCTACCGACCTCTCTGATTTTTTTCCATTCCGGTCAAGGAGATGATTTAGGCTACACAAATTTAAAACCTACATTTGATGATATAGAAAGTTTCATAGTTTCATAGTTTCATATTAATGCATATTCTAACCAAGTTTGATAGGTATTTTAGTTCAAACTGACTTTGATCCTGTTCAACGACGGTAAACGTATTGAGACACATTTATATGAGTAACCAAACAAATTCATAATGAGTAAAAGCTTTCTCTAATCGAAAGCACACGTCCACCGAGATATTAATGCAAATTTTACATACGAAAGTGACTCTGAAGCTATACTGTGCTTGAAAACAAGAATATATAGAATTATTTTATTCAATGTCACTTACTTTCACCCAGCAGTTCAACTTTTTGTTAATGTTTCTGTTGTACAAAGTAATGTTTGTTATGTCCCGTTCTTCTGAACATAAGTATTTTGTCAATTTTAACTGGTTTATCAGGATCATAGTCAATCTATTTAATTTCACTCTCATAGAATGTTCCTTTGATTTTATCTTTTTGCAGATCAGTGGGAGGTGTCTCCTGTGGTACAGATTGAATTCTATAAACACTTCACCGGTGTAGGTCTCTATGTAGGCTTTATTAAACACGGTACGCAAATGACTATTGCGTACATGGTCACTTATCTAAAAAATTGAAGGGTCTTTGTTTAGTTTTCATTTTGTCCCGACTTTATACAAATAAAGTCGACAATTTCACTTCTTCTTCATTTCTTCTTCATTCTTTTTCAAACTATTGTCCGGTGATTTATTTGTAACTTCAGCTATATCTTGAAACAAGTGTATATAAACGTAATTATTTTCACATTTAATAGTCACGATGACTATCTCTAATATTGACGCTTTGGTTACATAGATAACTATTTCAGATACTGAGGCCTTGTTTACGTAGATGGATATCTCAGATATTGACACCTTGGTTACATAGATAGCTATCTCAGAAACTGACACCTTGGTTACGTAGAAAGCTATCTCAGATATTGGCGCCTTGACTACGTAGATTGCTATCTCAGATACTGACGCCTTGGTTACATAGATGGCTATCCCAGATACTGACGTCTTGGTTACGTAGATGGTTATCTCAGATACTGACGCCTTGGTTACGTATATAGATATTTCAGATACTGACGCCTTGGTTACGTAGATGGCTATCTCAGATATTGGCGCCTTGATTACGTAGATGGCTATCTCAGTTAATGACGCCTTGGTTACGTAGACGGCTATCTCAGATACTGACGTCTTGGTTACGTAGATGGCTATCTGAGATACTGACGACTTAGTTTCGTATTTGGCTATCTTAGATTTTCACGCCTTGGTTTTGTTCTAGGCAAGAAAATTTTTGACGCCGCTTTATGGCATCAACTTATTTTTGCCCGAAACACTTGGCCCGAAATGCAGTGAAAGACACACAAAACTTGCAGGGTGTGGGGGATCGAAATAAATTTGTTTTCAACATTCCTTTCAAGGAACCTGTCTTCACAGTTTAGTGTTTAAGAAAACAAATGATTAAATCGTTCAGTGTCACATAGTTATATTCATCGTCCACAAAATCTGTGTCTTCTCCGCTTTCATCACCACCAGAATCCTCCAACTCTTATAGCTCCTCAAAGGTGCTGTTGTTTTTCAACCATAGATGGCAAGCTAACTGCTTTACTGCGGAAGTCATTTAGTTGTTGGACATTGCTTCTGTTGGTAGCATTCGTCATCAGTGGAAACCAGTTTATTTCTAATAACGTTTGTTATCTCTCGAAACAGTCTTCCTCTCTGTATGGTTGTGTTTGTTCTTCCATTTTTAGGCTGCATCATCTGCATTATTTCCTTTGTCCAAATATCGATAGTATAATCTGTTGTATCTGTCTTTGCTTTACATGTAGCTTTGAGCAAAGTTCCATAGATGCATATTACCCTTGTAATTTTGTAATCTTCCACGATTTAGTCAATTATATCATCACTATCATTTTTTCTCTCGCATTTTAGCTGCTGGTTCATCGCTTTTCGAACACCATCTCCTTTTTACGTGTCTGATTGATTCTGTAAACGAATTCAATTCATGATTTAACTTACCCAGATATGAAAATAACTCAATATCTAGGTAAGTAAAGGTGACTGCTCATATATTTTAATGTTAAACAAATTAAGCTGAGGATGCCCTAGCAACTGCAGAACTTCAGTTTGTTTAAAACATTAACCGTCTTATAATTAATTACGTCTGTTTCTTGCAGCGCGTTAGATGTACGTCGATCTGATTTGCGAAACTTCTCGAATGACATTGAAATTAACTTTAAAAAACAACTACCAGTTTGAAAGATTTCATTTTGGAAACAGGTCGGCATTCGAGTAGTTTTAAATGACTTGGAATCATCCAATGTCACCGAATGTGGTAGGCGGATCAGAGCTGCCATTGCTGGATTTGTTTTATTAAGAAAACTCTTTGAATGATACTGAAAATATTACATACTATTTATAAATAGTTAAATCGGCCATTTTTTTGAAATTCCTGCTTGCTGATTCGGTCATAGATAGAGGCGGGGTGAACTATATTTTAACTGTACCTTTATTTGTATCAAGTTTGATCATTTTTGTGTATCTCTTCACAAGACCTTTGTTCTTTTCAATCAATAGAAGCCATACTATATGTCCGCTTTTTGCCGTAGGCTTGTACAGCAATGAGATAAAATATCACCTAGAATTCGGTCATTATCAAAACAAAATCCATGGCCAGATTCCTTTATTATTTTGCAGTGTATCATCATTACCTAATTCTTTCGTAATCAGAAAGGTGGAATGAAGGTACAAATCGTAATGCACATATCTATCTTTCATTTACTAGGCGAAGGAAAGGCCCACCATGGCGAATGGAGTCTCAATTTCAAGGACGGATACAGATGTATATTGAAGTGTCACCATGGCTACAGACCAAGCGGATGTAACGTTTTACGCAAAAATGAGCAAAAAGAATGGAACCACGACGTAACGACCTGTCAAGAAGGTGACTTAGCTAATAAATCTATGTGTTTGGTAAATAATAGTTAATCCCACCGGGAAGTCTTTATGCTATACTGTCCACAAAAAGGGGATATTATTATTTTGTTATGATTTGGGAAACCTACTCTTTATAGGCAATCATCATGTATATTTTTACAATGGTCGTTAATGTGTACATAGCGTGGTCAGTAAAGTATAGAAATCTCGTTCAAATTTGTGCTGCGCACGTGCAACTTCCACACATGAGGGTAAAACACGGCTTTTAACATTGAACGAAATTATAGTAATTGTGACTTTGGTTGGGCAAAACTTTCAGAATATTGTGTTGTGTAATTGTCAAACACAAATTCACAATAAAATTTGCGATTGGAATTATGAGACGTCTAAAGGAACGTCAACGTTGGCGGGCGATTGGTATGCTCTCGACTGGAAGTACACAGGCCAAAGCTGCATCTGACTTTAATGTTTCACAGTCTGTTGTCTGTCAATTGTGGCCACGCTATTAAACAACTAGTGATGTGATTGATATTTTAAGGAATGGACGTTCAAGATGTACTGACGTCCGAGACGACCGCTATGTTGTTCATCAAGCTCTCCGTAATAGAGCACTGACTGCCAACCTTCAACAACGCCTTAGACATGTTAGAGAGGTCAATGTGTCGAGACAAACAATCAGAAATCGCCTTCACTCAAACGGTCTTAACGCATGGCGTCATCAAGTGGTCTTACAGATGTCAGCAAGGCATCGTCATGAACGTTTGGTGTGTGTAGAGAGCGACGCCGGTGGAATATTAACCAGTGGCCAGAGGTGATGTTCAGTGACGAATCCAGATTCAACCTAGACTTTCGTGATGGTCGAAGAAGAATTTGGCGTCGCCCAGGAGAAAGTTTTACAGATGCTGCTAAGGTTGCCCACGACCGATATGGGGATGGTCCGTTATGGTATGGTGTGGTATCACTATGACTGCCAGAACACAGCTGCATGTGTGCCAAGTCAGTGTGACCGGTCAGTACTGCCGTGACAAAATGCTGGTTGGGCATGTCATGGCATGTCAAGTTTGTTCAGTGTCATGGCCAAGAATTCATCCGAGGATGATAACGTCAGGGCCCATAGAGCAAGACTTGTCACTGACTTCCTGGAAGAGCACTTTTCCGTACATTACCATTGCCAGCGATGAGCCCAGCCTTATCACCTATTGAACATGTGTGGGACATTCTTGGAAAATGTGTTCGAAGACGTGTTCCTTCACCCAGAACGTTAAGTGAGCTCGGTGTGGCGCTGCAGGAAGAGTGGGACAAAATGCCTCAGCACACCAATCAGTCGTCTTACTGGGAGTATGAGACGTCGTTGCATAGCATGTTGCGAAAACAGAGGTGATCCAACACGTTACTGAGGGCGTGTGAAAATGATGATGTGAACGTAATGACTTTGGACGCTGTTTAAAGTACCTAAAGATGTCCTAATGAATAATTTTGTTTAATTGATTAAATAAACACCAAAAGTAAGGGTTTTCTTAATTACTCGCAATAACAATATTATCTACAATATCCCTTACTTTTTGTGATCAATATAGTTTCAGAACTTTTTACAGAGCTAGGATATGTAAGAATTATCGAGGGCATTACGTGGACATGACGTTCTCTGTCGTTCCTCGTTTGTCGTAAACAGATATAACCTTAGAAGTTTTCCCTAGAAAAATTTCTTGCTCAGGATTAAGTATGGGTCAAGTAGGTTAAACATCTTTGTGAAAGTTCTGAAAAAAGAAAACCATGAAAATATGCTTAAAACTTAATTTGAAAAATACCGATTGTTTCGATGAATTATCGGATAAATTCAAACGTTGGTCAAGTATTACACAGCCAAACACGTTCTTCAGCAGCTAAGTGGAAAACCTTGTGAACATTTTTTCGACCCGATCTTAATGAAACACAGTCAGAATTTTCGACTTGGTCACTTCTCGACAAGAATTTTGGTTATGATATTTTTTGAAAGGTGGTCTGCTGTACAAGTAAGAAAAAACGTGATGTGCCGCGTGCGATTCAAAAATAAGTCACCGTTTTGATCAGACGAGAACATTCACGTGTATGACTTAATCATGTTATGTCTTATTCTTTACGATCTTTATGTTTATCTTGTTGATATCTCAATTTCAAAATGGTTTTGTTAATTGGAGACTACTCTATAGGTAACACTTTGACGCATTGTTAATGAAATTTTGTCTCTTAATTTAGCTGTTAAATACTGTGTCAAATACGTATATGGTCAAATAAAGGTCGCCAGCTCAAAGCAAAAATTCTGCAGACGAATGTCATAATTGGTAATATACTTTCACTTTCCTTATGATTTTTTAACAACTGCCTTGGTGATCTATAGGTGATATCATAAGAAGGGTTTTGTTTGGTTTAAAAAAAAACTAGATCAAAGGAAAAACTGGAGAAAATCATAGAGGCTACATGTTTGACCCAATCATTAAACTAGTAAGAAAAATATTCTTTGAAACTGCTGACACTAGGTTTAAACTGACTTGCATGAAATGTTACAAAAATAAAGGTAATTTTATTTTAATATTACAGATCTTTATCTAATATTTTCAGTAAGTACAGTGTAATTCAGGAAGGCAATAAAGGCCCGTCATGGCCCTCTTTCTTATTACTTTCAGACAGTTGGATTTTAAGCAGAAAGGCTGCTTGTATAGCGGCAGTCAGGGCAGTTATTGTTACATCGCCGCTACTGTTGAAGGCTCTAGGATTTTCAGCAGCTGGAATTGCCGCAGGCTCTCTTGCAGCCAAGTATATGTCATGGGCGGTAGGTAGCTTCTACAGTTGTACATCATTAAAGCGACTGACTCACAGATGGGCCGACAGTGAAAAACAAAAAGAAAATGTTTATACATCAAGAAATTCTAGCTGTAATTGTGAAGAACATATTCAAACTAAGTTACTGACTCTTTTTTGGTACAGAAAATTAAAACACAAAGTTTTACACACTTTTATCGTTAAAAAGTTTACTCCGTTAGTCACGGGTTTGATACTTTAGCTATAAGATTAATTTTGACGAAATTTGATAACTTGTCTCCGTGATTGAGTGGTGAAGATCTTCGCTCTATATTTCACTGACCTTAAGGTCATGCGTTCGAATCCTGGTAAAATTAAAACTTTTTGTTTCCAGTTTTCATAGTGTATAGAAGAATAATATTACATTTTTTCCAAAGTATATTAACTTTTCTTAAATTTTAAAGAAAAACAAAAATTCAGTGAGTCAGTCGCTTTAACGCTTGTCTCCACTCCCCCGTTTTTTCAGAGCTGAAAGAAATGAACCAGTGTCCATTTTCAAAAAAGTCCAGTGTATAACTACTGCACCATTGATTTACCCTATATATTTCAACAACATTCACCCATGTACTTGTAATACTCGGTCCTCGTGACGTCATTTATCCTCGCTTTGGTATCCTTAACCTAAAGATGATCTCCACTTTGATGTTATGGGCAGCCACTGGAAACAAAACAAACATGTGATATTTTTAGTTGCATCACTCATATTCACGTTTAATTTTCAGGGACCTTTTCCAAAAGGGAGTTTGTTTGCAGATCTGCAAGGAATCAGCCTAGAACAATTTAGCTTACTTATATCTCCGATAAAAAAAATATGCGAAGGAGTAATATACCTTTCTTCTACTGATTGCGAGGAAGAGTAAAAAATGGACTTTTAACTTTGCTCATATCAGTATGCATAATATATTGATATATTCAGAGACCTTAAATACAACAGGTTAGAAACTCTTTATGGTACGCTTAAACATTGTACATGTATACGGCAAATAAGTAATGCTAAATAATGTATATAAAGTCATTGTTATAACTTGTTTATTTCTGTATGAAAAAGAAAAACATTCGTTTCAGACATTTGAATCTTTTTATATTATTTTAAATTTGTCATTGAGCAAAGATGTAGAAAAAATGCGCATATCGATTAACAAATTTATTTAGTGTGCGAAATGCTAATAGTCTGATCAGGGCCTCAATTAAGGCACTGGACTGATATGTACGTCTGTGTGACATGCAAATGCTAAAATAGTTTTTATATGTTTTCTTTGTTTAAATGGTATACGGTTTTGTAATTCTTAGTGTTATTAGATTAACTCTTCTTAAGACCATAGTGAACACAAGACTTTCAAAATCAGTGCTTGAAATTTCTAGTCTTAGAAATGTATCGTTGAATATTCGTGAAATCAATGTTCTTCTTTTTCTAACTTAACTGATTGGTGGAGGTATTTTAGATAAATGTAGAATAACACTAGCTTGCATATACATCGACTGTACTTATTTCTACTACTTGGATCAGTGCATAACATTACCAGATGTGTACAAATATATATTAACTTGTAAGATCGGTAGAGAATTTTACCAGCTTTTACAGGTTGTTTTACATTTTCTTATCTCAGGGCAGAACATTACCAGCATGTATGTACATCGATTGAAAGTTGGCTTTTCCCCCGCTTTTTCTCCCCGCTTATATCAGTGCACATAATAAAAAAGTCTTTGTTATCAAGAGTGTATCCGCTGAAAGATGTTACCGTCTGAAGTAAAAACTTGATAATTATCAAAACTATAATTATTTTTAGCCGTCTTGTAAGTAATAGTGGCTTCTAGTGTTTTTTTTTCTTAGTAACTTCCACCGGGGCCATATTAAGCACTGCTTCCGTACAGTCAAATATAAACTGAATTTTATTCTTGATGAAAATCAAAATCTTTTTTTTCCTTATTTGTGAGTTTGTTTGTTGTGGTTGTAGTTTTTTTGGACTAAGTTTTTGGACTTTTTCTTTTATACTATTTGTTCTTTTGATCATTTTTTCTCTATTTCAAAAATTTCTAGGATTTATTTGCTGATCAAGATATATATTAAAAAATTCATAGTCAAAGCTTTCTTACTAGATATCTCAGTAAAAATTTATCGCTGGGAAAAAAACAAAAAGATTTTTTATCACCTGGTAAGAATTAGCTAGTCAAGTCTGGCAAAATAAAAAACTGAATCAATGAAATAAAAGTGAGCATTTACAAAATCTTTTTGGACAAGTTACTAGGAAAAATGTATAGATATTTTCACATAGTAGCAGAAGTATATGAATATATAATTTAAACAATCTAGCCTAGTGCCAGGCTGTTTATTAAATAACTGGTCAAAAAATGTAAAAGATACGTTGTCAGATTTAGGTCTTGCATATTTATGGAATAATAATTATATTACAAATGTGCATGTTAATACTAACATACAAAGAGTATATGATCGATAACTGTAACAATGATGTGCTGAACGTAGTACTTTTTTTCTAAATTAGAATGCAACAATTTATTTAAAAATGAAATTACGCAAGAGAAGTATTTGTGTTAATAATATGAAACGTCGTAAAATGTTATCAAGGTTTAGATGCTCTTCACATATATCAGCATAAGAAGAGGGTAGATATAGGAATATTGAAAGAAACCAACGTTTAAGGTGGCCGAGTGCTTTGTAGGTTGGGCTACAAAGCTAGCGTCCCGGGTTCGATTCCTGGTAGCGACTGAGTTACCAACTGGTTTCCCAGGACTGGGTGGTAACCTAACCGGGTACTGTTTCCAGCAGTATCGGCCTGGACTGGGGATCGGGGAAATAAAATACACGCACCGTGGAGTCTTCTGGAAATAAGTTGTTCAATCCACACCAGGTGGGGACTTTCGTTGACTACCCACGTTAAATAAGAAACCTGTACTTTATGTACCAAATGCAATATGAAACAAATTGAAACTATCCTTTTTTATTAGTATGTCCATGTCATAATGACTTGAGGAAATCATATTTATTGCTCATGGCCTAATATAAATGGATTTATATCAATAATTAAATGTACAAACAGAAATGTAATTGATAATTAAGCAAAATTTGTGTATTCAGCGATTCAACTAAGAATTGAACCTAGGTAATAACTGTGATTTGAAATATTATATATTCACTGAGAAATATGCAAAGTATATTGTATTTATCATACTTTTTCTGCACTGTATGTTGTACCGCAAAAAGTTACTTAGTGATGCACTTGTATAATGTTTTGTTAATAAAGTATTTTATTTAATGCTAACCAGTGAAATACTGAATTCTATCAGTGAGATATATTCATATCAACTCACAGTGTGAGTGATATAGATTCTATATAACTCACAGTAGAAATGCCGCACTACTTTTTCAATTACCTCCCTTGGCAGTTTGACAGTTACAATGAATTGTCTCCCTTACCTGTCGAAAACATAAACAACTGTTACAACAACAACATATCCGTCTGCTTTAATAAATTTTAATAAGAAAAATATACAGTTTGACAAAAAAGCTAAAAGTAGAAAAGAAATCAAACAGCATCTCCTTCTCAGTGGCAAGGTAATTTTCCATCATATTTCACGGAAATGTTCCTTACATACCCCTGCTTTAAAATTGCTTAAACGGTTCTGTTCCATTGAACAAAACGACCATCGGAGCTAAAAATACATTTTCCTCAATATCTGGCTTCAAATGACATCTCTTTACAACCTGTTATCAAGAAATTGCCTCTGCCCCATAGATTGTTTTTGTATAAAATATGATATCTTTGAATATCTTCAGTTAGAAAATGTAATGTTGCATCTGATGTTTGCTTAACGGTGACCCTCAGGCAAAGAACTCAGGTGAGCGATCCAGGGCCATCATGACCCTCTTGTTTTTTTTTTAATATTAAAGTACTATTTTGCCCATTCAACGCGTTCTTGTTGCTGCTGTTGTTTGACATCGTTTAGGAAACTGGAATACGATATGCATCGTACATGTCTGTCTACACGCAGTCAACGTTGATGTACAATAGGGTTTGTGTATTTTTCTGTCCCTTGTCTTTTTTATATCCCCGAAACAAGGTTTGGGGGATATATACGAGTCACCCGGTGATTGGTCGGTCGGCCGGTCGGGTCGTTCCTTGTCCGGAAAATATATGAAAACTACTGGTTGGAATTCAATGCAACTTCAAAAAATGGCCAAGCACAATGAGTGGATTTGCAGTGTACAAGAGCTATAACTCTATCTTCACTATTTGCACAGTTATTGCCCTTTGTTGGTTTTCCTTGCCTGGGGCATAACTTGAAAACTACTGGTTGGAATTCAATGCAACTTCATAAAATGGTCAAGCACAATGACAGGAAGTGCAGTGGATAAGCTATAACTCCATCTTCAGTATTTGCACAGTCATTGCCTTTTGTTGGTTTTTCTTGTCCGGAGCATATCTTGAAATGTAATGGTTGGAATTCAGTGCAACTTCATACAATGGTCAAGCACAATGACAGGAAATGCAGTGTACAAGAACCACAACTATCTTTAATTGCCAACAACCATAACTCTATTTCAATTCTTTTACAAAGTATTCTGTTACTAATAACTTCCTCTGTTCCGAAGCAGTCTTGCGGGGGTATTAATCACATTAAGTGATAGCTCTAGTTTATGTTAAAGACAACAAATGATTCAACTTCATGCACGTAGTTAGGCAGAATATCCGACCGTCCGTACAAGCTAATACCAAGATAAGCCTCATATTCACTCTATGAAACCACCAACTTTATCACGTAAATAACCAGATTTGAACAGCCAGACTTGAACGCATCACCCTTTTTTTTTTTTTTAAAGTGAAGTTGTAAGCACAGAACCTTGGGTATCACAGCTCGGGCTTGACCGCTCTGACATGTACAATGAATTTAATGCTTACACTCGTAAGCCCTTGCACTAATGCATATATCACTATGGTAGATCATAAACAGCTTGCCTGCAAATATATTACCTCATTGCATTACGTCTGAAACTACTGTGCCTTGGGGTTTGATATTTGGCATACAGGTTCACTTACAACTCCTCTACAAGGTTGTTCAAATTATGCCCCTGGCGTCATTAATGGTCTCAGAGGGTCACTTGATTTACTATAAAGGCATATATAGGGAAAACTTTTAAACTCTTCTTCAGTAAAACAGCTCATTTTTTATGAACATTGATTCATTATAGATAAAGATACCAAACTGATCTGTCACTCAAATTCCAAGGTCAAAGATCTATGTAAAAGGTTAATAATACTTTGCAGCATCATTCCAGTGACTTTTATCATTCGGCGGTGGATATCAGTTGATCGAATTTGCTTGTTGAAATCTACAATTTTAGGAATAAACTCTGAAAATATTAGAACAAAATCTTCAACGCTGTTGAAGTTATGTTAGATTTTTCAAGTATAACCATGGATATATTCACATCATTTTGACGTCGTTTTTTAATCATTGTCTTATTGACTAGATAGTTAAGGAAACAGATACAAACACTTAAGATTAAACTTAAAAAAGAGAAAAACATCAACTTAAAATGTCTATTTCATCTCAAAAAGTATTTCTACATTTCTAATTCTAACTTATTTTATTAAACAAGTTGCATAACAACCAAAGAATCTTCTTGTTTAACCAATAATCTATGTTTCAAAGTCAGGTACGTTTTATTAAAATGTCTGTACATGATTATTACTACCCATATTTTCTTGAAACAGAATGTACAGACTTTCTTAAATGAATTTATATCAAGAATAATACTGTACATAAATTCAAAACGCATTAATTGGAAGTAATAAAGATAAAATGGGCAATGAATTCAAAACTTTTATAATTTTTGTGTGTGTAAAAAAGTAGGTACAGCCATAAGTAACTGAATGAAGTCCAAGCATTCTTTCTATCTTAACGAAAATAAAACATGAAATATTTATAATTATGTTTCCATGCTACCACAGATACGACTATGATCAATCTTTATTTAGGGACAGTATATTCAAAGAAACAATATACAGACCACAGAATATTAGACTACGTTTAATCTTAAGTTCAAACACTAAGAGACAAACTATTTTGTTTTAAAGGAATAGAAACAATATACATGTCACAGAATAGTAGACTATGTTCAATCTTTATTAAAAAAACACTAAGAGACAGTAGATTCTGTTTTGAAGGCACAGACACAGTATACATGTACTTAAATAATTGTAAACATGACAATGTTTCATAAAACATCTATCGCTTCTGCTTATGGTACAAAATATTGTAAAAAGGAATTGAATATTGTAAATCGGAACTGCAGTACAACTGGTATACTTCAAACAGAAACATTACTTAGCAACCGCTTGAATTATTATGCTCTTTTGTATTTTTTTCTGTTTAATTTAATTGTTTTTATAATGTTTGGAAATGATGGACATATTTAAGCCTAACAGAGGGATAAAAACATATCCAGTTTCAAAATGTACTTAACAATTTTAGTGAAATTTAAATCAGTGAAAATGTAAAAGAGCTCTACATGTGTGTAGTTCATCATTAACATTTTAGCAGACCTTTGAAAAATAAAAATTAAAAAAAAAGAACATAAAGGCTATAAAATATAAGGAAAGCAAAAAAATACTCTCTCGTTTCGGGGTGGTCTTTTTTAAGGTCTTTTTTGGTCAACTAAACTTCTAAAGGGGTTGTTCTATCCAAAGTGCGATACATATTTCACTGGAATGGCCCCTCGGCCTTTCCTTATATCGAAATTGTTCACCTTTTCTCAACAACATCTTATTTATTATCATTTTGAAAATTTTATTCACAATGCTTCTGAACATGTGTCTATATATTTATATACAGTTTCATTTTGCAATCGATTTTTTTCTTTCTCTATGTCTTTACACTGCAACCGATATCTCAAAATTCTTTTCCTCTGACTCCTTAGTACCTTCTCTTTTTATTCAAGTGTAAAATCCTCTCATCCAATTCAGGTTTCTTCAATCCTAGAAAAACAATGATGACAAAATTATAAAATGGCCATCTGTACATATTTGACATCATATTTCTGTTCAAAATTTAATTTTTAACAAACACGAAGTTTTGTATCCTTTGTATATACAGAAAGAACTTCTGATAGCAATTGAATAAATTAAAAGTTTTCATCTGAATTATATATTTGTGAAAAAAGGCGTTTTTTGTTTGATTTTTGTTTGTTTTTGTATTTTTCTCAATCTGTAGCATTTGTAATCTATAATGCAAGCTTTTGCTCTTACGTACCGAAATGTATTCTTCTGTGGCTGGGCCATTTATTTCTGGTCTAATTCCTTTCATAATCTGTGAAATGTATCAAATTTTGTCTGCAAATAATAACAAATGTCATTTGCACATCTTGATATGTTATATAATTTATGATAACAATGCATAGAAAAATGAGTGTTCTTGTATTTATGAAATATTTTTAATGTTAAATTCTAAAGAATACTTAGTATTTGTATAACTTTCTTTTCTGGTAGGTGTTCTGTTTATCAAAATTAAGACAAAAGGTACACTTTTTCTAAACTGAATATATCTGAGATAGATCAACATGAAGGTCTTACAATCACCTTGCACGGACTAAGGTAACAACCAATATGCAATACTAGTATTCTATTCCGACATCGCAACACTATAGACGGTTGGTTTGTAAAAGCATATGTTTGTCAAAAAAACTTCTAAGTCATTTAATGTTAAGCAGTAACTATACCTTCTTTGCTCATTTTCAGTTCCCACATTTATTGATGACAAGAGCTTATCCTCGTATCTAAAATCTTAGTTTGAACCTGGAAGAGTCCGTTTTATTATATCTGGCACAAAGAAGTCACATCATGATGATATGCTAAAAATAAATGTTGTCAAATATGTTTTTGTTTCATGAATTTCATATTTATAATAGTCTTGTCATAATTGTCATTTGTCACAAGATTCTTTTAAATTTTCAGGGAACAGTTCTAAAGCATTCATCAATATTCTGACTCTGGAGAATCTGGTAGCAATAAAGATTCACTAACTTAAGTTAGTTTAATAAGTCACTTTATGAATTCAAAAAGACAAAAAGGAGCTTCATTTTATCTTCAGATTATTGATAAAAATACGAAAAAAGTGTTCTATTTGCTCCTTTGATCATATAGTATGTGTTCAATTTACTATTTATACTTGTCAGTACATTATTACGAAGGCTAAATAAGTTTTAAGATAGTTAAAAATTCAACAGGGTCCGTATCGTCCTAAAATGTGATCCGTATCGTCCCAAAATATGGTCCGTATCGTCCACAAATCCGTATCGTCCATGATTCAGTCAATGGTCTCCACTTTAAATTCAGTATCAATATGATTCGAAAGCAATCAATTAAAATTGTTAAAGACACTGAAAACAAGCTGAAAGTTTTACTTTCATCTCGACCAGGAAGTTATATGTGTGTATCGCAACCGCGGGTACCTGCATGTTTATGTTAATTCAAATCACGGAAGGGAACCGGTCTAGCAAAGGCTTTATAAATTTAGCAAGACGTACTAGATACATTTAATTTAGAATACTGCTGAGGTATGACGTCGGATATTATCAAACAAATGTACATTGCATTCATTTCTTTCAATTTGCTGTTAAACACTACTTGCGTTGTTAGCAATCCAGTGAGCAACTTCTGTCCAGGTATGAATTAATTTGCCATCTTTCGCACTAGCTCTAGCTTGCAAATTTCACTTTCTTTTTTGTGTGGAAAACAATCGTACACCAGTCGGGCTTAGAACGGGGGGGTGTAGTTAGATATCATTAGGTGAAAACGCAGACTTGTTTCCGTGTACTGAATTTAACATAGTGTAGAATCCTGTTAAATTTAGAATGTAATGTAACAGGGCAAAACGTGTGTCTTAAATTTTAAAGTTGCATGTGGGGGGATTTATTCAGTTAGTTTAAAATACTACGTATACGGAAATTGTAAAGCTTGACCAAAGGGATCTTTATTTAGCCACACTATTGGATACAAGGACACAAAACAAGGAAGTAAACTAAAGATTGAATCATTTTACATGTACAAGCCTGGTCCGAAATACTATATAAACTTGAGTGTTTACATGTAATTGTAAAAACAGAATTCATTGGCGTTAATATCCCGCTTGTGTCTTGAGGTACATTATTATAGTGTGTATATGGTAACCATATGATAGCTTGGATGTTAATTTATGATTAGTTCATTTTGGCAGTTAATTAGATATATAGTTGATAAACTGTTATCAGTTTTTTTTTTTTGTGGCTGTGTGTCGCTACTCTACAAGAATCAGATTTTGCTGATAGTTTTCTTTAGACTTGATCATTCTAGTTATGAGTACAGACAACGACAGCTTTATGCTAGCTCCACAGGAGTAGTTTGGTTAAAAATTGATTTCGTACGGGCAAGGGCCTCCACTTAAATTCATTTTTGAAAAATAGAAATTTGAAAGTCTCAAATCAGCAATTTTAAGATATTGCGCTTGAAACAAGTAGATATAAAATTATTTCAAGCAATGTCAATACCTTTCAATTATGGGCAATATTTCTACTGTACTGTTTGCCATATTCCGTTCCTTTCAACTTAAGAATCTTATAATTTTAAATGGTTTCATCAGGATCATAGTCAATCTTTTTAATTTCTCTCTCATAGAAGGTTCCTTTGATTTCATCTTCCTGTTGATTTCACTGTCTGTATACTTGCAAGGTTCGCCTGTGGTACCCATTGAAAATGTTACTTCACCGGTATAGGCCTAGTCATGGGCTCTCGAAAACACGGTACGTAGACAACTAATGCGAACATGAGCACCAGTCTTAAATTTGTTGGTCTGAGTTAAGTTTTCACTTTGCCTTTGTTCAGATGTTTTGAAGAGTACATCGACAATACATGTATCACTTCTGCTTAGATATTCCTTCACAGTTTAGTTTCAAGGAAAATGATTGAACCGTTCAGTGTCAAACAGTTTTATTCAGAGTGACCACTATCCGTGTCGTCCTCGCTTTTGTCATGATCAGAATACCCCAACTCAAATAAGTCTTCAAAGGCACCTTTTCTTCTAGACACCACAAGCTGACTCCTTTACTGCGGAACTCTTTCATTTGTTGGATAATGCCACGGAGAGTAGCATTTGTCATCACAGGAAACCAATATTATTCGAAAAACCTTTGGTTTCTCTCGAAGAAGTATTTCTTTCTGTATGGTTGTGTGCATTCTTCCTCTTCTTTGGCTACATTATTTGCATTTACTCCTTTGTATTAGTATTGATTGTACAATCTGTTGTATCTATCTTTGCTATAGCTTTGAGCAGCTCGTCATAAATGCTTATAGCCCTTGTTATCTACGTCTTCACCACGTACATCATTACTTTCCTCATTTCTCGCCTTTAAGTTGGTTGTTCATTATTTTTCGGACACCATCTCCTTTTTCACGTGTCTCTGAACATCAAATGTGGAACTTAACAATATCTCCAATCGTCACTCGCCTGGGCTTTTGTGCTATTCTCCCTCTTCAGCCGCAATGGTAAGCCGTTCTGTGAATATCAGAAAGAACAGTTAGCTATTCTGTCAATATCACAAAAAGTAGTAAACTTTCAGCCTTCGTATAATAAAACAAAACTTTTTCTCGTAGACTTGTACAACCATGTGACAAATATCGTCTAGAAAATGGTCATTATCAAACCCCGATCCTTGGACAGAATCAACAAAAGAACAGCAAACTAGATGACTAAGAATAATATAAAACAGAAAACATTATTTTGTATTTTATAATCATTACATAATAATTTCTTGATAAGAATGAAATTAAAAACTGCAATGCATATACTTTCAATTGCAGACGGAGGAAAAGCCCATCATGGCGAATGGAGCCTCGAGTACAAGGACGGATATAGATGTATCTTGAAGTGTCACCATGGCTACACACCAAGCGGATGTAACGTTTTACGGAAAGTTGGCTACGAAGTATGGAACCACGACGTAACGACCTGTCAAGAAGGTGACTTAGCTTAAATTCATATCTAATTACATAAATATAAGATGTAATATTGTATATTGTTAGAAAATTTTAAAAAATTGACTGGGAGATACTTTGGATGATTTCTCGGATGAATTAAGACTTTGGCCACGTATTACATTGCCAAACGCTTTCTTAAACCAGAACGATGATCATTATATTGTATCAATGTGGTCTGCTGTACAAGCTAGTTTGAATGTAATGTGCCGTGTGATTCAAAACTAAGTCACCGTTTTAGATCAAAGGAAAACCTCGTAAAGACAATAAAGGTCACATGTATGTCTTAATCATGGTATACCTGTTTCTGTATGTTTGTCTTAATATCTGAATTTTAAACTGGTTTATGTGAGGTTCACAATCTACTCTAGAAGTAACATATTTGATCGATTGTTAATTAAACTTTGGCTTTCTTGATGTAAGCTGACTTTATATAAAGGGTTTATGATATAAAAAAACTAAAGCAAAGGAAAACCTTGCAAAAACCACAGAGACTACA
This sequence comes from Cyclina sinensis, assembly GCA_012932295.1. Classification (NCBI taxonomy): domain Eukaryota; kingdom Metazoa; phylum Mollusca; class Bivalvia; order Venerida; family Veneridae; genus Cyclina; species Cyclina sinensis. Next base: position 29,190,589 of record JAAONU010000008.1, read on the forward strand.
TGTTTGACCTTATCAACAGGAAGGAATGATGGTGTTTGAAACTGCTGGCACAAAGTTTACATATGGGTTGCATGAAATATATCACAGGTTTTTTTATACACTGTTTTAGTATGGACAATGTAATTCAGGAACGCGTTAAGCTCCATCATGACCCTCCTTTATATTACTTCAGAGAATTGGATTTTCAACAAAAGGTCTGCTTGTATAGGGACAGTCGCGGTAGTTATTGTTTCATCTCCGATACTATTGAAGGCTGCAGGATTTTTGGTGGTCGGCATTGTTGCAGGCTCTCTTGCAGCCAGGTTTATGTCAGAGACGGTAGGTAGCTGCTACAGCTTTATATCATTAATGCTGATAACGGACTGCTTTAATCTTTATTATACGGTCTTTAAACATTAGACCGCACGTCTTTTAGGAGACGAAAATGAGCCAGTGGTTCTGTAGTTATACTCTCCAGACATTTTTGCATTCTCTGTCTGTATTTATTATCTGCAGCGATTTTGCAGAAGACCGACGGCCCTGTATAGCTATGTTATTTTAGGTTTAGGGCAAGAGTGCATGAAAACATGCAGAAAACATCCCATTCTGTAGACAAACTTGGTTATTTTACAAGCTCATTGTATAGCACTGACTGCTGGAAAATTGGTCTTAAGTCTCACCCGAAAAACATTAACAACTGATTATAGAAAAGCGCTGGATTGAATTTGCAAACCCCGCACAAACACTCATTTATTTGTAAACATCGGTCCTCGTGGAGTCTTTTAACCTCGCTTTTGTCATTAACATAAAGGTGTTTACTTTATTTTTTTCCGATCATTCATTAGAAAAGAATAATCGTGACATCTTAAGATATGTACAGAGATGGTCATGTTTAATTTTCAGAACATTATCCAAGAATGGAGTGTGTTTGCATATCTGCAAAGCCTTGGCATGAAAGGAATCAGCAAAGAATCAGTTAGGTTACTGATATCTCCGGTTGGAAAGGCATGCGATGGAGTAATAAGCTACCTGTACCTTGATGCTTGCAATGAAGCATAAAGATGGCCCTTTAACCTTGCTCGTATCAGTACGCAAAGTGTACTTATTCATTCAGAGACCTAAAATACCACAGATTAGAAACTCGAAGGGTACACTGTTATATGCTGAATATGTTTATTTACTATGTGGAAATTCAGCATGTGCTCAGAGTGCTTAATAACGTGTGGCAAAAGTAAATAAAGTCATCGTTATAATTTGTTATTTTTTTTCTGAAAAGAAAAACAATTTAAGTTGCAGACATTTGAAACTTTTTTTAAGTTCTGGTTTTGCGTTTGTCATTAAGCAAAGATTTAGAGAAAATTATGAATATTGATTGACAAATTTATTTAGTATATGCGAAAATGCTTAGAGTCTGTAATATACATTTGACTGTGTGAAAATGAATACAAATACTGAAAGATGATTTAATGTTTTCTTTGTTGGAATAATATAGCTTTTTTTAAATCATAGTCCGTACAAAAAAAAATGAATAAACGGTTTTGAACAGTCTTACAAGATGTATTACTAAGAATTCTTGAAATCAAGTTTCATGTCATTTTCAAACTTAACTGGTTTGTGTGGTGTTTCTGCTTATTATTTTAAGTGTGGGAATTAAAAAAAACTTAGAAGAAAAGTTTGACACAAACAAAAAATATTATTAAGTAATTGACATGTTTTCTTTTTCTCAGTATAACAGTACTTTTTTGTTTATTCAACTCGTTGTTACTGTTGTTCTTGGACGACGTTTTAAAAACTGGAATACAATATGTATTTAGCATGTTTGTCTAGCCGCAGTGAATGTTGATGTACATAGGTTTTGTGCAATTTTCTGTCCCTTGTCTTTTATGTTAGATATCAAAAGATTTAGCTTCGTGTAAGAAGCTGGGCAGAATATCTCTCTGCCAATTTCTCTCTAAGAAACCATTTTTCACACAAATAGCCAGATTTGATCAGCCAGGGTTGACCCATTACCCTTTTAATAAGAGAAAGTGAAGTTTACATTACAAGCTTGCATGTTCATTGACTGGAAGTATTTTACCACTTAGATTAGTGCAAAACATCATCTGCTTACACACATATTTGACAGCCTGGCCATGGTTTGCATTGTCCAATGTTCGGTAATTCATTTATTCATTTAAAAAAAACACAAACTCTTTGATCGAACTGTTGACTAACAACGCACAGGGCGAGCGCTATACAAGAATTTGAATTTCACTTTTTCGCATTTTTGAAATCTGAACCTCAAAAATTTTCAAACAAAATCTGCAACACTCTGGAAGATATAAACGATTTTTCAAGTACAACCAGATTCACAGCATTTTGACGTCATTTCAATCATATGACTAGAAAGAAAACCAAAAAGATAGCAGATACTTAAGATTAAACTGAAAAGATAGTTTCTATTTTAAAGTGTTTATTTTATCAGAAAAGTATTTCAAATGCTTTGTGTAATTATGTTATTTAATTTGTTTCATAGCAACCAAAGGGTTTTTTATTAACCCATTGTCTAGGTTTCAAAGTCTGGTACATTTTATTAAAATGTCTGTACATGATTATAAGTACTCTTATTTTCTTGACACAGAATGAACACACTTTCTTAAACTTATAATACTACTCATTAACAAAATTCAACATTAAGCTATTTTTTGCAAATATTCACACCAGTGCATAGACAACTTGCTAAAAAGAAAACTTGCTGTCTATATCACTTGTAACTTGACTATGTCCGTGGATGTCAGCGGATATAAAAATACCTACTTTTATTTTCAGAAACAACATCTGACCGATTTAGTACTGGTAAATATTCTCGACAGATCGTATTTCTTCCTTTGTGATTTTTAAAGCCTTTTCTCAGTATTGTAAAGGCCTTGACGACCACGCTTCGTAGCAAGTTTTGGCCTATCCATCAGTTTGAATTAAGTTTGGTTTTGAATGATCCAGTACTGTTGTCTGCGTCACATATTCAAAATCGATCATGTGACATTGACAACTCCTTTTACGGATACTGGCGAAAAGCGTTCGGTATTTTCCGAAGCAATTTAAGACAGGCGGGTCATAAAATATTTTCGATCTTAAGCATATCTTGTCATCCACGAAAAAAAGTACAGATAGGGTATTGATAATGTTTTTTTCAGCATTCTAGTGTTCTTATTTGATTCATTTTTGATAACGATTGCCAGTATTATAACTTGAAATGAATTTATATGAAAAATGTCATTCTGCATACATTCAAAACAAAATTTCAACATTTCTGGAAGAAATAAACACAGATGTAAGATACTTTAAAACAAAAAGACGAAAGGGCAATGGATTTTAAACTTTTATATATTTCATTTAGGAGGCAGATAAAGACATAAGTGACCAAATGCAGTCTACCTTTCTTTCTATCTTATAGAAAAAACATAGAAAATTCATAATTGTGTTTTCTAGCAACCACAGATATAAGAATAATTTCAAACTTTAGAGAGAGAGAGAGAGAGAGAGAGAGAGAGAGAGAGAGAGATAGAGAGAGTAAAATCTGTTTTAAAGGCACAGAAACAGTATACATATAACAAAATATTAGACTTTGTTCAATATTTATGAAATAAAAGAGACACTATGTTCTGTTTTAAAGCGGGGGATAGAACGTAATTTGGTTCGATAAAATTTTAAGCGAGGCAAAAAGGTTCGATACTAAAATGACGGAAAAATTGAAAGATTAAAATATCAAATGATGTTTTACTTCTTAATATTTCACATCTTATGCTAGTGTGCCTTCGAAACACCACATACAGTCGGCGAGGAACTTATTTCTTTGTCAGATTATAGAAATAAAAACAAGAAATTCAACAGGATGGGTAAGGTATTTAATGTATAACAGTTACGAATGTAAACGACTTGTTCACATATCTTTAGAAACGTTAAAATGTTACCAATTATTTTACATTATTTCCTCCATTTTAGTAAAGGAAATGTGTCTCATAATATAAACTGGATTCAAGCCAACAAGTCATATACACAAGTGGCTGAGCAAAAGAACTTTCGTGTTTCCAAACTGTACGAATGATGTTTGGTTTCATTAAATAAATGTACACATAAAATTTGGCTCGTGCATGTAACCGTTTTGGTTTGGTATGGTTTGTTTAGGATTATTGTCGATTTCAACATCATGTCTGTGTGTCTGTGTATTTGTCTGTCTGCCTGTCTGTCTGTCTCTCTCTCTCTGTCTGTCTCTCTCTCTCTCTCCATCCATCCATCTATTAATCCTATCTGGTATATTGTGCAGGTGATCTCGACGGTCAGTCCTAACCGCTGTCCCTGGATATCTAACCTGTAATGACCAGTTTCTCTACACGTGGCTGACTACTTATCCAACATGATTTGCTCTGAATCAGAGGTGAGAGACAAATGACCATGTGACAAAATGTACGGGATAATTGTAATGGTAAAGCTGTGTTATTTCTGGGCCATGTTAATAAAATTTTTGAACAAAGACTAACCGCGTAGTTACTTCATTTAAGTCATAACTGACGTTACCGGTGATAGATATTCTCCCAATCCAATAATAATGTGATAATTGGTATAAATACAGGGTATAAGCTACTTTCGTATTAAGTACTTGCGTGGCAGCCATTAAATGTATGTCGCCATGTACTTCATCTCACTGCTGAATATTTATTTTAAAGACCTCTAGTACTTTGAGATTAATGATCTCCAAGTGCAAATTTCTCAGAAAATAAGATAAAAAAACAAAAATAAAAAACAACAACAACAAAAACAACATGTGCTCTCGATGCTGATGCACTTGAAATATGTGACGTTATCCGTTTCTGACCACAAAAAAGACACTATCAAACCGTGCATTCAAAACTCCATAATGTTTATCATGTGTTTTAACTATTGGCGCGGGGGCGTACCTTTTTGCTAGAGGGGCAAATTTAAACATTATTATTTCCTTTCAAAATAACGAGTTGTCTTATATTCTCATCGAAATTTGAAAACGATTTGTTACGTTTCAAAATGTATTTTATGTTAAGTACTAAGCTATTTATCAAACAGGATTTTCAAACAGAGGAATAATTTACCAAGGTCATCCTAGCGAAACTATCATGTGAATCACTGCGTACGCCAATCTCTATGTATTATATGACTCATGTAACGAACAGATTGACAAACAAGTGGAAAGTAAAACAAAATGAGAGTAATAAAAACTGAGGTCTCCATGGTGATCATGACAATAGTTGCGCATGCACAATCGTCTTTGTCGTCGGATAACCAGTTCCAACAATTCCGTTACTCTTCAAAAATACAATGTAGTGTTAACGGAATAAGATGCCGTTGGTATCTGACGATGCACCGCGTTTTTCATCCTAGTTTTGTGAGATGGTATTGGTAACTAACAGTCGGCTATGGGCGAAAGAACATGCAGATTTTCTAAGATTAAGTTGGCAATAACTATCGCCTAATTGACGTGATCATTGCAGAATATGGCATAAAATTTACTAAAATATAACTCCGTGAAATTATTGGATTTGGAGAAATATGTACGGTCGGCGCAAAAACCACTCGTCCTATGACTGGGGATAATTACCCGGACAGAGTTCACTGAAGAGCAAGTTAGAGAAGATCTCGGAGAAGAAAGTACCACATAAAGATTGTAAGGTTGTGTTGATTTCGGGTTTTCAGGCTTTTCATGATGACCAAAGTCGAACCACTTGAGTACTAACGTACGATCCTGCTAACTTTTTGGAGCGTACAGATAATTTATCGCACCGTCCCCATTCTTACACAATAAATTTTAGACAATGGAGTTTCCACTGTAAACCTCTACCCCCAAAAATGTGTCATCTAGTTCCAGTATGATATGTGTGCGAAGTCATAAGACATTAAACATTAACAATTTCGGTTCGAAATTAACGATTTCGTCTCCGACGAAACATAAACAACTGTCACTTTTCCTTCTATAAACCTTCAATAACTTTTTAGTAACTTAGTAAAGGCAAAATAAGTATTCATACTATAGAACATTATCCTATGTTCAATCTTTATTCATAACACTAAAAGACAATATATTCTGTTTTTAAACACAAAGAAACACTATACAGAACACAAAATATAAAACTATGTTAAATCTTTATTCGAAATACTAAGTGATAGTATATTCTGTTTAAAACACTACCACAACATATTGGACTATGTTCAGTCTTTATTCAAACTACTCAAAGAATCGTCAGTACATCATAACGAAGGCAAAATAACAACAAATGTGGTGTTAAGAAAATTAATAAGGTCCGTATCTTCATTGAATGTGGTCCGTATCGTACCAAAACATGACCCGTATTATCCGCTCCATAATAATATCGCTCAAAAGCAATCAATCGAAATGGTTTAAGACACTGAAAACAACCGAAAGTTTAACACGTGTTTTTTCAATTTTTATTTCAACCAGGGAAGTTATATGTGTACATCGCAACCGCGGGTACCTGTTTGTTTATTAAAGATCAAATTACATAATACCTGTCACGTAAGTGAACCCGTCTAGTAGAAGTTTAATAAACGTCAGCAACACTTAGATACATTCGCATACCGTTGAGAAATGGCGTCGGAATTTATCAAACGAGTGTACATAACATTCATTTCTTTCAATTTGCTGTTTAACACTACTTGCGTGGTTAGCGAAACGGTGAGCGACTTCTGTCCAGGTATGAAATAATTTGCCTTCTTTCGCACCAGTTCTTACATGCACATTTCACCGTACACTAGTAGGACTATGAACGGGGCGGGGTAGTTTAGATATCCTTGCTGCTTCTTCCTACAAATATATACTTTTAATTGGTAATATCCTAGTGTAAGGACATGTGCACAGATTAGTACAGCTTTAAGTTAGTTTCACAGGCGTAGTGTGCTTAACAATTAATTTGATAATGGCATGGGCTTCCACTTATATTTATTTTTGAAAATTAGAAAATTTGAAAGTCTGAAATCTGTAACTGTTACAAAAGACTTTAGGATGGGAACCATTATTGGTTCTACTGATTATATTTTTGCATATTTTTGCATGTGTCTCAGGTCAGAGGTTTGCAACCTCCACTGTCCGGTCATAATCTTATGACTCCTGTCCGCGAAGGAAAGTGACCCCTAACTAAAAATTTTGACCTTCATAACGACGCCCATTTATTTTATTATAATTTCATTTTTATTTATCTGTTTTTAAAGTTATGGTGGTTGTATCTTTGCATCTACTGTTTGATTTTCATGCATGCACACTATCGATGTTTGCAACGGGGTTTAGGTAACGGTTGTCGGAAACACCATAGACAGTAGTTAAACTCTTCTCTATAGATTCCCTTGATGGCCGTTCCCCTATTTATTCTATATACACAATTATCTTTGACTGGGACGGAATTTTTGAATTCACCAAAGCGTGATTTTATTTGTACTTATGTCTTAGGTTTAATCGCCATACATTTGAATACCCATTATAAGAATTACTTTTTTGGATTTTATAACTTTGTAGAACGATACATACGACAGTCACAGTGATAAGAAAATTTGGGCATTACTATCATAATAATGGCAGACTGTATGTTATATTTAAAACTTCAAGTAAGCATGGTTGTATATTGATTTTTTCCGTTGTATACGAATTCTATTTATATCTAATTCATATGATACAATGTGCTAGGATCTGTGTAATTCATGTCGTAATTGATTTGCTTGATACTCCAAATAAACAGACGGGAAGTCATTAACAAAAGATTACTTTTCTATGTAAATTCTTTCTTTTTCTATGTCACTTGTTCAAATGAGTCACCATGCATTACCGTATAAAGGGAAACAAAGCAAAATAAAAAAGAAGACAGCGTACTATTATCGTAATTTATAACAGCATGCTATACGCAATATATTTACAAAGTGAATATATACGCACTTTATACATGTGGATATTCTCTCTTAATTTATAAGAAGAAAACATGTACATGTATGATTTAAATTTTTAATCAAACCTTAGTTTTGGTGCATACTTCAGGATATAATATCCTCGGAGCGAAGAATGTAAATACAGACCTTACGCCAAAGCAGCTTTTGCAAACGGTCACATAAGAAATGTTTCAGTATACATGTCAAGTACCTCTATATGACAATCAAATTTAAAAAACGCATGTTGTACAATGTTAAGTGAACTAATAACCAAAAAGATAAGAAACATAATTGCTTGTCAAAAACTTTTTAATATTATTTTCAGTCATTCATTGTAACAATCTTTGAACTAATCCTGTCTAAGGCTATTTTGTGAACATCTACTTCAGGTAGAACAACATCTTTGTCACTTTCTCAGCATATTTTTACAGTTCAGAGTAATGCAACGTTATAACAATGGGCACAATAACCAACCTTGTCTGGTTTTGCTTACTCGTGTTCATAGTTCTTTGGACCGCCGCTTATAAACCTGACATTTTAAATCCATAGAACCTCATTAGTGAGATCGCCAACAACATTGCCGAGTTCCAGCAGAAAATGAGAGTCCATGTCGGCATCAAGCGCTCATGGTTCGAGCTTTTTGGGATTCCAAAAAGTTAAAAGTAATGCCTGCGTGTCGTATACGTAACGTTTACTATATTTGTTGTTGAGTTGGTCTTTGAACTTCCAACGCATTTTAACAAAGTCGTCAGAAACATAGTTGACACATGTCACTTCTTGTCTTTCAGACGTTTCTTTTGTCAAAATAAACTGACAGGTCATCTATGAGATCAACCATGTTTGACATGTTTGAGTTTCGACCAAATTTACTCCCAATTTTCTCTTGGCTGGTGCTCTCAAAACTGATTTTCTCTTTATTTTGTTTTGATCTTGTATATTCACCTCTTTCTAGTAATAAAGTTCTATGCAATTCATTTTCTGTTATTCCAACTAGTACCAGTCAGGCATCTTGGTTTCCTGTTTCAGTTTGAGAAATATATTAACAAACTCTTTTAAATAAACCACCTGCCATCGATTCACAATCATACATAGATGTTTTTTTCAAAATGCGATATTTCATATATCTTTTCGATTTGATATCGATTTTGCACTACGTTTTTGACCGCATCAGCGACCAATGTACCTTCTGTCGCTATGACTACATGCGTTCTGTTCTTTTGTTTCCGCGCATGCCTGCAGTTATGAAACAACAGTTTCCCGTTACATTTACATGGTTAAACTTGAAGTAATAAAGCTTTCGAGGATGTGACTTGACACTTGATGAGACCCTCGTATTCATCTAGTTCTATGAAGTTTTCGCTGAAGAATATCGTGTGAATTAATGGAATATCTTTCGTCTGATTTACCCAATGATAGACGGATGTTATGTCATAATAATCTACTGATTCGGTACTTGAGGCATCTTTGTACAGAGTATAGGCCTCTGTTCGACCACAGCAAAATGCATTACGTGGCTTTTTGGCGAAACTATATCTAACGTTTCGTGAGATTTCAGGGAGAGTCTCTGATATTACATTATTGGAATGGGTCTATAAAGTCGTCATGAAATGTTATGGAACTTCGTCTCAAACTGTCATCGTCTGACTTGCAGTTAGCTAACAGCTCATGTTGGAAACATCATAAATTTCTCACAGTCTTCTGCTTCCATAAAATCTCGATAATAATACGAAATATCAGGTAGCCAATCTAGTACCACGTGCTGATTTTTTATATTTCTTTTCAAATTTAACTATGTCGTTTTGTGAACATATTAAGTCAATGAAAATGAATGTTGTCACATTCTGATAGCCTTCCTCAATGGACAGAGGTTCCTCTCCCAAATTTTATTTTCCTGCAAACATTTACTCTAGATAAGTTAGATCCGGTATAGAATTTTCTACGTGGGTATTGTCTTTGGAACTCAAATGACGTCACTCTAAATCCGCAGTAGCTATATTCCTTTATCTAAAATGTTCCAGTGAGGGAAGTTGTGAGGGCAATCTCTTTGGATCACAAAGCACCTGGTGACCCCTTCTATATACTTCACGAAATCGAGCCGGGAGGGAATTTTAGGATAATTCCAGCGAAATACTACCGACCTCTCTGATTTTTTTTCCATTCCGGTCAAGGAGATGATTTTGGCTAAACAAATTTAAAACCTACATTTGATGATATAGAAAGTTTCATAGTTTCATATTAATGCATATTATAACCACGTTTGATAGGAATTTTAGTTCAAACTGATTTTGATCCTGTTCAACGATGGTAAACGTATTAAAACACATTTATATGAGTAACAACATTCATAATGAGTAAAAGCTTACTCTAATCGAAAGCACACGTCAACCGAGATATTAATGCAAATTTTACATACGAAAGTGATTCTGAAGCTATACTGTGCTTGAAAACAAGAAGATATAGAATTATTTTATTCAATGTCACTTAATTTTAACCCAGCAGTTCAACGTTTTGTTAATATTTCTGTTATACAAAGTAATATTTGTTATGTCCCGTTCCTCTGAAAATAAGTATTTTGTTAATTTTAACTGGTTTATCAGGATCATAGTCAATCTATTTAATTTCACTCTCATAGAATGTTGCTTTGTTTTTATCTTTTTGCAGATCAGTGGGAGGTTTCTCCTGTGGTACAGACTGAATTCTTTAAACACTTTACCGGTGTAGGTCTCTATATAGGCTTTCGTAAACACGCTACGCAAATGACTATTGCGTGCATGGTCACTTATCTAAAAAATTGAAGGGTCTTTGTTTAGTTTTCGTTTTGTCCCGACTTAATACAAATACAGTCGATACTTTCACTTCTTCATTTCTTTTTCATTTTTTTTTCAAACTATTGTCCGGTGATTTATTTGTAACTTCAGCTATATCTTGAAATATGTGTATATAAACGTAATTATTTTCATATAAAAATAGTCAAGATGGCTATCTCAGATATTGACGCCTTGGTTTCATATATGGTTATTTCAGATTATGACCCCTTGGTTACGTAGATAGATATCTCAGATACTGACGCCTTGGTTACGTAGGAAGCTATCTCAGATAATGACGCCTTGGTTACGTAGATGGCTATCTCAGATATTGTCGCCTTGATTACGTAGATGGATATCTCAGATACTGACACCTTGGTTACGTAGATAGCTATCTCAGATACTGACGCCTTGGTTACGTAGATGGATATTTCAGATATTGGCGCCTTGATTACGTAGATGGCTTCTCAGATACTGAAGCCTTCGTTATGTAGATGGCTAACTCAGATACTGACGTCTTGGTTACGTAGATGGATATCTCAGTTACTGACATCTTAGTTTCGTATTTGGCTATCTTAGATATTCACGCCTTGGTTTTTTTCTATGCGAGAAAATTCTTGACTCTTCTTTCTTGCATCAACATATTTTTGCTCGAAACACTAGGCCCGAAATGCAGTGAAAGACACACAAAACTTTCAGGTTGTGGGGGATCGAAATGAATTTGTTTTCAACATTTCTTTCAAGGATCCTGTTTTCACAGTTTAGTGTTTAAGAAAAAAAATGATTGAATCGTTCAATGTCATATAGTTATATTCCTCGTCCACAAAATCTGTGTCTTCTCCGCTTTCATCATCATCAGAGTCCTCCAACTCTTATAGCTCCTCAAAGGTGCTGTTGTTTTTCCACCATAGATGGCAAGCTAACTCCTTTACTGCGGAAATCATTTATTTGTTAAACATTGCTTCATTTGGTAGCATTCGTCATCAGTGGAAACCAGTTTATTTCTAATAACGTCTCGAAACAGTCTTCCAGTCTATATGGTTGTGTTTGTTCTTCCAGTTTTAGGCTGCATCATCTGCATTATCTCCTATGTCTAAATATCGATAGTATAATCTGTTTTATCTGTCTTTGCTATAAATGTAGTTTGAGGAAAGTGCCATAGATACATATAACCCTCGTAATTTTGTAATCATCCACGTTTTAGTCATTAATATCATCACTGTCATTTCTTCTCTCGCATTTTAGCTGCTGGTTCACTCCTTTTCACGTGTCTGATTGATTCTGTAAACGAATTCACTTCATGATTATATTTACCCAGATATGGAAATAACTTAATACTTAGGTTAATAGCTAGGTAAGTATTGGTGACTGCTTATATATTTTAATGTTAAACAAATTAAGCTGAGGATGCCCTAGCAACCGCAGAACTTAAGTTTGTTTAAAACATTAACCGACTTATAGTTAACTATGTCTCTTTCATGCAGCTCTTTTAATATATTTCGATCTGATTTGCGACACCTGAAATTACGCTGAAATTTAATTTAAAGTAACTAAATACCAGTTTGAAAGATTTCATTTTTCAAGACAGGTCGGTATTCGATTAGTTCTAATGATTTGGCATCTTCCAATGTCACCGAATGTGGTAGTGGAGCGGAGCTGCCATCACTGGATTTATTTAGTGAAGAAAATTCATTAAATGATACTGAAAATATTACATTCTATTTCTGAACAGGTAAATCCACAAATATTTTGAAGTTTCTGGTTGCTGATACGGTCGTAGATAGAAGCGGGGTGAACTATATCTTAACTGTAACTTTATTTGTATAACGTTTGATCAATTTTGTGTCTCTTCAAAAGACCATTTTTCAATCAATTTCTACTGTCTAAGAGAAGAGAAAGTAGAAAAAATCATACTGAATATATAGATATATATTTAAGAAAACCGAAGCAGGATCGTCAGTTAATCACTTGGGCATCTTAAAAAAGCCTGAAAACCCTAAGACAACACACACTTACTATTTTTATGTGGTACTTTCTTCTCTGAGATCTTCTCTAACTAACTCTTCAGTGAAGTCTGTCCGGGTAATTATCCCCAGCCATAGGACGAGTGGTATTTGCGCCGGCCGTACATATTTCTCCCAATCCAATAATTTCACGGAGTTATATTTTAGTAAATTTTATGCCATAATCTGCAAAGATCACGTCAGTTAGCCGATAGTTATTGTCAACTGAATTTTAGAAAATTTGCATGTTCTTTCACCCATATCCGACTGACTGTTACCAATACCATCTCACAAAAATAGGATGAAAAATGCAGTGCATCATCAGATACCAACGGCATCTTATTCCGTTAACAAAACATTGTATTTTTGAAGAGTAACAGAACTGTTGGAAGTGGTGAAGTCTTCAGTGAAGTCTGTCAGGGTAATTATCCCCAGCCGAAGGACGAGTGGTATTTGTGCCGGGCCGGCCGTACATATTTCGCCCAATCCAATAATTTTACGGAGTTATATTTTCGTAAATTTTATGCCATATTCTGCAAAGATCACGTCAGTTAGCCGATAGTTATTGCCAACTGAATCTTAGTCAACTCGTTATTTTGGAAGGAAATCATGTTGAAATTTACCCCTTTATTTATGGATACCACGGTTTGATAGTGTCCTTTTGTGACCAGAAACGGATTACGTCACACTTCAAGTGCATTAGCATCGAGTTCATATGGTTTTTTGTTTGTCTGTTTTCTGTTTTGTTTTTTCTGAGAAATTTACACTTTGAAATCATTAATCTGAAAGGACTAAAGGTCATAAAAATAAATGTTCAACAGTGAGATGAAGTATGTGGCGACATACATTTAATAGCTGCCACGCTTGCAAGTACTTGAAACGAAAGTAACTTATATCCTGTATTTATACCAATTGCCAGTGAATATTTATCACCGGCAACGTCAGTTATGACGTAACTGAAGTAATTACGCGGGTAGTCTTTGTTTCAGAAATTTTATTAACATGACCTATATGGCTCAGAAATAACACAGCTTTTATATTCTTCAATTTAATAAACTGTCATCTGGTTAAAAAAAACAAAATAACGTCTCTTGTGTTAAGTGTACCCAGTTTGTAGGCATACAGGTAAGTTCCTCCATTATCATTGAAATACAATCCCTAGAGGTCCGGGATATCCTTAGCTCATTTTTACAAATAGACTCCCAGGGGAGATCCTTACCGGGCAAGATGTACAGTCACTCAAAAGAATTTTCTCCAACTTCCTAGGTTATAAACTGGTACTACGTTGGAAAAGAGACAATGAAAATTGGCACATGCATTAATCGAACCTACATCCCGGGTTTAATGTCTTACGCATTACGACTAGACAACCTTTCCAACGAGCGTATGCCATTTGTAATTACATTGTATACGGTTATCGCGTACGTTGTGTCACGTGGTCATTTGTCTCTCACCTCTGATTCAGAGCAATTCATGTTGCTTAAGTAGTCAGCCACTTGTGCAGAAACTGGTCATCACAGGTTAGGTATCCAGGAACACCGGTTAGGTGGACTGACCGTCGAGATCACCTGCAAAATATACCAGATAGGATGGATAGATGGATGGATGGAGAGAGAGACAGAGAGAGAGAGACAGACAGACAGACAGACAGACAGAAACAGACAGACACGCATGATGCTGAAATCGACAATAATTCCAAACAAACCATACCAAACCAAAACGATTATATGTTTTGTGCGTACAGTTATTTAATGAAACCAAACATCATTCGTACAGTTTGAAAACACGAAAGTTCTGTAGCTCAGCCACTAGTGTATATAAGTTTTTTGGCTTAAATCCAGTTTTAAATTCAATAAGACACATTTCCATCATTAAAATGGAGAAAGAAATGTAAAATAATGGGAAAAAAAGTTAACGTTTTGAAAGAAATGTGAACAATTTGTTTACATTCTTTACCGTTGATACATTCAATAACTTCCCCATCCTGTTTAATTTCTTGTTTTCACTTCTATAATCTGACGCAGAGATAAGTTCTTCGCCGACTGCATGTAGTGTTTCGAACGCACAGTAGGACAAAATGTAAAATATTAAGAAATGAAAAATCATTTACCTACTTCCGCTTTCAATTTTTCCGCCATTTTAGTGCATCGAACCTTTTTGTTTCGATTAAAATTGTATCGAACCAAATTACGTTCGACCCTCTGTCAATGGAATGTTTGTACAATGCAACTGGCAGTATCATTCACAATGTCAGCTACTTTGACGATATCACAAATGACAACCAGTTATTCTGGTGAAATAAAAAAGAAAGCCAGCCATTCTGCGATATCACAAAGAATGGTCAGCATTTTTGCCAATATTACAAAGAACAGTCATAGCCGTTCTGGCGATATCAAAATGAAGGACAAGCTGCCATAGTAACGTGTTCTGTCGATATTACAAATAACAATAAATTGTTCTTTCGATATCACAACATCTTCAGCCATCTGACATAATAACAAACAACAGTTTTACCTTTGTTACCAAACGCTTTTTGTCGTAGGTTTGTACCACAATGAGATTAAATATCGCTGAGCATTTGGTCATTATCAAAACCCAATCCATGGCCAGAAACCTTTATTATTTTGCACGGTATCATCATTACCTAATATTTTAATCAGAAAGGTGGAGTGAAGGTACAAATCGTAATGCAAATATCTTTCTTTCAATTGCAAGGCGAAGGAAAAGACCACCACGGCGAATGGAGTCTCAATTTCAAGAACGGATACAGATGTATCTTGAAGTGTCACCATGACTACATACCAAGCGGATGTAACGTTTTACGCAAAAATGAGCGTAAAGAATGGAACCACGACGTACCGACCTGTAACAAAGCAATCGTAACAACTCGACCTTTTCCGACTTCGTATAAAGAGCTCTTATGTAAGTGTATGAATACACCAAATGGTGATTCGCCCTCGCTTTATAAAGATATAAACAAACATGGAAGAACTCAAGCAGTGCTTGTCTTATGAATTAGAAAAATTGAAAAATAAACGTTAATTTAAAGTATAAACAGGTAGAGGCATTAAGAATTGTTTTCAATTTAGCAGAGACCACCTGTATTTTAAAATAGTCCAATATGGCGCCTACCACATTATTTCTGAGGTGACTTATTGAAGTCGCCCGAGGTGTTCCGAATGGTAACAAAGGTGACTAACTATATATAGCTAATAAATCTATGTGTTTGGTAAATAACAGTTAATCCCAGCGGGAAGTCTTTATGCTATACTGTTTACAAAAAGGGGATATTATTATTTTGTTATGATTTAGGAAACCATCATGTATATTTTTACAATGGTCGAGGGTAAAACATGGCTTTTAACATTGAACGAAATTATAGTAACTGTGACTTTAGTTGGGCAAAACTTTCAGAATATTGTGTTGTGTAGTTGTCGAACACAAATTCACAATCAAATCTGCGATTGGGATTATGAGACGTCTAAAGGTACGTCAACGTTGGCGGGCGATTGGTACGCTCAACACTGGAAGTACACAGGCCAAAGCTGCATCTGACTTTAATGTTTCACAGTCCGTTGTCTGTCAATTGTGGCCACGCTATTAAACAACTAGTGACGTGATTGATATGTTTAGGAATGGACGTCCAAGATGTACTGACGTCCCAGACGACCACTATGTTGTTCATCAAGCTCTCCGTAATAGAGCACTGACGGCCACAGACCTTCAACAACACCTTAAACATGTTAGAGAGGTCAATGTGTCGAGACAAACAATCAGAAATCGCCTTCACTCTAACGGTCTTAACGCATGGTGCCATTAAGTGGTCTTACAGATGTCAGCAAGGGATCGTCATGAACGTTTGGCGTGTGTAGAGAGCGACGCCGGTGGAATATTAACCAGTGGTCACACGTGATGTTCAGTGACGAATCCAGATTCAACCTAGACTTTCGTGGTGGTCGAAGAAGAATTTGGCGTCGCCCAAGAGAACGTTTTACAGATGCTGCTAAGGTTGCCCACGACCGATATGGGGTGGGTCCGTTATGGTATGGTGTGGCATCACTATGACTAGCTGCCAGAACACAGCTACATGTGTGCCAAGTCAGTGTGACCGGTCAGTACTGCCGTGACAAAATGCTGGTTGGGCATGTCATGGCATATCAAGTTTGTTCAGTGTCAGTGGCCAAGAATTCATCTTCGAGGATGATAACGTCACGGCCCATAGAGCAAGACTTGTCACTGAGTTCCTGGAAGAGCACTTATCCGTAAATTACCATTGCCAGCGATGAGCCCAGCCTCTTCACCTATTGAACATGTGTGAGACATTCTTGGAAAATGTGTTCGAAGACGTGTTCCTTCACCCAGAACATTAAATGAGCTCGGTGTGGCGCTGCAGGAAGAGTGGGACAGAATCCCTCAGCAAACCAATCAGTCGTCTTATTGGGAGTATGAGACGTCGTTGCATAGCCTGTTGCGAAAACTGAGGTGATCCAACACGTTACTGAGGGCGTGTGAAAATGATGATGTTAACGTAATGACTTTGGACGCTGTTTAAAGTACCTAAAGATGTCATGAAGAAGTTAAATCTTCGATTAAAATGTGTGAATAAATTTGTTTAATTGATTAAATAAACACCAAAAGTAAGGGTTTTCTAAATTACTCGCAAAAACAATATTAACTACAATATCCCTTACTTTTTGTGATCAATATAGTTACAGAACTTTTTACAAAGCTAGGATATTTAAGAATTATCGAGGACATTACGTGGACATGACGTTCTCTGTCATTCTTCGTTTGTCGTAAACAGATATAACCTTAGAAGTTTTGCCTAGAAAAGTTTCTTGCTCAGGATTAAGTATGGGTCAAGTAGGTTAAACATCTTTGTGAAAGTTCTGAAAAAAGAAAACTATGAAAATATGCTTAAAACTTTATTTGAAAAATACCGATTGTTTCGATGAATTATCGGATGAATTCAAACGTGGGTCAAGTATTACACAGCCAAACACGTTCTTCAGCAGCTAAGTGGAAAACCTTGTGAACATTTTTCGACCCGATCTTAATGAAACACAGTCAGAATTTTCGACTTGGTCACTTCTCGACAAGAATTTTGGTCATGATATTTTTTGAAATGTGGTGTGCTGTACAAGTAAGAAAAAAAGTGATGTGCCGCGTGCGATTCAAAAATAAGTCACCGTTTTGATCAGACGAGAACATTCACGTGTTATGTCTTATTCTTTACGATCTTTATGTTTGTCTTGTTGATATTTCAATTTCAAAATGGTTTTGTTAATTGGAGACTACTCTAGAGGTAAAACTTTGACGCATAGTTAATGAAATTTTGTCTCTTAATTTAGTTATTAAATACTATGTCAAATACGTATATGGTTAAAAAAGGTCGCCAGCTCAAAGAAAAAATTCTGCAGACGAATGTCATAATTTGTAATATACTTTACTTATGATTTTTTAACGACTGCCTTGGTGATCTATATGTGATATCATAAGAAGGGTTTTGTTTAGTTTAAAAAAAACTAGATCAAAGGAAAAACTGGAGAAAATCATAGAGGCTACATGTTTGACCCAAACATTAAACTAGTAAGAAAAATATTCTTTGAAACTGCTGACAATAGGTTTAAACTGACTTTTATGTAATGTTACAAAAATAAAGGTAATTTTATTTCAATATTACAGATTTTTATCTAATATTTTCAGTAAGTACAGTGTAATTCAGGAAGGCAATAAAGGCCCGTCATGTCTCTCTTTCTTATTACTTTCAGACAGTTATATTTTCAACAAAAAGACTGCTTGTATAGCGGCAGTCGGGTCAGTTATTGTTGCATCGCCGCTACTGTTAAAGGCTCTAGGATTTTCAGCAGTTGGAATTGCCGGAGGGTCTCTTGCAGCCTGGATTATGTCATGGACGGTAGGTAGCTTCTACAGTTGTACATCATTAAAGCGACTGACTCACAAATGGGCCGACAGTGAAAAACAAAAAGAAAATGTTTATACATCAAGAAATTCTAGCTGTAATTGTGAAGAACATATTCAAATTAAGTTATTGACTCATTTTTGGTACAGAAAATTAAAAAAAAGTTTTACACACTTTTATCGTTAAAAAGTTTACCCCGTTAGTCACAGGGTTGATACTTTAGCTATAAGGATAATTTTGACAAAATTTGATAACTGGTCTCCGTGGTTGACTGGTGAAGATTTTCGCTCTATATTTCACTGACCTAAAGGTCATACGTTCGAATCCTGATAAAATTAAAACTTTTTGTTTCCAGTTTTCATGGTGTATAGAAGCATAATATTACATTTTTTCCAAAGTATATTAACTTTTCTTAAATTTTTAATGAACGTGAAGTTGGCGCATAGATCGCAGCTCTACATCTAGCTCTGCGATCTTATCTCATTGCAGAGCTGGGTCGATGCTCTACATCCAGCTCTGCAATCTTGTATCATTGCAGAGCTGGGTCGCAGCTATACATCCAGCTCTGCGATCTTATATCATTGGAGAGCTGGGTCGCAGCTCTACATCCAGCTCTGCAATCTTATATCATTGCAGAGCTGGGTCGCAGCTATACATCCAGCTCTGCGATCTTATATCATTGCAGAGCTGGTTCGCAGCTCTACATCAAGCTCTGCAATCTCATATCATTGTAGAGCTGGGTTGCAATTTAACATAAGTGCAGAGGTTGATCGTTTATAGATATCTAGCTCTGTTATCTAACATAAGTGCAGAGCTGGGTCGTAGATCGACATCTAGGTCTGCAATCTTGTTTCACTGCAGTGCTGGATCTCAGCTCTACATCTAGATCTGCAGTCTTTTTTTCATTGCAGTGCTGGGTCGTAGACAACGAGCTCTTCAAACATTTGTTTTTACTTCAATTTACATATTCATTATTCAGTTTCAATTAGGTCTGCAAAATTTTAATGGTATTTCAGTATATCTCCACTGTAGAGCGTTATCTTAATGACGTTTCAGATGAGCATAGTTATTTGACCAAATAGATTTGTAATGGTGTTATTATTATACAGAAACAAAAACTGGAAGGATAGAACTTGTTTTAGTGTTGTCTACTTTTCATGTACAGTCATGTAGGTTTATTTACACTTTTGGCGGCTCTTGCAAAGAAATGTTTGATTTTCTCATATCTGCAAGGGGAACTTTGATCTTTTCCCTGCTTTCTTGCTACCTTGTCACTAAGGTGGAAAAGAGGTTATACATGTTTAAAAGTAATGTATTCCGTATAAGAAAAACATAAACATTGGATTCGTTTTTTTATCTCGATCCAAAGAAATGCGACGTAGTATATCGTAGTACATTTAACGAGCAACTGAGTCGTGTTGAAACGACATGCAAAGTCAAGTGCATTATTTTCAAGATTACAATAAGATGAGAGACAGATGCGCTCAAGAAGGAATGCATTAAAACAAGAAGTATACACTAGCTATGGCTATGAATACAAAGTGCGTAAAAGATTAGTTTTGATGCAAGCATCAAAAGCGGCGCGCATATTTTTAAAGTATGGTTTAAATTCACCAAAAAATATTATAGTGTTTGTTTTTGATGCTATGAGCAAAATTATTTACTGCTGGGTTGTAACATTTTTGACAGAATTCATGAACTGTTTGTTTTATTGGTTGTTTATGATTTTTCCTTTATATCTAACCAGCAAGTATCAATTTCTCCACAAATGAATGACATTCTCCACTGTCTCTAACATGAGTCTGAGACAGTGGTGAGAGACGAATGACCTTAAGGCAAAACGTTCGAGATCAATCGTCACAGAGAAATTTACACTAATTCCAGTGATCGAACCTTTGATTCTTAATACATAAGATTGCAGAGCTGGATGTAGAGCTGCGACCCAGCTCTGCAATGATATAAGATTTCAGAGCTAGATGTAGATCTACGACCCAGCTATGCAATGATATTAGATTGCAGAGCTGGGTGTAGAGCTGCGACCCAGCTCTGCAATGATATAAGATTGCAGAGCTGGATGTAGGTCTGTAATCATATAAGATTGCATGGCTGGATGTAAGTCTGCGACCCAGCTATGCAATGATATAAGATTGCAGAGCTGGATGTAGAGCTGCGACCCAGCTCTGCAATGATATAAGATTGCAGAGCTAGATGTAGAGCTGCGACCAAGCTCTGCAATTATAAGATTGCAGAGCTGGATGTAGAGCTGCGACCCAGCTCTGCAATGATATAAGATCGCAGAGCTGGATGTAGAGCTGCGAACAAGCTCTGCAATGATATAAGATTGCAGAGCTAGATGTAGAGCTGCGACCCAGCTCTGCAGTGAAATAAGATTGCAGAGCTGGATGAAGAGCTGCGACCCAGCTCTGCAATGATATAAGATCACAGAGCTGGATGTAAGTCTGCGACCAAGCTCTGCAATGATATAAGATTGCAGAGCTGGATGTAGAGCTGCGAACAAGCTCTGCAATGATATAAGATTGCAGAGCTGGATGTAGAGCTGCGACCCAGCTCTGCAATGAAATAAGATTGCAGAGCTGGATGTAGAGCTGCGAACCAGCTCTGCAATGATATAAGATCACAGAGCTGGATGTAAGTCTGCGACCCAGCTCTGCAATGATATAAGATTGCAGAGCTGGATGTAGAGCTGCGACCCAGCTCTGCAATGATATAAGATTGCAGAGCTGGATGTAGAGCTGCGACCCAGCTCTGCAATGATATAAGATTGCAGAGCTGGATGTAGAGCTGCGACCCAGCTCTGCAATGATATAAGATTGCAGAGCTGGATGTAGAGCTGCGACCCAGCTCTGCATTGATATAAGATTGCAGAGCTGGATGTAGAGCTTCGATCTATGTGCCAACTTCACGTTCATTAAATTTTAAAGAAAAACAAAAATTCTGTGAGTCAGTCGCTTTAACGCTCGTCTCCACTCCCCTGTCTTTTCAGAGCTGAAAGAAATGAACCAGTCAGTGTCCATTTTCAAAGAGTCCAGTGTATAACTACTGCACCATTGATCTACCCTATATATTTCAACAACATTCACCCATGTACTTGTAATACTCAGTCCCGTGAGGTCATTTATCCTCGCTTTGGTTTCATTTACCGAAAGATGATTACCACTTTGATGTTATGGGCAGGCATTGGAAACAAAAAAATGTGATATTTTTAGACACATCACACATCTTCACGTTTAATTTTCAGGGACCTATTTCAAAAGGGAGTTTGTTTGCACATCTGCAAAGCCTTGGCATGAAAGGAATCAGCCTAGAAACATTTCGCTCATATATGGATCCGGCTATAAGCGCATGCGACGGAATAATAAACCTTTTTCCTGATTGCGAGGAAGAATAAAATATAATTAATAAAAATAATAAAAATCGGCCTTTTAACTTTGCTCATGTCAGTATACAAAATGTATTGAGATATTCAGAGACCTGAAATACAACAGGTTAGAAACTCTCTATGGTACCTTTAAAACATTGTACATGTATGCGGCAAATAAGTAATGCTAAATAATGTATATAAAGTCATTGTTATAACTTGTTAATTTCTGTATGAAAAAGAAAAAAAAATCGTTTCAGACATATGAAATTTTTCATATTATTTTAAATTTGTTATTGAGCAAAGATGTAAAAAAATGCGCATTTCGATTAACAATTTTACTTAGTGTGCGAAATGCTAATAGTCTGATATATACGTCTGTGTGACATGCAAATGCTAAAATAGTTTTTATATGTTTTCTTTGTTTGAATGGTATACCGTTTTATAATTCTTAGTGTTATCGAATTATGACCATAGTGAACAAAAGACTTTCAAAATAAGTGCTTGAAAATTCTAGATTTAGAAACGTATTGTTGAATATTCGTGAAATCAAGGTTCCTCTTTTTCTAACTTAACTGATTGGTGGAGGTATTTTTAGATAAATGTAGAATATAACCAACTTACACATACATCGACTGCAGTTATTTCTACTACTTAGATCAGTGCATAACATTACCAGATGTGTACAAATATATTAACCTGTAAGATCAGTAGAGAATGTTACCAGCTTTTACAGGTTGTTTTACTTTTTTCTTATATCAGGGTAGAACATTACCAGCATGTATGTACATCGATTGCAAGGTGGTTATATCAGTGCACATAATACAAAAGTTTTTGTAATCGAGTATATCCGCTAAAAGTTACTACCGTCGGATATATTTACTCAACTTGATAATTATCAGAAATATACTTATTTCTAGCCGTCTGTATTTTATTTGGGTGTTTTCTATTTTCCCTATTAAAAAAAATAATTTTCGAAACCATATTTATACAGTTCTGACAATGAATCCGTTCATGTTTCTTCAAATAGAATTTGAAATAAGATCATGCACATCTTTAACACAAGAGGAACACAATTTATTTGTCCTCTACATATTAGATTAATGATCACATACGCACCTAACGTTCAATCTCACACACACGCCCACGTGTTTTTGCTATTTGTGGTCTATTTTTAGACACTGGGGGAAAACCTACACCCACAAGTATGTCTCTAGAGACCGATAGTGACTACGATCTCTCGCGTGTGATGTAATGCGTTTATGTTAAAAAAAGATAAAAATAAACACAAGCAGCCGACCTGCCTTACCTATCAGTCACGAAAACGGCAAATTCTTTTGTTTAACTTACTCAATCGTAACTACAGGCTATAGCATACAGTACGTTTTGTTTTATAGTATTGGCAGGTTCGTTAAGTTAACATATAAAATGTAATAAGTTCCTGTAAGTGACTTGTAATAAACTCAAAAGACAAACAACTAAAATCGTTAGGTTTGTCTTGTAAGTAATAGTTGCTTTCAGTGATTTTTTTCTTAGTAACTTCCACCGGGGCCATATAAAGCACTGCTTCCACAGCACAGCACAGTTAAAAACTAAATTGAATTTTATACTTGATGAAAATCAAAATCAATAGTAAATGTGATAAACAAAATAAATGATAATATTAAAACATTTTTTTTTCTTTTTTTTTTTGCTTATTTGTGTGTTTGGTTGTTGTTTTGGTTGTAGTTTTTTTGGACTAAGTTTTTTGGACTTTTTCTTTTATATTATTTGTTCTTTTGATCATTTTTTCTCTATTTCAAAAATTTCTAGGATTTATTTGCTGATCAAGATATATATCAAAAAAATAATAGTCAAAGCTTTCTTACTACATATCTCAGTAAAAATTTATCGCTGGGAAAAAAACAAAAAGATTTTTAATCACCTGGTAAGAGTTAGCTAGTCAAGTCTGGCAAAATAAAAAAACTGAATCAATGAAATAAAAGTGAGCATTTACAAAATCTTTTTGGACAAGTTACTAGGAAAAATGTATAGATATTTTCACATAGTAGCAGAAGTATATGAATGTATAATTTAAACAATCTAGCCTAGTGCCAGGCTGTTTATTAAATAACTGGTCAAAAATGTAAAAGATACGTTGTCAGATTGAGGTCTTGCATATTTATGGAATAATAACTATATTACAAATGTGCATGTTAATACTATCATACAAAGAGTATATGATCGATAACTGTAACAATGATGTGCTGAACGTAGTACTTTTTTTCTAAATTAGAATGCAACAATTTATTTAAAAATGAAATTACGCAAGAGAAGTATTTGTGTTAATAATATGAAACGTCGTAAAATGTTATCAAGGTTTAGATGCTCTTCACATAAATCAGCATAAGAAGAGGGTAGATATAGGAATATTGAAAGAAACCAACGTTTAAGGTGGCCGAGTGCTTTGTAGGTTGGGCTACAAAGCTAGCGTCCCGGGTTCGATTCCTGGTAGCGACTGAGTTACCAACTGGTTTCCCAGGACTGGGTAGTAACCTAACCGGGTACTGTTTCCAGCAATATCGGCCTGGACTGGGGATCGGGGAGGTAAAATACACGCACCGTGGAGTCTTCTGGAAATAAGTTGTTTAATCCACACCAGGTGGGGACTTTCGTTGACTACCCACGTTAAATAAGAAACCTGTACTTTATGTACCAAATGCAATATGAAACAAATTGAAACTATCCTTTTTTATTAGTATGTCCATGTCATAATGACTTGAGGAAATCATATTTATTGCTCATGGCCTAATATAAATGGATTTATATCAATAATTAAATGTACAAACAGAAATGTAATTGATAATTAAGCAAAATTTGTGTATTCAGCGATTCAACTAAGAATTGAACCTAGGTAATAACTGTGATTTGAAATATTATATATTCACTGAGAAATATGCAAAGTATATTGTATTTATCATACTTTTTCTGCACTGTATGTTGTACCGCAAAATGTTACTTAGTGATGAACTTGTATAATGTTTTGTTAATAAAGTATTTTATTTAATGCTAACCAGTGAAATACTGAATTCTATCAGTGAGATATATTCATATCAACTCACAGTGTGAGTGATATAGATTCTATATAACTCACAGTAGAAACGCCGCACTATTTTTTTCAATTACCTCCCTTGGCAGTTTGACAGTTACAATGAATTGTCTCCCTTACCTGTCGAAAACATAAACAACTGTTACAACAACAACATATCCGTCTGCTTTAATAAATTTTAATAAGAAAAATATACAGTTTGACAAAAAAGCTAAAAGTAGAAAAGAAATCAAACAGCATCTCCTTCTCAGTGGCAAGGTAATTTTCCATCATATTTCACGGAAATGTTCCTTACATACCCCTGCTTTAAAATTGCTTAAACGGTTCTGTTCCATTGAACAAAACGACCACCAGAGCTAAAAATAGGTTTTCTTCAATATCTGGCTTAAAATGACATCTCTTCACAACCTGTTATCCAGAAATTGCCTCTGCCCCATAGATTGTTTCTGTATAAAATATGAGATCTTTGAATATCTTCAGTTAGAAAATGTAATGTTGCATCTGATGTTTGCTTAACGGTGACCCTCAGGCAAAGAACTCAGGTGAGCGATCCAGGGCCATCATGACCCTCTTGTTTTTTTTAATATTAAAGTACTATTTTACCCATTCAACGTTCTTGTTCTTGTTGCTGCTGTTGTTTGACATCGTTTAGGAAACTGGAATACGATATGCATCGTACATGTCTGTCTACACGCAGTCAACGTTGATGTACAATAGGGTTTGTGTATTTTTCTGTCCCTAGATGAGTGGATTTGCAGTGTACAAGAGCTATAACTCTATCTTCACTATTTGCACAGTTATTGCCCTTTGTTGGTTTTCCTTGCCTTGGGCATAACTTGAAAACTACTGGTTGGAATTCAATGCAACTTCATAAAATGGTCAAGCACAATGACAGGAAGTGCAGTGGATAAGCTATAACTCCATCTTCAGTATTTGCACAGTCATTGCCTTTTGTTGGTTTTTCTTGTCCGGAGCATATCTTGAAATGTAATGGTTGGAATTCAGTGCAACTTCATACAATGGTCAAGCACAATGACAGGAAATGCAGTGTACAAGAACCACAACTATCTTTAATTGCCAACAACCATAACTCTATTTCAATTCTTTTACAAAGTATTCTGTTACTAATAACTTCCTCTGTTCCGAAGCAGTCTTGCGGGGGTATTAATCACATTAAGTGATAGCTCTAGTTTATGTTAAAGACAACAAATGATTCAACTTCATGCACGTAGTTAGGCAGAATATCCGACCGTCCGTACAAGCTAATACCAAGATAAGCCTCATATTCACTCTATGAAACCACCAACTTTATCACGTAAATAACCAGATTCGAACAGCCAGACTTGAACGCATCACCTTTTTTTTTTTTTTAAAGTGAAGTTGTAAGCACAGAACCTTGGGTATCACAGCTCGGGCTTGACCGCTCTGACATGTACAATGAATTTAATGCTTACACTCGTAAGCCCTTGCACTAATGCATATATCACTATGGTAGATCATAAACAGCTTGCCTGCAAATATATTACCTCATTGCAGTACGTCTGAAACTACTGTGCCTTGGGGTTTGATATTTGGCATACAGGTTCACTTACAACTCCTCTACAAGGTTGTTCAAATTATGCCCCTGGCGTCATTAATGGTCTCAGAGGGTCACTTGATTTACTATAAAGGCATATATAGGGAAAACTTTTAAACTCTTCTTCAGTAAAACAGCTCATTTTTTATGAACATTGATTCATTATAGATAAAGATACCAAACTGATCTGTCACTCAAATTCCAAGGTCAAAGATCTATGTAAAAGGTTAATAATACTTTGCAGCATCATTCCAGTGACTTTTATCATTCGGCGGTGGATATCAGTTGATCGAATTTGCTTGTTGAAATCTACAATTTTAGGAATAAACTCTGAAAATATTAGAACAAAATCTTCAACGCTGTTGAAGTTATGTTAGATTTTTCAAGTATAACCATGGATATATTCACATCATTTTGACGTCGTTTTTTAATCATTGTCTTATTGACTAGATAGTTAAGGAAACAGATACAAACACTTAAGATTAAACTTAAAAAAGAGCAAAACATCAACTTAAAATGTCTATTTCATCTCAAAAAGTATTTCTACATTTCTAATTCTAACTTATTTTATTAAACAAGTTGCATAACAACCAAAGAATCTTCTTGTTTAACCAATAATCTATGTTTCAAAGTCAGGTACGTTTTATTAAAATGTCTGTACATGATTATTGCTACCCATATTTTCTTGAAACAGAATGTACAGACTTTCTTAAATGAATTTATATCAAAAATAGTACTATACATAAATTCAAAACGCATAAATTGGAAGTAATAAAGATAAAATGGGCAATGAATTCAAAACTTTTATAATTTTTTTTGTGTGTAAAAAAGTAGGTACAGCCATAAGTAACTGAATAAAGTCCATGCATTCTTTCTATCTTAACGAAAATAAAACATGAAATGTTTATAATTATGTTTCCATGCTACCACAGATATTACTATGATCAATCTTTATTTAGGGACAGTATATACAAAGAAACAATATACAGACCACAGAGTATTAGGCTATGTTTAATCTTAAGTTCAAACACTAAGAGAGAAAATATTTTGTTTTAAAGGAATAGAAACAATTTATATGTCACAGAATATTAGACTATGTTCAATCTTTATTCAGAATACTAAGATACAGTATATTCTGTTTTGAAGGCACAGACACAGCATACATGTACTTTAACAATCGTAATCATGACAATGTTTCATAAAACCTCTATCGCTTCTGCTTATGGTACAAAATACTGTAAAAAGGAATTGAATATCGTAAATGGGAATTGCAGTCCAACTGCTATACTTAAAACAGAAACATTGCTTAGCAACCGCTTGAATTTTTATGCTCTATTTTTATTTATTCTGTTTAATTTAATTGTCTTTTATTATGTTTGGAAATGATGGACAGATTTAAGCCTAACAGAAGGATAAAAACATATCTAGTTTCAAAATGTACTTAACAATTTACTTAATGTACTTAAAATGTAAAAGAGCTCTACATGTGCGTAGGTCATCATTAATATTTTAGCAGACCTTTGAAAAATACAAAATACATAAGGGCTATAAAATATAAGGAGGCAAAAAAAAATACCCTCTCGTTTCGGGGGTGGTCTTTTTTAAAGTCCTTTTTGGTCAACTAAACTTCTAGAGGGGGTTTTCAAAATGCCTTCCTGAGGTGGAATACATGTTTCACTTTAATTGCCCCCTCGGCCTTTCCTTATATCGAAATTTTTCACCTTTTCTCAACAACATCTTATTTATTCTCATTTTGAAGAAAGTGTTATAAACAAACATTATCCTTATGTAAACATTTTATTCACAATGCTTCTGAACATGTGTCTATATATTTATATACAGTTTTATTTTACAATCGATTTCTTTCTATCACTATCTCTTTACACTGCAACCGATACTTTCTCTATCTCTACACTGCAACCGATATCTCAAAATTCTTTTCCTCTGACTCCTTTGTACCTTCTCTGTTTATTCAAGTGTAAAATCCTCTCATCCAATTCAGGCTTCTTCAATCCTAGAAAAGCAATGATGAGATAATGATAAAATGACCATCTGTACATATTCTACATCATATTTCTGTTGAAAATTTAATTTTTAACAAACAGGAAGTTTTGTATCCCTTGTATATACAGAACGAAATTCTGATAGCAATTAAATAAATTAAAAGTTTTCATCTGAATTATATATGTTGTGAAAAAAGCGTGTTTTTTTCTCCCAATCTGTAGCATTTATAATCTATAATGCAAGCTCCTACTCTTACCTACCGAAATATATTTTTTTTATGGCTGGGTCAATTATTTCTAGCTGTGCCATAGTACTTTCCATGTCTAATTCCTTTCAGTAATCTGTGAAAGGTATCACATTTTGTCTGTAAATAATAACAAATGTAATTTGCACATCTTGATATGTTATATGATTAATGATAACAATGCATAGATAAATGTGTGTTCTTGTATTTATGAGACATTTTTAATGTTAAATTCTAAAGAATACTAAGCATTTTTTATAATTTTCTTTTCTGGTAGGTGTTATGTTTATCAAAATTAAGACAAAAGTTACACATCTGAGATAGATCAACATGAAGGTTTTACGATCATCTTGCACGGGCTAAGGTAACAACCATTATAACTATAGACTGTTGGTTTGTAAAATAATATGTTTGTAAAAAAAAACCTTCTAAGTCATTTAATGTTAAGCGATAACAATACCTTCTTTGCTCATTTTCAGTTCCCACATTTATTGGTGACAAGAGCTTATCTAAGGATAAGGTCATGTGGTAATGGTCAAAACGTTGAATTTTTTGCTCTGGATTAATGGATGATTATAAAACATATGAATGGTGATAAAATATAAATTTGGTATTAACAGTTGGAAAAATATGTCTATTTTATATTCTGAAAATTATGGGGAGAAATTTTAAAGGAAATAAGAGGAAAAAAGGAGATAGTTGAAGTAGCAGTAGTGGGAGTGGACATATACATAAATCGCATAGGTCGGGAGGCCCGGCAGATGATATACAAGTAAGTGACATTTTGAAACAAATAAGTTCGGTTTTGTATGAAGATGATGCTGATTTGAGTGTGTTTCTTGATTATAGTAACTGTCTAGAAAATCTTTTTACTGATCAATCTGTTAGCGAAGAGAAAACGGAAATGGCCGAGAATGTTCAGCCGTCAAATAGTGACATCTTGTCTATACTTAAAAAGATTGACTCAAGGCTCGATCAAATGGGTAAGCGCCTTAATTCGTTGGAGGAAATGAAAGAGAAAGTAAGTGCATTTGATAGAGACTTGAAGAGGTTATGGGCTTTAGCGGAAGAGCGAAACACGATGACAGACGAGAGATTAAAATTAATTGAAGAAAAGCTCGATAGTTGTGAATTCTCACAGGACAAGATGAACGACAAGGTAGCTGAATTAGAAGCTGGGAAGAATGCACTGAAAGAGGAAATTGTCTACATACAGTCGCAGTCAATGAGAAACAATTTGGTCTTTGCCCACATCGGAGAGCTGGCAAATGAGACTAATGATGATACTGAGAAAATCCTCCGGCAGTTTATGGAGGAGAAGATGAAAATTGCGAAAGACTGTGCGGAAAGTATTGACTTCGACAGGGTGCATAGGATGGGTCCCAAGAAAGCCAATGGGTGTCGAGCTATAGTAGCCAAGTTTAACAGGTTTAAAGACAGAGAGTATGTTAGAAAGCAGGCCAAAACCTTAAAGGGAACTAATTTCTACGTAAATGAACAGTTCCCGAAGGAAATAGCAGACAAGCGTCGTCGGTTAGTTCCAAAAATGAAGGAGGCGAGAAGTCAGGGTAAAACTGCCTGGATATCGTATGATACGCTGTACGTGGATGGAAGGGCGGTGCGTGAGTAGCGGTACGAAGGGGTGACATAAAAATCCTATCATGGAACGTTAATGGACTCTCTAGTACTAAGAAAGACGATCCAGCATTTGTAGACTATATTTCAAATTTTGATATAATTTTTTATACGAGACTTGGACTAACGCGTCCAGTGATATAAATTTACAAGGTTTCAATTCACACAATTTTTTCAGAACATTTCAACATAGGAATGCAAGAAGATGTAGTGGTGCAGTTGCATTGTTCTACAGGGATACAATTAAAGATGATATTTCAATAGACCAAAAAACTTTAGACCCTGTTATTTGGATTAAACTAAGTAAGGAATATTTTAAAGTAGAAACTGATATATATATTTGTGGGTTTTACCGTTGGCCGGAAGATACACCGGCTTATTATGTTGCTGACATTGACATTTTTGATGTTTTAGAAAATGAAATTAATGAATTTTCAAAGCTTGAGACTGTATACGTTTCAGGTGATTTTAATAGTCGTGTCGGTGGTAAAGAAGATTTTATTACCCATGACTGTATAAACATACTTGATGATGATAACTATTCACCAGACATCCACCTCAGACGGGCCTCACAAGATACAAAATCAAATAGCTTTGGAAATAAGTTGATCAATTTATGTAAATCCGTAGGAATTCGCATTGTAAACGGTAGATTACATAGTGATTACAATATCGGGCGTTATACTTACGTAACCCCTAACGGGACATCGGTAATTGATTACCTATTAACGTATGAGTGCAATTTCCCCAATAAAGTCGACTTTACGATGGATAATATCAATGAATGGAGTGATCATTCACCCATATATTATTCTATTGTTTGTAACAATGTGGTAATTGTTGAAAAAATGTATACTGAAATTAAATATCGCTGGGATGACTGCAAGAAAATGCTTTTCGTTCTGAGTTACAAAATAATTTAGAACAATTAAATACAGCGACTTCAAACATTGATATAAATTCGAAAGATATTATTAATTTAGCAGTGCGTAACATTAAAGCGATTATAAGAAATGCAGCCGATCCTCTGTTTCAAGTTAAGATATCGCAATCCAATAAGCCAAAGTTTAATTCAAGTTTATGTGCTAAACAGGTAGAATGGTACGACGACGAATGTGAAACATACAAAGCACGATATCTGGCAGCATTACGCATTTTTCACAATCGTTATACAAATCTTAGTAGAGAATATTTTATGAATGTAAAAAGCGATATAAAAATTTACTAAATAAAAAACGCAAACTTTTCGAAATTAAGAAGTTAAACGAAATAGAAAATTTAAAGCGAAGCCAACCGCGGGAATTTTGGAAGTATTTTAGGAATAAAAACAATAAAACCACTGGTCAGTCCATAACCTTGCAACATTTTCGTGAATACTTTTCAAATTTAGAAAATGATTTATACTCTACTAGAAATATAGAAGCAGAGTCATTCTGTGCCGAACATGACTTTAATCAAGATTTTAATGAAGAAATTGATTATGTTATTTCAAATGATGAAGTATTAAAATCAATTAAATAGTTAAAGCGCCATAAGGCATACGAACTAGACTGTTTACTTAATGAGTATTTCATACAATGCAGCGACATATTAACCCCATTACTATGTAGACTTTTTAATGCAATCTTAAACTCTGGTTATTTTCCTGATGAATGGTCGAAAGGGATTATAATACCTTTATTTAAGAAAGGGGATTCTAACGACGTAGGAAATCATAGAGGAATAACACTTCTTAGCTGTCTCTCTAAGTTGTTCACTTCGATTTTAAATCAGCGCATCTCAGATTATTGTGATAAATACAGTACTTTGTCCGATGCTCAATTCGGCTTCAAAAAGGGACGTTCAACTACTGATGCAATATTTTCACTTCTTTCTATTGTTCAACACTATCTAAACAATAGCAAACGTTTATATGTTGCTTATATTGACATGAAGAAATGTTATGATAGCATATATAGGAACGCTTTATGGTTTAAACTGTATAAATGAGGCTTAGATGGTAAGGTTTTAAATATTATAAAAAGTATGTATGGTAATGTTAAATCTTGTGTGAAACACTGTAATAGCTATTTAATTTTTTTCGAATACGCATTAGGCTTGAAACAAGTTGAGATAATGTCTCCAGTTTTATTTTCCTTATTTTTAGATGATTTAGAGTTGTTTTTACAACAGGACATAGCATCTGGTTTAAAGGTTGATGATATTACATTGATATTACTTTTATTTGCTGACGACATGGCTGTGCTAGGAAATTCGCCGGATGACCTGCAAAGGAGTCTTGATTTACTTTATACTTATTGCTCAACATGGGGATTGGAAGTAAATGAATCGAAAACAAAAGAAATGGTTTTTAGGAAAAGAGGCAATATATTACCTACAGAAATGTGGACGTACAATGGTACAAATGTGGAAATAGTCGATAGTTTTAATCATCTAGGCACAGTTTTTAGATATAATGGAAATTTTGCTTTGCATGAAGAACACATTGTAGGCAAAGGACTTAAAGCTCTAAACATTCTTTTATATAATTGCAAGAGATACCCGTTAAAAGCTGATACACTATGTCAATTGTTTGATGCCTTCATTGGGTCTTTTTTAAATTATTCCGCTGAAACCTGGGGATTCTCCAAATCAAAAAGTCTTCAAAGAATTCACTTAAAGTTTTGCAAGCGTATTTTAAAAGTTCGTGTAAGTACATGCTCAGCAGGTGTTTATGGCGAATTAGCAAGATATCCTTTATATATAAGTTGTTATTTTAAGATTGTAAAATATTGGCTAAAGTTATTAAGAACTGATAACATCATATTAAAAAGTTGTACATGTTGAGCTTAAATGATTGTATCAACGGCAAAACTAACTGGGTTTCAAAAGTTAGAACTTTGTTGGATCTTTTTGGGTTTTCTGAAGTATTTTAGAATCCAGAATCGGTGTCACACAAATTATTTCCTTATATCTTTAGACAACGAGTTGTTGATTGTTTTATACAAGAGTGGAGAACATCAGTTGATGTGAGCCAGATGCTTTACGAATACAAACACTTTAAAGAGAGTTTTAGTTACGAACGCTATTTAAGTGCACTCCCTAATGAGCTGCGTTGTATTTTAACCAAATTTAGAATTGTAGGTCATTCATTATGTGTTCATACAGGGCGTTATAGCAGACCAGTTCTCGATAGAAATGAGCGTCATTGTTTATGTTGTGAGTTGAGAGAAGTAGAAGATGTTTACCACTTTGTGTGCATTTGTCCATGTTATACTAACTTACGTATAGTATATATTAATCCAGTTTATTATGTTAGTCCCTCTGTTTATAAATTCAACCAATTGATGTCTTCTCAAAATGTAACTATTTTGACAAATTTAGCCAAATATATAAAATCTGCCCTGGATGTTAGAAATAGTATAGATATATAATTTACTTTTAATGCCACTCTCAAAACAAATATTGTCGGTTGTCATAATTAAGTGCTGCGAACCTTCTATAAGCCTTATTTTCTTTTCTATCTTCAGTACATGTTTTTTTTCCATTCCACTGATCACACTAATATTATATGTATGTATATGCATGTATTGTAAGATGATGTACCTTAGTTGTACAAATCTGAAACAAAAATGTTCGTTCGTTCGTTCTAAAATCTGAGTCTGGACTGGTAGAGTCCGTTTTATTATATTTGGCACATAGAGGTCACATCATGATGATATGCTAAAAATAAAGTTGTCAAATATGCTTTTGTTTCATGAATTTCATATTTATAATAGTCTAGTCATAATTGTCATTCATTTGTCACAAGATTCTTTTAAATTTTCAGTTCTAAAGCATTCATCACTATTCTGACTCTGGAGAATCTGATAGCAATAAAAATTCACTAACTTTAATTAGTTTAATAAGTCACTTTATGAACGCAAAAAGAAAAAATGAGCTTCATTTTATCTTAAAATTATTGATAAAAATACGAACAGTGTTCTATTTGCTTCTATGATCAGAAAGTATGTGTTCAATTTAATATTTATACTTGTCAGTACATTGTTACGAAGGCTAAATAAGTTTTAAGGTAGTTAAAAAAATCAACAGGGTCCGTATTGTCCTACAATGTTGTCCGTATCGTCCCAAGATATGGTCCTATCGTCCCCAAATCCGTATCGTCCATAATTCAGTCAATTGTCCCCACTTTAAATTCGGCATCAGTATCATTCGAAAGCAGTCAATCAAAAGGGTTAAAGAAACTGAAAACAGACTGAAATTTTAACAAGTTTCATCTCGACCAGGAAGTTATATGTGTACATCGCAACCGCGGGTACCTGCATGTTTATGTTAAGAT
The DNA here is from genome assembly GCA_012932295.1 of Cyclina sinensis. Taxonomy (NCBI): domain Eukaryota; kingdom Metazoa; phylum Mollusca; class Bivalvia; order Venerida; family Veneridae; genus Cyclina; species Cyclina sinensis. Next base: position 29,225,480 of record JAAONU010000008.1, read on the forward strand.
CAAATTACCTCGTAATTTCAAATCACGGGAGGGAACCGGTCTAGCAGAGGTTTTATAAATACAGCAAGACGTACTAGATACATTAGAATACTGCTGAGGTATGACGTCGGATATTATCAAACAAATGTACATTGCATTCATTTCTTTCAATTTGCTGTTAAACACTACTTGCGTGGTTAGCAATCCAGTGAGCGACTTCTGTCCAGGTATGAATTAATTTGCCATCTTTCGCACTAGCTCTAGCTTGCAAATTTCACTTTCTTTTTTGTGTGGAAAACAATTGTACACCAGTCGGGCTTAGAACGGGGCGGTGTAGTTAGATATCATTAGGTGAAAACGCATACTGAATTTAACATAATGTAGAATCCTGTTAAATTTAGAATGTAATGTAACAGGGCAAAACGTGTGTCTTAAATTTTAAAGTTGCATGTGGGGGATTCATTCAGTTAGTTTAAAATACTACGTATACGGAAATTGTAAAGCTTGACCAAAGGGATCTTTATTTAGTCACACTATTGGGTAATGATTTAAATACAAGGACACAAAACAAGGAAGTAAACTAAAGATTGAATCATTTTACATGTACAAGCCTGGTCCGAAATACTATATAAACTTGAGTGTTTACATGTAATTGTAAAAACAGAATTCATTGGCGTTAAAATCCCGCTTGTGTCTTGAGGTACATTATTATAGTGTGTATATGGTAACCATATGATAGCTTGGATGTTAATTTATGATTAGTTCATTTTGGCAGTTAATTAGATATATAGTTGATAAACTGTTATCAGTTTTTTTTGTGGCTGTGTGTCGCTACTCTACAAGAATCAGATTTTGCTGATAGTTTTCTTTAGACTTGATCATTCTAGTTATGAGTACAGACAACGACAGCTTTATGCTAACTCCACAGGAGTAGTTTGGTTAAAAATTGATTTCGTACGGGCAAGGGCCTCCACTTAAATTCATTTTTGAAAAATAGAAATTTGAAAGTCTCAAATCAGCAATTTTAAGATATTGCGCTTGAAACAAGTAGATATAAAATTATTTCAAGCAATGTCAATACCTTTCAATTATGGGCAATATTTCTACTGTACTGTTTGCCATATCCCGTTCCTTTCAACTTAAGAATCTTATAATTTTAAATGATTTCATCAGGATCATAGTCAATCTTTTTAATTTATTTTTCATAGAAGGTTCCTTTGATTTCATCTTCCTGTTGATTTCACAGTCTGTATACTTGCAAGGCTCGCCTGTGGTACCCATTGAAAATGTTACTTCACCGGTATAGGCCTAGTCATGGGCTCTCGAAAACACGGTACGTAGACAACTAATGCGAACATGAGCACCAGTCTTAAATTTGTTGGTCTGAGTTAAGTTTTCACTTTGCCTTTGTTCAGATGTTTTGAAGAGTACATCGACAATACATGTATCACTTCTGCTTAGATATTCCTTCACAGTTTAGTTTCAAGGAAAATGATTGAACCGTTCAGTGTCAAACAGTTTTATTCAGAGTGACCACTATCCGTGTCGTCCTCGCTTTTGTCATGATCAGAATACCACAACTCAAATAAGTCTTCAAAGGCACCTTTTCTTCTAGACACCACAAGCTGACTCCTTTACTGCGGAACTCTTTCATTTGTTGGATAATGCCACGGAAAGTAGCATTTGTCATCACAGGAAACCAATATTATTCGAAAAACCTTTGGTTTCTCTCGAAGAAGTATTTCTTTCTGTATGGTTGGGTGCATTCTTCCTCTTCTTTGGCTACATTATTTGCATTTACTCCTTTGTATTAGTATTGGTTGTACAATCTGTTGTATCTATCTTTGCTATAGCTTTGAGCAGCGTGTCATAAATGCTTATAGCCCTTGTTATCTACGTCTTCACCATGTACATCATTACTTTCCTCATTTCTCGCCTTTAAGTTGGTTGTTCATTATTTTTCGGACACCATCTCCTTTTTCACGTGTCTCTGAACATCGAATGTGGAACTTAACAATATCTCCAATCGTCACTCGCCTGGGCTTTTGTTCTATTCTCCCTCTTCATCTTTGTAAACAGATTTTTTTCTTCTTGGGGACGGGGTCTGGTGCATTTGTTTACAAAATGAAAACAAAACCTTCATTCTAGATACAACATTTTAATCAGGTCTTCACGAAACTTGGCCTACATATTCGTCTTAATAAAACCTTGGATGATTACAAATCTGGGTCATGCAGGTTCACAAATTTGATAATAAAATGCACTTGATGGTATTAAAATATTGCGAACATACCATTAATAAATAGGTAAATTGGCCAAAATTTAGAAATTCCAGGTTGCTGAATTGTTCAAAAGAAGAGGTGGCATTGATTATTTTATAATTGTTCTTTTATTTTGATATAAAAAAGAACGACCAGCCGCAATGGTAAGCCGTTCTGTGAATATCAGAAAGAACAGTTAGCTGTTCTGTCAATATCACAAAAAGTAGTAAACTGTTTTGTTAATGATACAAAACTTTCAGCCTTCGTATAATAAAACAAAACTTTTTCTCGTAGACTTGTACAACCATGTGACAAATATCGTCTAGAAAATGGTCATTATCAAACCCCGATCCTTGGACAGAATCAACAAAAGAACAGCAAACTAGATGATAAGAATAATATAAAACAGAAAACATTATTTTGTATTGTATAATCATTACATAATAATTTCTTGATAAGAATGAAATTAGAAATTGCAATGCATATACTTTCAATTGCAGACGGAGGAAAAGCCCATCATGGCGAATGGAGCCTCGAGTACAAGGACGGATATAGATGTATCTTGAAGTGTCACCATGGCTACACACCAAGCGGATGTAACGTTTTACGGAAAGTTGGCTACGAAGTATGGAACCACGACGTAACGACCTGTCAAGAAGGTGACTTAGCTTAAATTCATATCTAATTACATAAATATAAGATGTAATATTGTATATTGTTAGAAAATTTAAAAAAATTGACTGGGAGATACTTTGGATGATTTCTCGGATGAATTAAAACTTTGGCCACGTATTACATTGCCAAACGCTTTCTTAAACCAGAACGATGATCATTATATTGTATCAATGTGGTCTGCTGTACAAGCTAGTTTGAATGTAATGTGCCGTGTGATTCAAAACTAAGTCACCGTTTTAGATCAAAGAAAAACCTCGTAAAGACAATAAAGGTCACATGTATGTCTTATTCATGGTATACCTGTTTCTGTATGTTTGTCTTAATATCTGAATTTTAAACTGGTTTATGTGAGGTTCACAATCTACTCTAGAAGTAACATATTTGATCGATTGTTAATTAAACTTTGGCTTTCTTGATGTAAGCTGACTTTATATAAAGGGTTTATGATATAAAAAAACAAAAGCAAAGGAAAACCTTGCAAAAACCACAGAGACTACATGTTTGACCTTATCAACAGGAAGGAATGATGGTGTTTGAAACTGCTGGCACAAAGTTTACATATGGGTTGCATGAAATTTATCACAGGTTTTTTTATACACTGTTTTAGTAAGAACAATGTAATTCAGGAACGCGTTAAGGTCCATCATGACCCTCTTTTATATTACTTCAGAGAATTGGATTTTCAACAAAAGGTCTGCTTGTATAGGGACAGTCGCGGTAGTTATTGTTTCATCTCCGATACTATTGAAGGCTGCAGGATTTTTGGTCGTCGGCATTGTTGCAGGCTCTCTTGCAGCCAGGTTTATGTCATGGACGGTAGGTAGCTGCTACAGCTTTATATCATTAATGCTGATAACGGACTGCTTTAATCTTTATTATACGGTTTTATACATTAGACCGCACGTCTTTTAGGAGACGAAAATGAGCCAGTGGTTCTGTAGTTATACTCTCCAGACATTTTTGCATTCTCTGTCTGTATTTATTATCTGCACCGATTTTGCAGAAGACCGACGGCCCTGTATAGCTTTGTTATTTTAGGTTGAGGGCAAGAGTGCATGAAAACATGCATAAAGCATCCCATTCTGTAGACAAACTTGGTTATTTTACAAGCTCATTGTATCGCACTGACTGCTGGAAAATTGGTCTTAAGTCTCACCCGAAAGACATTAACAAGTGATTATAGAAAAGCGCTGGATTGAATTTGCAAACCCGCACAAACACTCATTTATTTGTAAACATCGGTCCTCGTGGAGTCTTTTAACTTCGCTTTTGTCATTAACTTAAAGGTGATTACCACTTTGTTTTTTCCTATCATTCATTAGAAAAGAATAATCTTGACACCTTAAGATATGTACAGAGATGGTCATGTTTAATTTTCAGAACGATATCCAAGAAGGGAGTGTGTTTGCATATCTGCAAAGCCTTGGCATGAAAGGAATCAGCAAAGAATCATTTACGTTACTGATATCTCCGGTTGGAAAGACATGCGATGGAGTAATAAGCTACCTGTACCTTGTTGCTTGCAATGAAGCATAAAGATGGCCCTTTAACCTTGCTCGTATCAGTACGCAAAGTGTACTTATTTATTCAGAGACCTAAAATACCACAGATTAAAAACTCGAAGGGTACACTGTTATATGCTGAATATGTATATTTACTATGTGGAAATTCAGCATGTGTTCAGAGTGCTTAATCACGCGTGGCAAAAGTAAATAAAGTCATCGTTATAATTTGTTAATTTCTTTATGAAAAGAAAAACAATTTAAGTTGCAGACATTTGAAACTTTTTTTTAAGTTCTGGTTTTTCGTTTGTCATTAAGCAAAGATTTAGAGAAAATTATGAATATTGATTGACAAATTTATTAAGTATATACGAAAATGCTTAGAGTCTGTAATATACATTTGACTGTGTGAAAATGAATACAAATACTGAAAGATGATTTAATGTTTTCTTTGTTGGAATAATATAGCTTTTTTTAAATCATAGTCCGTACAAAAAAAAATGAATAAACGGTTTTGAACAGTCTTACAAGATGTATTACTAAGAATTCTTGAAATCAAGTTTCATGTCATTTTCAAACTTAACTGGCTTGTGTGGTGTTTTTGTTTATCATTTAAGTGTGAGAATTAAAAAAAAATGAGAAGAAAATTTTGACACAAACATTAAATTAATAAATATTTATCAAATTCGGCAATAATAATTATTAAGTAATTGACATGTTTTCTTTTTCTCAGTATAACAGTACTTTTTTGTCCATTCAACTCGTTGTTACTGTTGTTCTTGGACGACGTTTTAAAAACTGGAATGCAATATGTATTTAGCATGTTTGTCTAGCCGTAGTGAATGTTGATGTACATAGGTTTTGTGCAATTTTCTGCCCCTTGTCTTTTATGTTAGATATCAAAAGATTTAGCTTCGTGTAAGAAGCTGGGCAGAATATCTCTCTGCCAATTTCTCTCTAAGAAACCATTTTTCACACAAATAGCCAGATTTGATCAGCCAGGGTTGAGCCATTACTCTTTTAATAAGAGAAAGTGAAGTTTACATTACCAGCTTGCATGTTCATTGACTGAAAGTATTTTACCACTTAGATTAGTGCAAAACACCATCTGCTTACACACATATTTGACAGCCTGGCCATGGTTTGCATTGTCCAATGTTCGGTAATTCATTTATTCATTGAAAAAAACACAAACCCTTTGATCGAACTGTTGACTAACAACGCACAGGGCGAGCGTTAAACAAGAATTTGAATTTCACTTTTTCGCATTTTTGAAATCTGAACCTCAAAAATTTTCAAACAAAATCTTCAACACTCTGGAAGATATAAACGATTTTTCAAGTACAACCAGATTCACAGCATTTTGACGTCATTTCAATCATATGACTGGAAAGAAAACCAAAAAGATAGCAGATACTTAAGATTAAACTGAAAAGATAGTTTCTATTTTAAAGTGTTTATTTTATCAGAAAAGTATTTCAAATGCTTTGTGTAATTATGTTATTTAATTTGTTTCATAGCAACCAAAGGATTTTTTATTAACCCATTGTCTAGGTTTCAAAGTCAGGTACATTTTATTGAAATGTCTGTACATGATTATAAGTACTCATATTTTCTTGACACAGAATGAACACACTTTCTTAAACTTATAATACTACTCATTAACAAGATTCAACATTAAGCTATTGTTTTGCAAATATTCACACCAGTGCATAGACAACTTGCTAAAAAGAAAACTTGCTGTCTATATCACTTGTAACTTGACTATGTCCGTGGATGTCAGCGGATATAAAAATACCTACTTTTATTTTCAGAAACAACATCTGACCGATTTAGTACTGGTAAATATTCTCGACAGATCGTATTTCTTCCTTTGTGATTTTTACAGCTTTTTTCAGTATTGTAAAGGCCTTGACGACCACGCTTCGTAGCAAGTTTTGGCCTATCCATCAGTTTGAATTAAGTTTGGTTTTGAATGATCCAGTACTGTTGTCTGCGTCACATATTCAAAATCGATCATGTGACATTGACAACTCCTTTTACGGAAACTGGCGAAAAGTGTTCGGCATTTTCCGAAGCAATTTAAGACAGGCGGGTTATAAAATAGTTTCGATAATTTAATCCTTATGTATCATAAGCATATCTTGTCATCCACGAAAAAAAAGTACAGATGGGGTATTGATTATGCTTTTTTTAGCATTCTAGAGTTCTTATTTGGTTTATTTTTGATAACGATTGCCAGTATTATTACTTTAAATGAATTTATATGAAAAATGTCATTTTGCATACATTCAAAAAAAAATTCCAACATTACTGGAAGAAATAAACACAGATGTCAGATAATTTAAAACAAAAAGACGAAAGGGCAATGGATTTTAAACTTTTGTATATTTCATTTAGGAGACAGATAAAGACGTAAGTGACCAAATGCAGTCTACCTTTCTTTCTATCTTATAGAAAAAACATAGAAAATGCATAATTGTGTTTTCTAGCAACCACAGAATATAAGAATAATTTCAAACTTTAGAGAGAGAGAGAGAGAGTAAAATCTGTTTTAAAGGCACAGAAACAGTATACATATAACAAAATATTAGACTTTGTTCAATATTTATGAAAGAATAGAGACACTATGTTCTGTTTTAAAGCGGGGGATCGAACGTAATTTGGTTCGGTAAAATTTTAAGCGAGGCAAAAAGGTTCGATACTAAAATGACGGAAAAATTGAAAGATAAAAATATCAAATGATCTTTTACTTCTTAATATTTCACATCTTATGCTAGTGTGCCTTAGAAACACCACATACAGTCGGCGAAGAACTTATTTCTTCGTCAGATTATAGAAATAAAAACAAGAAATTCAACAGGATGGGTAAGTAATTTAATGTATAACAGTTACGAATGTAAACAACTTGTTCACATGTCTTTAAAAACGTTAAAATGTTACCAATCATTTTACATTATTTCCTCCATTTTAGTAAAGGAAATGTGTCTTATAATATAAACTGGATTCAAGCCAACAAGTCATATACACTAGTGGCTGAGCAAAAGAACTTTCGTGTTTCCAAACTGTACGAATGATGTTTGGTTTCATTAAATAAATGTACACATAAAATTTGGCTCGTGCATGTAACCGTTTTGGTTTGGTATGGTTTGTTTAGGATTATTGTCGATTTCAACATCATGTCTGTGTGTCTGTGTATTTGTCTGTCTGTCTGTTTGTCTGTCTGTCTCTCTCTCTCTCTCTCTCTCTCTTCATCCATCCATCCATCTATTAATCCTATCTGGTATATTGTGCAGGTGATCTCGACGGTCAGTCCACCTAACCGGTGTCCCTGGATATCTAACCTGTAATGACCAGTTTCTCTACACGTGGCTGACTACTTATCCAACATGATTTGCTCTGAATCAGAGGTGAGAGACAAATGACCATGTGACACAATGTACGGGATAATTGTAATGGTAAAGCTGTGTTATTTCTGGGCCATGTTAATAAAATTTTTGAACAAAGACTAACCGCGTAGTTACTTCATTTAAGTCATAACTGACGTTACCGGTGATAGATATTCTCCCAATCCAATAATAATGTGATAATTGGTATAAATACAGGATATAAGCTACTTTCGTCTCAAGTACTTGCGTGGCAGCCATTAAATGTATGTCGCCATGTACTTCATCTCACTGCTGAATATTTATTTTAAAGATCTCTAGTACTTTGAGATTAATGATCTCCAAGTGCAAATTTCTCAGAAAAAAAGATAAAAAAACAAAAATAAAAAAACAACAACAACAAAAACAACATGTGCTCTCGATGCTGATGCACTTGAAATATGTGACGTTATCCGTTTCTGACCACAAAAAAGACACTATCAAACCGTGCATTCAAAACTCCATAATGTTTATCATGTGTTTTAACTATTGGCGCGGGGGCGTACCTTTTTGCTAGAGGGGCAAATTTAAACATTATTATTTCCTTTCAAAATAACGAGTTGTCTTATATTCTCATCGAAATTTGAAAACGATTTGTTACGTTTCAAAATGTATTTTATGTTAAGTATTAAGCTATTTATCAAACAGGATTTTCAAACAGAGGAATAATTTACCAAGGTTATCCTAGCGAAACTATCATGTGAATCACTGCGTACGCCAATCTCTATATATTATATGACTCATGTAACGAACAGATTGACAAACAAGTGGAAAGTAAAACAAAATGAGAGTAATAAAAACTGAGGTCTCCATGGTGATCATGACAATAGTTGCGCATGCACAATCGTCTTTGTCGTCGGATAACCAGTTCCAACAATTCCGTTACTCTTCAAAAATACAATGTAGTGTTAACGGAATAAGATGCCGTTGGTATCTGACGATGCACTGCGTTTTTCATCCTAGTTTTGTGAGATGGTATTGGTAACTAACAGTCGGCTATGGACGAAAATACATGAAGATTTCCTAAGGTTAAGTTACTATCGCCTAATTGACGTGATCATTGCAGAATATGGCATAAAATTTACTAAAATATAACTCCGTGAAATATTGGATTTGGAGAAATATGTACGGTCGGCGCAAAAACCACTCGTCCTATGGCTGGGGATAATTACCCGGACATAGCTCACTGAAGAGTAAGTAAGAGAAGATCTCGGAGAAGAAAGTACCACATAAAGATAGTACGATTGTGTTGACTTCGGGTTTTCAGGCTTTTCATGATGACCAAAGTCGAACCACTTTAGTACTAACTTACGATCCTGATAACTTTTTGGAGCGTACAGTTAATTTATCGCACCGTCCCCATTCGTACACAATAAATTTTAGACTATGGAGTTTCCACTGTAAACCTCTACCCCCAAAAATGTGTCATTTAGTTACAGTATGATATGTGTGCGAAGTCATAAGACATTAAACATTAACAATTTCGGTTCGAAATTAACGATTTCGTCTCCGACGGAACATAAACAACTGTCACTTTTCCTTCTATAAACCTTCAATAACTTTTTAGTAACTTAGTAAAGGCAAAATAAGTATACAAACTATAGAACATTATCCTATGTTCAATCTTTATTCATAACACTAAAAAGACAATATATTCTGTTTTAAACACAAAGAAACACTATACAGAACACAAAATATAAAACTATGTTAAATCTTTATTCGAAATACTAAGTGATAGTATATTCTGTTTAAAACACTACCACAACATATTGGACTATGTTCAACCTTTATTCAAAGTACTAAGAGAATCGTCAGTACATCATAACGAAGGCAAAATAACAACAAATGTGGTATTAAGAAAATTAATAGGGTCCGTAACTTCATTTAATATGGTCCGTATCGTACCAAAATATAGTCCGTATTATCCTCTCCATAATAATATCGCTCAAAAGCAATCAATCGAAATGGTTTAAGACACCGAAAACAACCTGAAAGTTTAACACGTGTTTTCTCATCTTTTTTATTTCAACCAGGGAAGTTATATGTGTACATCGCAACCGCGGGTACCTGTTTGTTTATTAAAGATCAAATTACATAATACCTGTCACGTAAGTGAACCCATCTAGTAGAAGTTTAATAAACGTCAGCAACACTTAGATACATTCGAATACCGTTGAGAAATGGCGTCGGAATTTATCAAACGAGTGTACATAACATTCATTTCTTTCAATTTGCTGTTAAACACTACCTGCATGGTTAGCGAAACGGTGAGCGACTTCTGTCCAGGTATGAAATAATTTGCCTTTTTTCGCACCAGTTCTTACATGCACATTTCACCGTACAACATTAGGACTTTGAACTGGGCGGGGTAGTTTAGGTATCCTTGCTGCTTCTTGCTATTAAAATATACTTTTTATTGGTAATATCCTAATATAAGGACATGTGCACAGATTAGCACAACCTTAAGTTAGTTCCACAGGTGTGGTGTGTTTAAAAATTAATTTGATAATGGCATGGGCCTCCACTTATATTTATTTTTGAAAATAAGAAAGTTTGAAAGTCTGAAATCTGTAACAAAAGACTTTAGGATGGGAACCATTATGGGTTCTACGGATTATATGTGTGCATATTCCTTGTTGCTCTAATTTTCATGTGTTCCAGGTCAGAGGTTTGCAACCTCCACTGTCCGATCATAGTCTTATGACTCCTGTCCGCGAAGAAAAGTGACCCCTAACTAAGAATTTTGACCCTCATAACGACGCCCACTTATTTTATTTTATTTCACATTTTTATTCATCTGTTTTTAAAGTTATGATGGTTGTATCTTTGCATCTATTGTTTGATTTTCATGCATGCACACCATCGATGTTTCCAACGGGTTTAGGTAACGGTTGTTGGAAACACCATAGACAGTAGTTAAACTCTTCTCTACAGATTCCTTTGATGGCCGTTCCCCTATATATTCTATATACATCATTATCTTTGACTGGGACGGATTTTTTAATTCACTAAAGAGTGATTTTATTTGTACTTATGTCTTATGTTTAATCGCCATACATTTGGATACAAATTAGAAGGATTACTTTTTTTGGATTTTATAACTTTGTAGAACGATACATACGACAGTCCCAGCGAGTAGAAAATTTGGGCATGACTATCATAATAATGGCAGACTGTATGGTATATTTAAAACTTCAATCTAACATGGTTGTACATTGATTTTTTCCGCTGTAGACGAATTCTATTCATATCTAATTCATATGATACAATGTGCTTTGGTCGGTTTAATTCAGTTCGTATTTGATTTGCTTGAGACTCCAGATAAATAGACGAGAAGTCATTAACAATAGACCTACTCTTCTATGTAAATTCTTTCTTTCTCTATGTCATTTGTTCAAATGAGTCACCCTGCATTACCGGACAAAGGGAAGCAAAGCAAAATAAAAAAGAAAGTGTACTATTTTCGTAATTTATAACAGCATGCTATACGCAATATATTTACAAAGTGAATATGTACATGTGGATATTCTCACTTAATTTATATAAAAATCATGTACATGTATGATTTAAATTTTTAATCAAACCTTAGTTTTTGTGCATACTTCAGGATGTAATATCCTCGGAGCGAAGAATGTAAATACAGACACTACGCCAAAGCAGCTTTTGCAAACGGTCACATAAGAAATGTTTCAGTATACATGTTAAGTATGATAACCAAATTAAATAAAGCATGTATGCACGAGTCTGTTGTACAATGTGAACTTATAACCATAAAGATAAGAAACATTATTCCTTGTCAAAAACTATTTAATAGTATTTTCAGTCATTCATTGTAACAATCTTTGAACTAATCCTGTCTAAGGCTATTTTGTGAACATCTACTTCAGGAAGAACAACATCTTTGTCACTTTTTCAGTGACAAGCATTTGTAAAGCATACAAGTTCACATTCAAATTATCTTAACAGTTCAGAGTAATGCAACATTATAACAATGGGAATGATAACCACCCTTGTCTGGTTTTGCTAACTCGTCTTCAGAGTTCTTTGGATCGCCGCTTATAAACCTGACATTTTAAATCCATAGATCCTCATTAGTGAGATCGCCAACAACATTGCCGAGTTCCAGCAGAAAATGAGAGTCCATGTCGGCGTCAAGCGCTCATGGTTCGAGCTTTTTGGGATTCCAAAAAGTTAAAAGTAATGCCTGAGTGTCGTATACGTAACGATTACTACATTTGTTTTTGGATTGGTCTTTGAATTTCCAACGCATTTTAACAAAGTCGTCAGAAACATAGTTGACACATGTCACTTTTTGTCTTACAGACTTTTTTTGTCAAAATAACCGGACAGGTCATCTATGAAATCAACCATGTTCGACATGTTTGATTTTTGACCGAATTTACCCCCCCCCCGCCAAAAAAAAAAAAAAAAAAAAAAAAAAGATTTCAGCATACGCTTGGCTAGTGCTCTCAAAACTGATTTTCTCTTTATTTTCTTTTGATCTTTGAAAAGTAATGCCTGCGTGTCGTATACGAAACGATTACTACATTTGTTTTTGGATTGGTCTTTGAATTTCAAACGCATTTGACTTTTCTCTTTATTTTGTTTTGATCTTGTATATTCTATTCACCTCTTTCTGGTAATAAAGTTCTATGTAATTCCTTTTCTGTTATTCCAACCAGTACCTGTCAGACATCTTGGTTTTCTGTTTCAGTTTGAGAAATATATTTACAAACTCTTTTAAATAAACCACCAGCCATCGATTCACAATCATACACAGATTTTTTTTTTCACAATGCGATATTTCGTATATCTTTTCGACTTGATATCCATTTTGCACTGCCTTTTGGACCGCATCAGTGACCAATGTACCTGCTGTCGCTATGACTACATTCGTCTGTTTTTTTGTTTCCGCGCATGACTGCAGATGTAAAACAACAGCTTCCCGTTACATTTACACGGTTAAACTTGAAGTAATAAAGCTTTCGAGGATGTTACTTTAAACTTGATGAGACCCTCGTATTCATCTAGTTCTATGAAGTTTTCGCTGAAGATTGATTTACCCAATGATAGAGGGATGTTACGTCATGATAATCTACTGATGCGGTACTTGAGGCTTCTTTGTACAGAGTATAAGCCGCTGTTCGACCACAGAAAAATGCATCACGTGGCTCTTCGGCGAAACTATATCTAACGTTTCGTGAGATTTCAGGGAGAAGCTCTGATAATACATTATTGAAATGGGTTTATAAAGTCGTCATGAAATGTTATGGAACATCGTCTCAAACTGTCATTGTCTGACTTGCAGTTAGCTAGTAGCTCATGTTGGAACTACGTCATAAATTTCTCACAGTCTTCTGCTTTCGTAAAATCGCGATTATAATACGAAATATCAGGTTGCCAATCTAGTACCACGTGCTGATTTTTAGCTCACTTGAGCTTTAGCTCATGGTGGGCTATTGTTACCGGTCTTTGTCCGTCGTCCGTCATTAATTTCATTCAAACGACACCTCCTCTGAAACCGCTGGGCCAAATTTGATGAAACTTGCCTAGGATGTTCATTGCATGAAGCTCTACCAAAGTTGTTCAAAGAATTCATTTCCATCAAGAACTCTGGTTGCTATGGCAACTTAAAGGAAACACTTTGAAAATCTTCTTGTCTGAAACCACAAGGCCCTGAGCCTTAAGAATTGGTATGTAGCATTGTCTAGTGGACCTCTATCAAGTTTGTTCAAGTTATGCCCCTGGGGTCAAATTTAGCCCCGCCCCGGGGGTCAACTTATTTTACGTAGGAAAAACTTTAAAATCTTCTTGTCTGAAACCTCAAGGACCTGAGCCTTTAGATTTGGTATATAGCATTGTCTTGTGGACCTCTACCAAGTTTGTTCAAATTATACACCTGGGGTCAAATTTGACCCTGCACCGGGGGTCAATGGATTTTACATAGGCTTATATAGTGAAACTTTAAAAATCTTCTTGTCTGAAACCACAAGGCCCTGAGCCTTAAGATTTGGTACGTAGCATTGTCGTGTGGACCTCTACCAAGTTTGTTCAAATTATGCCTCTGGGTTCAAATCTGGCCCCTGCCGAGGGGTCATTTGATTTTACATAGGCTTATATAGTTAAACTTTAAAAACTTCTTATCTGAAACCATAATGCCCTGACATCTAAAATTTGGTATGAAACAAGCTTTATCAAGCTTTTTTGAATTATTAGATTAGGTTAAAGGTCACCGAGGCTAAAACTAGGTTAATATACTGTACCTCATAGAGCCTTCGTTTAAAGACCAATATCATTGATATTCGGTATATAGGATCCTTGCTTGGACCTCTACCCATGGGTAGGGTTTTAGGTGACTGGGTCAAGGTCAAGGTCACCATAGCTTACGATAGATATTTCTTCTTTCTGTCATAGAGCCTTTATTTATTGACTGATATTTTACATATTTACATATTTATATTTACATTACTTACATATTTTCAGTTAAAACATGAAATACTGCTTAACTGCAAACCTACAGCCAAAATACTCAGGTGAGCGATCTAGGGCCAGCATAGCCCTCTTGTTATATTTCTTTTCACATTTAACTATGTAGTTTTGTGAACATATCAAGTCAATGAAAATGAATGTTGTCACATTCTGATACTCTTCCTCAATGGACAGAGAGGTTCCTCTTCCAAATTTTATTTTCCAGCAAGCATTTACTCTAGTTAAGTTAGATCCAGTATAGAATTTTCTACGTGGGTATTGTCCCTCATCGATGCTAACAATTTCATAGAACTTCCTCTGGAACTCAAATGACGTCACTCTCAATCCGCGGTAAATATATTCTTTTATCTAAAATGTTCCAGTGAGGAATGATGTGAGGGCAATCTCTTTGGAACACAAAGCACCTGGTGACCCCTTCTATATACTTCACAAAATCGAGCCGGGAGGGAATTTTAGGATCACTTGAGCGAAATGCTACCGACTTCTCTGATTTATTTTTTCCATTCCGGTCAAGGAGATGATTTTGGCTAAACAATTTAAAACCAACATTTGATGATAAAGAAAGTATATAGTTTCATATTAATGCATATTCTTACCAAGTTTGATACATGTTTTAGTTCAAACTGATTTTGATCCTGTTCAACGATGGTAAACGTATTAAGACGCATTTATATGAGTAAACAAACAAATTCATAGTAAGTAAAGGCTTACTCTAATCGAAAGCACACGTCCACAGAGATATAAATGCAAATTTTACATACGAAAGTGACTCTGAAGCTACATTGTGCTTGAAAACAAGAAGATATAGAATCATCTCATTCAATGTCACTCACTTTCACCCAGCAATTCAACGTTTAGATAATATTTCTGTTGTACAAAGTAACGTTTGTGATGTCCCGTTCCTCTGAACATAAGTATTTTGTCAATTTTAACTAGTTTATCAGGATCATAGTCAATCTATTTAATTTCATTCTCATAGAATGTTCCTATGATTTTATCTTTTTTCAGATCAGTAGGAGGTTTCCACTGTGGTACAGACTGAATTTGTAAACACTCCACCGGTGTAGGTGCCTATATAGGCTTTCATAAACACGGTATGCAAATGACAATTGCGTGCATGGTTACTTGTCTAAAAATTGAAGGGTCTTTGTTTAGTTTTCATTTTGTCCTGACTTTATACAAATATCACTTCTTTTTCATTTCTTCTTCATTCGTTTTCAAACTATTGTCCGATGTTTAGTTGTAACTTCAGCTATATCTTGAAATATGTGTAAATAAACGTAATTATCTCCATATTTAATAGTCAAGATGGCTATCTCAGATATTGCCGCCTTGGTTTCATAGATGGATATCTCAGATACTAACGCCTTGGTTACGAAGATAGCTGTCTCAGATATTGACGCCTTGGTTTCATAGATGGATATATCAGATACTGGCGCCTTGATTACGTAGAATGCTATCTCAGATACTGACGCCTTTGTTAGGTAGATGGCTATCTCAGATACAGGCGCCTTGTTTACGTAGAATGCTATCTCAGATACTGACGCATTGGTTAGGTAGATGGCTGTCTCAGATACTAGCGCCTTGGTTAGGTAGATGGCTATCTCAGATACTGACGCCTTGGTTAGGTAGATGGCTATCTCAGATACTGACGCCTTGGTAAGGTAGATGGCTATCTTAGATATTGACGCCTTGGTTTCATAGATAGATATCTCAGATACTGACGCCTTGATTACGTGGATAGCTCTCCCAGATATTGACGCCTTGGTTTCATAGAATGATATCACAGATACTGGCGCCTTGGTTACGTAGAATGCTATCTCAGATACTGGCGCCTTGGTTAGGTAGATGGCTATCTCAGATACAGGCGCCTTGGTTACGTAGAATGCTATCAAAGATACTGACGCCTTGGTTAGGTAGATGGCTATCTCAGATACTGGCGCCTTGGTTACGTAGAATGCTATCTCAGATACTGACGCCTTGTTTAGGTAGATGGCTATCTCTGATACTGACGCCTTGGTTACGTATAATGCTATCTCATATACTGACGCCTTGGTTACGTAGAAAGCTGTCTCAGATATTGACGCCTTGGTTTCATAGAGGGATATCCCAGA
This sequence comes from Cyclina sinensis, assembly GCA_012932295.1. NCBI lineage: Eukaryota > Metazoa > Mollusca > Bivalvia > Venerida > Veneridae > Cyclina > Cyclina sinensis. The sequence goes on from JAAONU010000008.1 coordinate 29,241,925, forward strand.
TACTGGCGCCTTGGTTATGTAGAATGCTATCTCAGATACTGACCCCTTGGTTACATAGATGGCTTTCTCAGATACTGGCGCCTTTGCTACGTAGAATGCTATCTCAGATACTGACGCCTTGGTTAGGTAGATGGCTATCTCATCGTCTTGGTTTCGCATTTGGATATCTTAGATACTGACGCTTTGGATTTGTTCTAGGCGATAAAGTGCTTGACGCCGCTTTCTTGCATCAACTTATTTTTGCTCGAAACACTTGGCCTGAAATGCAGTGAAAGACACACAAAACTTGCATAATCTGTGTCTTCTCCGCTTTCATCACCACTGAATCCTTCAACTCTTATAGCTCCTCAAAGGTGCTGTTGTTTTTCCACCATAGATGGCAAGCTTACTCCTTTACTGAGGAAGTCATTTATTTGTTGGACATTGCTTTAGTTGGTATCATTCGTCATCAGTGGAAACCACTTTATTTCTAATAACGTTCGGTATCTCTCGAAACAGTCTTCCTCTCTATATGGTTGTGTTTGTTCTTCCAATTTTAGGCTGCATCATCTGCATTATCTCCTTTGTCCGAATATCGGTAGTAAAATTTGTTGTATCTGTCTTTGCTATACATGCTGACGCCTTGGTTACGTTGAGCAAAGTGCCATAGATGTATAAATACCTCGTAATTTCGTACTCTTCCACGTTTCGTAATTTACATCATCACTATCATTTTTTCTCTCGCATTTTAGCTGCTGGTTCATTGCTTTTCGAACACCATCTTTTCACGATTCTGTAAAAGGATTCACTTCATGATTTCACTTACCCAGATTTGGAAATAACTTAATAGCTAGGCAAGTATTGGTGACTGCTCATATATTTTAATGTTAAACAAATTAAGCTGAGGATGCCCTAGCAATCGTAGAACTTAAGTTTGTTTAAAACATTAACCGACCTATAGATAACTACGTCTCTTTCTTGCAACTCGTTTGATGTATTTCGATCTGATTTGCGACACCTGTAACTAAATACCAGTTTGAAAGATTTCATTTTACAGGACAGGTCGGCATTCGATTAGTTTTCATGACTTGGAATCGTCCATTGTCACCGAATGTGGTAGGTGGAGCGGAGCTGAAATCACTGGGTTTATTTTGAAAAGAAAACTCATTAAATGATACTGAAAATATTACATACTATTTTTGAATAGGAAAATAGACAGAGGCGGGGTGAACTATATCTTAACTTTATTTGTATAACGTTTGATCATTTTTGTGTCTCTTCAAAAGGCCCTTTTTTCAGTCAATAGAATTTATACTGTCTATATGTTCGGCAGAAAAAAGAAAGTAGAAAAAATCATATTAAAGATATTGGAGGTTCTATAAGCCAGTTCGGCTTTATAAGTATACTACTCAAAATTTGATAGGGATCACTTATAAGAATGTGTATATTTACTACATAAGGTTGAAAGGTTATATTTTGTGTTGTGATTCTGAAAATATGTTTATATGACAACAGTTTGGTACCAAAAATGAGTAAGTCTGTAAACCGTTGAAGCGTGACAGAGGCTGTGCCGTGGGAGAGGCACGAATTTGAGAAAACACAGACAGGAGATAAAACAGAACTTTTTGAAAAAAAAAATCAAGTCTATGGCCTGAATTTTGCTTTAATATCGCGTGTGGTGTCCGTTTGCTTGGATTACTGCTCTGCACCGCCTTCTCATGCTGCTAATGAGTCTTCAGATGCCGGTCCGCTATATTTAATCCGGGGTTTGAAAAGACCTATGGGGTGATGTAATAAGTAGAATGTGTCCTAACATCAATGCAAATATTGTTCAGTTGTTACGAAAAGTTCTAGACATAGTCTATTTTTGATTAAAAAAAACATGCAGTTGTCGTTCCTTAATTATTGTTCTTAGCAGCGCGCCCTATTCAATTAATTAGCCGCCATCTTTGACGAAGTCGTGAAGCAAATTGGTAAGAGTTATATTATAGCTATACATGTACATGCTTATTTAAAAAAATGGTTTGCTAGAAACATGCACATGATATCTATGAACAAACAAAGTAGTTTCGTGGATGAAACGATTATTCTTACATTGATGCTTACGACCTATCACAGTTGTTTACATATCCTGGAGAGATGTGTTCTCGATAGTTTAACATATTATGTCTTTGTTTTTAATAAATTAAAAAATATCTCCTCTTTCTTGCTGATAATACATGTATATTAAACAACATTATTTTCCAGTAAATCTGTCGCAGGTAAAATTTCAAATGTTTTACGGGCTGTATCTATTTTGATCCAATGACCTACTTTCGTTTTAGCTTTCAGCCTTACAACAATTTTTTGGAAACAGAAATTTCAGTGACAGTTTTAATAATCACACGGAGACATGTGTTCTTTATATTGAATTTTTCTTGAGTTTTTATACGCATTTGGTAATAGTTTCACACCAAAATGTGTAATACTGGATTATTACTGTAAAGCATTTGTTTGTCACATTTCATAATCATATTCGGTATGTGCTTTTACTGAATAACATACACAGAAATGACACTTATTATCAGCTGTAAAATTAAGTGAATATGGGCATTTTACTCTTTTTGGTCATTTAATTTTTTTGGTCAAATGAGCATTGCTAATGCTTAGCTTTTTTCACTAGTAATTAGTGACACATTTATTGGTAGACATTGTCGTCCATAACAAGTTTCAAACCTGCTTAAGCGTTTCACCATCAATCCATTTTAAATATTTATAATCTGCTGAGAGAAAAAGGATCGCAGTAAGATAAAGATTTCTTAGCTGCTCTTGTATTTCATTATAGTGTGAAACTATTATTTGCATTTGCAGTGATGAAATCAGTATTGATGAAGATGACACAAACTTGTTTCAACAGGAGTTATAGACTTGCTAGTGAAGGTGACCATTCCTAAAAACTGCAGGATTACTGTGCACCCATACTGCAAGAAAGAAGGTACATGAATTGTTCTAAGCTTTTTTACCATTAATTTAAGGAAGCATCAAAAAAGGGGACATTGCGATGTGTGCTATCACTTGTTATTGTTTATACTTAACTTTTTTCCAAAGCAAAATGCACAATAAAGAAGGTACATGTAGTGTCAACCTTGATCTTGCTAAAACATTTAATACAGGCATGTGTCAAGTCAAACATAAACATACCAGTGTCATTTCATGTTGAAATATAGATGAACTGGTTGTAACATAGCTAACTGAGATAGTTATTTAACAACATAAATTTTTCCATGGTAACTTAATAATTTGACTACATAATAACACAGGCACAAGGACCAAATCCTTTTGCAACTGTTACTTCTTTTTCAGTACAATAAACACTGATGGTAAACGTGTCACTGTAATGATATTGGAAAGTAAATATAAAATATGTAAATCTTCTAAAAAATATTTTTCCTTTTCAGTTTTATTATTGTATGTCAATTTTACAAAACAAAAATAAGGGGGAATTCTTTGAAATATTCATGCATGTGTACACAGCTAGAAAGAGTTAAAACTAAAAACTAAAACTCCAATGTGTTGGTTACATAATTGCCTGCAAATGTTAAAGTTTATTATAATAGATAAAAGTCTAATGCTAATATTATATACTTTAATGACTAAGGATTGCAAACAGATAATTAAGTGAACCCTTAGTTGTCTATTTAAGTTTGTGCTATTTATAGAAATAATTGTTCTATGTCCATTATTTCTTTTTAGTGTGCAGGTCTAAGGGGTTTTTTTTGGATGGCAAATGTGAACTGTTCCAGAACAAGGAAGGCATCTCAACTTGCTAATAAGAAGTTATGTTCCAGTGTACTAATGGATCATGGAAAACGCTGTTCTTTTTCTGCAGGACTTGGAAACAGTTGCCTGCAAGGCTTCAGAAAGTTGATGAAGATGAAATCATAATGTTACTGGTGTCTTTGTTACCTATAACATATTCTGCTCATGTTACTTCAGACAGCAGGATCAAAAATGTCACACATGAGTAGATTTTATTGCAAATTAAGGCCCTTTGTGGACTTAAAAAATTGTGTTTAGCTTTTGCATGACGGTTATTTTAGTGCTTTATTTTAGTTTACTGTTTTGTACTTACTTGAAAATGAAAGAAATGTTCAGGGGCATCAAAGAAGCAGGTTAGGTAACTCCTGACTGATTTTTTTTGCATATTTTTTTTTAACAAGACATCAAACCAACAAGATAGATAACTGTAGCTGCATTTTGAAATATAAAAACTATTACCCATTTTAAATAATTAAAAACTTTGAACAACTTTTTTTGAACAGTCGAACATCCTGTCTTCTAGACAGCTTTTGTAAATATTTGGTGTCATTGCTTGTTATTTTTTTTAAATAATTGCCTTCTAAATCTTTTAGTTAATTACTGATAGGTTAAAATCAACATGGTTTTGTTGTTCATTTGCCCTGTCCTTCTGAGGACCTTGAGAGCAACTCATTTAATAGTACAAACCTACCACAGGTTAGCAATGATCCTGTTACCTAGTAAATTGTTCCCTTATTTAGGCAAAATATTTGGAGAGGTGATATCAATTTCTATGAAAAATGTAATTTTTCTTCCTTTTATATCCTCAAGGCTCACCTGCCATTTGCCAAAATTATATTAATTTGGCTACAAAAATTATAATTTGGCTACAGGATATATTGTCTTTGTTTTGCTATTCTAATAAAATTTCACATGAAATAAGAAAATCAAACAAACTTAGCTTAAAGAGATTTCAACCAGGGTAAACTCTGTATCCTAATAAACATTTATGACATAGTCATTTAAATGCTTTGTAACACCAAGGTATAGTGTAGCTGTCTATGTACATGTATATTTGGTTATTTCATATTAAAATTAAGATGATCTCAAACTGTTTTCACATTAGATTGCTTCAAACTGCTTAATAGTAACCTTTACATAAGTTTTATATTGCAAATCCTATATACAATAAATCCAACATTCAGAATATCTAAAATTAAACTATAGGTAATTGTGTCATCTCATATTTCACACATAAGCGATGTTTGTTTGATCATTGCTTTTTCATGAACTCCAAGTGTTTCAAATGCTTAATAGTTGTTTAAATATTTGTTGTTTTAAAAATATTTCTGTATGTGATCTTTGTTCAAATATCTTTTTTATTTTTGAATAAATACAATGCTTTTAGTTTGTGTTTCTTTTTCTATATTATGAACACCTTTGTGATCTATCTCCAAATTACCAAACACTTGGTACAGTGCTCATATTCCCTGCCCAATAAAGACTCCGATTTCTTAGTGAATTCCCAATCAAAGTGGATCTAACATGTTGTTGTTCTGCTGTTGTGACATTCCGTCTGTTGTTCTCAGTATTGCTATACTACTGCCTAACCACGTTGAGAAGTACATTACTTCTAGAAGTGTGTACACATAGTACAATTTAAGTTAACAAACTACTGATATACCTGCCTCAAGTCAAAATGGCTAATTCAAATATTTCGTGCAGCTTTGTTCGTCGGTCCGCTGTGATACTTCTGTTTCACTGTTTTTCTTGTTACCTATTGGTTTCGTAATCAGAAAAGTGGAATGAAGGTACCAATCGTAATGCACATATCTACTTTTCAATTGCTAGGCGAAGGAAAGACCAACCATGGCGAATGGAGTCTCGATTTCAAGGACGGACCCAGATGTATCTTGAAGTGTCACCATGACTACAGACCAAGCGGATGTAACGTTTTACGCAAAAATGAGCAAAAAGAATGGAACCACGACGTTACGACCTGTAAAGAAGTTTATTTGTCTAACAAAGGTGACTTAGCTAACAAAAAATTAATGTGTTTAGTAAATAACAGCTAATCCCACCGGGATTATCTCAATATACTGTTCACAAAAAGTATTCTAAGGGGATATTATGTTATTTTGTTATGATATGGGCAATGATCATGTATATTTTTACTATAGTCGTTCAAAGGCCCAGGCTGCAGCCGACTTAAATGTTTCACAGTCCGTTGTCTGTCAATTGTGGTCACGCTATTTAACAACTGGGGACGTGATTGATATCATAAGAAGTGGACGTTTAAGATGTACTGACGCCCGAGACGACTGCTATGATGTTCATCAACCTCTCCGTAATAGAGCACTGACGGCCATAGACCTTCAACAACGCCTTTGACATGTAAGAGGGGTCAATGTGTCGAGACAAATAATGAGAAATCGCCTTCACTCAAACGCTCTTAACGCTAGGCGCCCTCAAGTGGTCTTTCCGCTATCAGCAAGGCATAGTCATGAACGTTTGGCTTGGTGTAAAGAGCTGCGTCGGCGAAATATTAACCAGTGGTCACAAGTGATGTTCAGTGACGAATCCAGATTTAACCTAGACTTTCGTGACGGTCGAAGAAGAGTTTTGCGTGGCCCAGGAGAACGTTTTACAGATGCTGCTCGGGTTGCCCAAGACCGGTATGGATTGGAATTACTATGACTGCCATAACACAGCTACATGTGTGCCATGGCAGTGTGACTGGTTAGTATTACCATGACAGTATGTTGGTTGAGCATGCTGTCCTGTTTGCCTAATGTCATGGTCAAGAATTCATCTTCCAGGATGATAACGCTAGTGCCCATAGGGCAAGATTTGTCGCTGAGTTCCTGGAAAAGCAACATATCCGTACATTACAATTGCCAGCGATGAGCCCAGCCTTATCACCTATTGAACATGTGTGGGACATTCTTAAAAAAGTGTCCGAAAACGTGATCCTTCATCCAGAACGTTAAGTTAGCTCGGTGCGGCGCTGCAGGAAGAGTTGGAAAGAATCCCTCAGCACACCAATCAGTCGTTTTATTGGGAATATGAGACGTTGTTGCATAGCTAATTGCAATAAAAGAGGTGGTCTATCACGTAATTGAGGGAATGTAAAAATGATGACATAACGTAATGACTTTGGAATTTGTTTAAAGTACCTAAAGATGTCGTGAAGTAGTGAAATCTTCGATTCAAATGTGTGAATGAATTTGTTTAATTGACTAAATAAACATCTAAAGGTAAGGGGCTTCTTAATTACTCGCAATAACAATATTAACTAAAATACCCCCTACTTTTTGTGATCAGTATATTAACAGAGCTTTTTACAGAGCTAGGATACTTAAAAACTACCGAGGGCATTACGTGGACATGACGTTCTCTGTCGTTCCTCGTTTGTCGTAAACAGGTATAACCTTAGAAGATTTGCCTAGAACATTGCTAGCTCAAGTATGGGTCAAGTAGAGTTTAATTAATTTAATTTAATACACATTTAATTAGGTATTTAGGCTGTAAGTTCTCTTAAACCTCAAACTGATTTAAAACTTCTAGATCAAAGTACAGAAGAAACCTTTGTATGTATTTTTGGGTTTACGCCGATTTCAACATAGGTTATATCCCGGCGGTCAGTCCCTCTAACCGGTTTTCCTGGATAACTAACCAGTAATTACCAATTTCTCCGCAAGTGACTGATTACTGTTCCCACTTGATCTACTCTGAATCAGCGGTGAGAGACAAATGAACATTAGACACAATGCCTCAGATCAGTTGTCACGGAGAAATTTGGCCCTGCCCAGGGGTCGAACCAGGGACCCAAGGATTAGAAATTCGGTGCTCTACCTATTGAGTTAAGCGGGCGGGCTGGCAAACCTTTGCCTTTCATTTTGTTTATCTATATGCGGTCAATTTTGCTGACGTCATTTCATAGGAGCACTCGATTATTGGCACATGTAGAAGAATCTGTTCCGCGCCAATTTGTACCCGGTTTCGTACACACTATTTTCTTTTTATTTTTAAACAAATAATTCCTTCTTGAAACCGAATAATACTTATTAATTTATAAACTTTCCATTCAGCACAATGAAACCAACTTTTAACCTTTGCATAGTTATCAAAAATATCAATGAAACATAGAACATGACATAAACATAGACTTGGGAACGTTTAGTGTATTCTTTCTTAACATATCTCCCCTGTGTGTAAAACAACAGTTTTCATCATTAAAATCAACGATCTACCCAATTGCAATCTTGTTCGATTAAATTTGTAACAAAATAAAATGAAGAAATGAATCAAGTAAATTTCACAAAAATATTTTCATGTGAAAAAATTAAAAGATGCTAGATATTAAAAATAATTCTTACACCAGTACTTAATTTTCTTTTATTCTTTTGTAATATTATCTTCCGAGGAGCATAATCTGTTAAAAAAAGACGAATTTGTTTAATGACCTTCTGGCCTACAATACTTTTTGTTTTCGTCTGCCCCTGGCAGAAGCGATACTTTCTTGACAAAAGGTCGCGTGTTTTGAACTTTCTGGTAAAAATCTCCTTATAGAATAAAATTAGCCAGCATGTTCATATTTTAAGAACATAATGAGAAATACTGCGATTATCATTTGCTGTGCGAAACCGTGACCAGTGCGAAATCGGGTACACTAACTCTAGGTTAAACGTCTTTGTTAAAGTTCTGAAACAATGAAAACCTTGAAAATATGCTTAACACTTAATTTGAAAAATACCGATCGTTTCGATGAATTATCGGATGAAGTAAAACCTGGGTCACGTATTACACAACCAAACACGTTCGTAAGCAACCAAACGTTCGTTTTATTAATTGAACACTGCTCTAGAAGTAACACTTTGACGAATTGTTAATGAAATTGTGTCTCTTGATTTAGGTTTTCTCTTTGGAAAAGTTAAATACTAGGTCAAATACGTATATGGTCAAATAAAAGCCGCCAGCTCAAAGCAAAAATCCTGCAGACGAATGTCATAATTAGTAATATATTTTCCTTATGAATTTTTTAACGACTGCCTTGGTGATCTAAAGGTGATATCATAAGATGGGTTTTGTTTGGTATAAAATTTTAAAAAAAAATAGATCATAGGAAAAACTGGAGAAAACCATAGAGGCTACATGTTTGACCCAATCATTAAACTAGTAAGAAAGATATTCTCTGAAACAGCTGGCACTAGGTTTAAACTGACTTGCATGAAATGTGACAAAAATGAAGGTAAATTTATTTCAATATTTAAGTTCTTTATCTGATGTTTTCAGTAGGTACAGTGTAATTCAGGAAGGCCATAAAGGCCCTTCATGGTCTTCTTTCTTATTATTTTCAGAGAGTTGGAATTTACTCAAAAAGTTATATTGTACGGCGGCAATCTCGGGAGCTATTTTTTATGCCCCGCTACTGTTGGAGGCTCTAGGATTTTCGGCAGCTGGAATTGTCGGAGGCTCTTTTGCAGCACAGTATATGTCATGGGCGGTAGGTAGCTTCTACAGCTGTACATCATTAACGCTAATAACGGATTGCTTTTGTCTTTATTATACGTTCTTTAGACGTAAGACCCCTCGTCTCCACTCCCAAGTCTTTTCAGAGCTGAATGAGTGTTACTACACTTATACTTCCCATAAATTATCGCATTAATCTATTCTGCCTGAGCTTATTTCTCGTCGATACCAGTTGTCCATAATGACCAAGCCCCCTGAAGAGATAAGTTATTTTAAGTCCATTTAAAAAAAGTCCAGCGTATAACTACTGGACGATTGATCTACCCTATATATTTCAACAACATTCACCCATGTACTTGTAATACTCAGTCTCGTGAGGTCATTTATCCTCGCCTTGGTTTCATTTACCTAAAGATGATTACCACTTTGATGTTATGGGCAGGCATTAGAAACAAAAAAAAAATGTGATATTTTTAGATACATCACACATATTCACGTTTAATTTTCAGGGACCTATTTCAAAAGGGAGTTTGTTTTCATATCTGCAAAGCCTTGGCATGAAAGGAATCAGCCCAGAAACATTTCAATCACTTATGGATCCGGTTAAAGAGGTATGCGACGGAGTAATAAGCCTTTTTTCTGATTGCGAGGAAGAATAAAAAAAAAAATATAATAATAAAATATGGCCTTTTAACTTTGCTCAAATCAGTATACAAAATGTATTGAGATATTCAGAGACCTTAAATACAACAGGTTAGAAACTCTCTATGGTACCAAAAAAACATAGTACATGTGTGAGGCAAATAAGTAATGCTAAATAATGTATATAAAGTAATTGTTATAACTTGTTAATTTCTGTATGAACAAGAAAAATTCTTCGTTTCAGACATATGAAATTTTTCATATTATTTTAAATTTGTTATTGAGCAAAGATGTAAAATAAATGCGCATATCGATTAACAATTTTACTTAGTGTGCGAAATGCTAATAGTCTGATATATACGTTTGTGTGACATGCAAATGCTGAAATAGTTGTTATATGTCTTCTTTGTTTGAATGGTATACCGTTTTGTAATTCTTAGAGTTATCGAATTATGACCATAGTGAACAAAATACTTTCAAAATAAGTGCTTGAAAATTCTAGACTTAGAAATGTATTGTTGAATATTCGTGAAATCAAGGTTCATCTTTTTCTATCTTAACTGATTGGTGGAGGTATTTTTAGATAAATGTAGAATATAACCAACTTACACATACATCGACTGCAGTTATTTCTACTACTTAGATCAGTGCATAACATTACCAGATGTGTACAAATATATTAACCTGTAAGATCAGTAGAGAATGTTACCAGCTTTTACAGGTTGTTTTACTTTTTTCTTATATCAGGGTAGAACATTACCAGCATGTATGTACATCGATTGAAAGTTGACTTTTTCCCCGCTTTTTCTCCCCGCTTATATCAGTGCACATAATACAAAAGTTTTTGTAATCGAGTATATCCGCTAAAAGTTATTACCGTCTGAAGTAAAAACTTGATAATTATCAGAAATATACTTATTTCTAGCCGTCTGTATTTTATTTGGGTGTTTTCTATTTTCCCTATTTAAAAAAATATTTTTCGAAACCATATTTATACAGTTCTGACAACGAATCCGTTCATGTTTCTTCAAATAGAATTTGAAATAAGATCATGCACATCTTTAACACAAGAGGAACACAATTTATTTGTCCTCTACATATTAGATTAATGATCACATACGCACCTAACGTTTTATCTCACACACACGCCCACGTGTTTTTGCATTTGTGGTCTATTTTTAGACACTGGGGGAAAACCTACACCTACTAGTATGTCTCTAGAGACCGATGGTGACTACGATCTCTCGCGTGTGATGTAAATGTTTATGTTACAAATAAACACAAGCAGCCGACCTGCCTTACCTATGAGTCACGAAAACGGCAAATTCTTTTGTTTAACTTACTCAATCGTAACTACATGCTATAGCATACAGTACGTTTTGTTTTATAGTATTGTCAGGTTCTTTTTTGTGTATTTTTTCAGTTAACATATAAAATGTAATAAGTTCAAGACAAAAAAATAAAATCTTTAGGTTTGTCATTTAAGTAATAGTGATTTTTGTCTTAGTAACTTCCACCGGGGCCAAATAAAGCACTGCTTCCATACAGTTAAATACTAAATTGAATTTTATACTTGATGAAAATCAAAATAAATAGTAGATCTGATTAACAAAATAAATGAAAATATTAAGACTTTTTTTATTTTGCTTATTTGTGTGTTTGGTTGTTGTTGTGGTTTTTTGGACTAAGTTTTTGGACTTTGTCTTTTATACTATTTGGGTTTTTCGAATCCTTTCTTTTTTTTCTCTATTTCAAAAAATTCTAGGATTAATATGCTGAACAAGATATACATTAAAAAGTCAAAGCTTTCTTACTACATATCTCAGTAGACATTTATCGTTGGGAAATAAACAAAAGATTTTTTATGGAAAAACATATCACCTGGTAAGAGTTAGCTAGTCGAGTCTGGAGAAAAAACTGAATCAATGAAATAAAAGTGAGCATGTACAAAATCTTTGTGGACCAGTTACTAGGAAAAAATGTATAGATATTTTTACTGATGTATCTTTTAAACCTAAAAAATAAATAAATTGTACTTATATGAAAAAAACTGTTTTGTTTTAAGTTCAATTACTAATAAAATAATAAAACATGAGAAGAAAAAGATAAATGCATCATTTACTTATTTCAGAAAATGTTTTAATATGTTTAATAGAAATGGAATATAAGTTAAATAAATTAAATGAGGAGTATCATACAATGTTACGTAGTATGCATAATTGTGTGAAATCATGTGTAAGGGCAAATGGTTACATGTCAGGTAATTTTAGAGTTATATGGGCTTAAAACAAGGGGAACCACTCTCACCTCTGGTATTTATTTATATTAATATACGTTCCTGATTATGTTGATACATTTTCATAAGACGACATACAAAACATTGTACTATTGTTTGCCGACGATACGGTTTTATTTTCTTATTCTGAGGAAGGATTACAATCTCTCTTTAACAAACTGCATAACTTTTGTTCAGAATGGAATATTGTGCTGAATGTAGATAAAACGGTTGCTACGGTTTTTAAAGACATATCCTGGAAAAACTTTTCACGCGGAGAATTCTATCATTTTTTCATAGATGTACTTGGATATACATGTATTACAAACATAAAACAGGGTTTAAAAGTATGGGCAACCTGGCCCGCTTGTGAATTACAAATGTGTTTCGAATACTACTCTACGGAATATATTTCTATATTAAATTAACACTGAGGTGTCATACATTAGAAAACGTAAAAAGAAAAATATTACCACAGATTCAATAATTCTTTCTCAGATACTGGTTTAAAGATTTCTTAACCACGACAGAGTAAAAACAAAAACCTGACACCTGTATGATAATTACCAAGAAATTATGACATTTCTATACAGGTGGCCATGTCCGAAACACGCAAAATTACAACAAAATTTTATCTTGTAAAAAATTCTAGCGTGGAAAAAGTTTTTCTTTTTTCTGTACATAAAGCTTACCATATACACCTAAAAATAATAGAAAAAATGCATACATTACCCTGCTACTTTTTGATATATATACAATTATTACCTCCCTTTAAAAACATGTTTCCATATAATAATGAAAACTCTGCAGAGTAATATTTGTTTTTAACATATATGTTAATTTGTGCTGCATTCTTATTGAAAAATTGTCAAATTATGAAATATCAAGAGACAATATGAAAATAATACACAAAATGAAATAGCAGTATTTACATCTACATGTATAGTAATTATTTAATCAAATGTGAAAGATTTTATCTCAATCTTTGTTCAGCATGTTTAGAGAAGTTATAACAGTTTTTATGAAGCGTTTTAATTTGTAACTCTGGGCTTCCCATCTGACAGTTTTTCATTAAACTATTGAGTTAAACCTCCTAAACCATTTCAAGTAATGGCCAATTTCCAATGTTGAAGTGTAAGTCTTGAACTTGCAACTTCTTTCACCATTTCACTAGATACGATCAAGTCATTTTTCAAAGAACTCAAAATAGACATATTACAATCACACTGATATTGATAGATATCTACTTAACAACTAATAAATTCACTGAATTCTGGCAAATTCTGTTCATTACATTTGAAAAATTGGATATATCACATAACGATTTCTTACTAGTTAGAAAACGTCCGGATGTCTTCAATTTCAAAAATGACATCTTTAAAGTAATGAAATTATTAAGTGTTGTTTTGAACGCGGTAACTTATCCGATGAATCCGAAATATTGCAAGGCAGTAAACAGCCGAAAATCGAAACGGTAAAAATGAAAAGTGCATGCGCGTTAAAGAGGCATGATATGTCTTTAAAGCGACTGACTCACAGAATTTTGCTGAATTTTGTTTTTCTTTAAAATTTAGGAGAATCTACTATACACAATGTACTATGAAAAAAACATATTATTATGCTTCTATACACCATGAAAACTGAAAAAAAAGTTTTTGACTTAACCAGAACCCACGACCTTTCAGTCAGTAAAATATAGATTGACGATCTAGACCACTGAGCCACAGCGCCTACTTGTAAGGTTATGTCAAAATTAATGTTATAACTAAAGTATCTACCCCGTGACTAACGGGGTAATTTTTTTACCGATAAAAGTGTGTAAAACTTTATATTTTGATGTTTTTTTCTGTATCAAAAAATGAATAAGTAACTTATCTTAAATATGTTCTTCACAAATGCAGCAAAAATTTCAAGATGTAAGAACATTTTCTTTTCTTTTTTTTTCATCGTCGGCCCATCTGTGAGCTTTAAATCTGGAAATAGAAATGGAAATGTAGAAGTATATTACAATAATGAGCTACTAGTTGTTAAGTCATTCACATATATTGTTGCAACATTATCGTCTAATAGGAATTTTTATCAAGCCCAAAAGACATTGTCCAATCAAGCACTTAAAGCACTGTACTCTATAAATTCTTTGTTTGATTCTATTTCTTTAAATGTTACAGAAAAGATTAAAATATTTGATAGTATGGTTTTACCAATTCTTACATATAGCTCAGAGGCATGGGGTTTTCATAAGGCACCTGACTTCGAAAAAGTTCATTTGAAATTTTTAAAACAAGTTCTTGGTGTAGGCCAGCAGACTACAACTTCAGCAGTTCTAGGTGAATTTGGACGATTTCCTTTATTAGTTCTGTGAAAAGTCAGAATTTATTCAGTACTTCTACAAAATTATGAAATCTCCAAACTCTCTTCTATACAGACTGGTGTTTTTAAAAGATGGTAAAGGTAGTTTATTAAATAACTGGTCAAAAAATGTAATAGATATGTTGTCAGATTTAGGTCTTGCATATTTATGGAATAATAATTATATTACAAATGTGCATGTAAACACTATCGATACAAAGAGTATATGATCGATGACTGCAACAATAGTGTGCTGAACGTAGTACTTTTTTTCTAAATTAGAATGTTACAATTTATTTAAATGAATGAATTTACGCAAGAGAAGTATTTGTGTTAATAATATGAAACGTCGTAAAATGTTATCAAGGTTTAGATGCTCTTCACATAAATCAGCATAAGCAGAGGGTAGATATAGGAATATTGAAAGAAACCAACGTTTAAGGTGGCCGAGTGCTTTGTGGGTTGGGCTACTAAGCTAGCGTCCCGGGTTCGATTCCTAGTAGTGACTGAGTTACGGACTGATTTCCCAGGACTGGGTGGTAACCTAACCGGGTACTGTTTCCAGCACTATCGGCCTGGACTGGGGATCGGGGAAGTAAAATACACGCACCGTGGACTCTTCTGGAAATAAGTTGTTCAATCCACACAGGGTTGGAACTTTCGTTGACTACCCACGTTAAACAAGAAACCTTTACTTTATATATCGAATACAATATGAAACAAATTGAAACTATCATTTTTTATTAGTATGTCCATGTCATAATGACTTGAGGAAAACATATTTATTGCTAATGGCCTAATATAAATATACTGATATCAATAATGAAATGTACAAACAGAAATGTAATTGTTAATTAAGCAAAATTTGTGTATTCAGCGATGCAACTAAGAATTGAACCTAGGTAATAAATGTTGTTTGAAAAAAATTGTATATTCACTGAGAAATATTCGAAGTATATTGTATTCATCATACTTTTCTGCACTGTATGTTGTACCGCAAAAATGTTACTTAGTGATGAACTTGTAATATGTTTTGCTAATAAAATATTTTACTTGAGATTTTTGACTTGACTATAACATTATGCTCCAAAGTCCATCAAAATTTCAAACAATTTATCTATTACTAAATACTTCATCAATGTATATTCATGATGTAAGTATAACTTCTTTAATTTTGTTATCTACTCTTTCCAGTCTTCACTTGTCACCTCAAACTCCCCGCAGCGGTTACTTCCCCTGATCAGTACAGAAACCACAGCCACCACAAGTAGTTTCGGTCGTTACAGCAGGGACTAAGAGCCGAGAACATTTTTTCACCTTTAATTTTATATGTTCATACTTTCTATCATTTTAGTTTTCGTTCATTTAATTGTTATGCTTAATGTACAAAAAGGTTTAAAAAAAGAGTATTTCTTAAAAATAACGAAAGTAGATTGTTTTGGTCACATGATAACCTATCGTCACGATGTTATAGTGGTGACAGTGGTTAAAGTAGCAAAGCGTGACGTAACCGGTGCGAGGAGTTTGTTGTCGACTATCACAGATTGATCTATTTGAGCTTATTTACCGTCGGTACCGGTTGCCCATATGACCGACGCCCCCTGAAGAGATTAGTTATTTTATGTTACGGGTGTAGTGCAAGATACAGAAAGCATCCCCTTGTTCTTTTACATGCTCAGTGTATAGCACTGATACATGGGACCTCGGTTTAACGACTCATCCGAAAGACTATTAGTAATGTTAGTGGAGGAGCGGGTGATCGAACTCTGGACCCCTGGTATACCAGTCCAGCGCGTTACGGCCACTGGACCACATCCGCTCCTATCATCGTTATTTGAAAGTTTGGTTAAAAGTCCAGTTAGCTGGGATTAATGTACGTCACTCCCGGTTTCGCGCGTGACAGGTGCGCGCGACTAAATGCATGTTGTATGGATTTTAATTTGCTACAAAAACATCATTAAAGGCACAGCTTGACTGTATTACCCCTAGATGGCGCTGGGGCAGATTTTTCAAATTCTTCGAACACAGCGCAGATTAGGGACCTTTTTCTGAGATTATGTTAAAACAAAATCATGGTTTCTAAAGAAAATGTACACTCTTGTGCATTATACAATTTCTGACCAGTACCTTATAAAAATAGTAAATACCTTTTCAAAAGCGTATTTCTAGAAAAAAAAAAACCCTATCAAGCGGACGACCTGAATTCAAATATTCGCGGGAGGAGTGGCTATCAGTGATTAGCATTCTGTTTGTAAACAAAACCACGTGGCAAAGTTTTGATCAATTTGTTGTAACTCTGTAGTAACATGCAGAGAAGAGTGAAAGAAATTCTTTTACCTTGATGAAAGCTTTATTCCAAACACATGTATAAAAGAACCAAGAGGATTATTCCATCAGCCTGAATGTGTTTATGCAGGCTATATCATTATGTCATTTACTCTGAAAAGTTATTTTTCAGGACACATTTTAAAGTTACAACACTGCAGTTAATTTGCCATTATGTTTCAAGAATTCTTGATAAAGTCACAATAATATAAAAAGTTTGTTTTTACAGGCTTATAAGTTCCACAATACACGAATATTTACTCAGAAACAATTGACTTTGATCTTCATATGCAGTACAGCATCCTCATAAAAAAAAACTTCTTTTATCTTATTAAGTATTCTGTTATCGTATTTTGTTCTCGTACTCTGTTAGTCTAATCTATGAAAATGAAAACCCACTTTTTTTCTTCAGCTGTTTTATGAAATATGTTTTCATCATTAATTCCCTACATCCAAACATATAATTATTCTTAACATCAAATTGTTCCTAGTTTTACATTACATCTTTTCCTCCTTTTTTGACCCACAGATCTTTGACCTTTACGTCAGATCTGCCACAGACCTCAGTCATATGCTATCTGAAATCAAATTCATTTAGTGACCTTATTTTGTAACCTGCTGACAACCTAGATATCAAACTTGCAGAACAAGAGTCAGAAATTAGCCTTCTACTAAAAACAGTGTTTGATCGAGAAAATGAGTAAACAATTATCATAAGAACAAGATTTCAAGATTTTATTTACACTCAGCACATACATATATGTGACATGAGGTTAAACAGATCAGTATTTAACATAACAACAGTTAGATATGTATTTCTGTCATATGTCTAATGACCTTTAATACATGTATACTAAAAGCACAACCGGCTAATTGATTTAAATAATTTCATGTCATGAGAATTCCGCTAATAAACCTATATAAAGTGGCATACAATTTGAAATATACTGCACATCGACTGGACAAAATAATTTCAACCACTAAGTAGACACATTTTACATGTTCACAAGTTGAACAGTCATCATAACATGTTACTATTTATAGACATGAGCTATACTCACATCGGAATTCGTTATCAGAGCTGACGCTTCAGTTGTAAATAGTTGTACAGTAAATGTCGAGAAAACAGTTTAAAATGGAGAATGAAAATGAGATTATATGCGCTTTAAATACACTTGGATTTTCGAAAAGTTCTGCAGAAAAAAGGGCAGAAATTTATCGAAACATGAGTGCAGTAACCACGCTATCACGCCGGCGAAAATATCCATCGGAATTACAGAACGTTGATATAGTTTATGTAGGAAGCAGAAGTGAAGGTGTGGCGATTTACTTTGATACCGATATGGACATACTCTATATAAATAGGACAGTTGTCTGCTGTGGTGAATTAGGAAACTTAAATGCTGACCTGAAGAACAGATTTTCAACGGTTTTCGAACTCGATCTGACCAGTGCCCCAGCTGGCTACAGCCAATTGAAACTTATTTATCCAGGTATAAAAAGCCTTGGACAAAATACATTTCAGACGATTCTTAAGAATTGCTTGGTTAACATAGAGGGAAATATGTTTCTCAGAAGTGACAGTATGTTAGATGTGGCTAAGCAGTTTCTCCATAGAGCCACCAGTGAAAATCTGAAGAAGGATGAAACCAGAGGTCCAGCAGAGACGTACGAATCGGAATCGTCAAGATTTTCTTACCCAGTTTTTGACCTTGTCTTAGCGCTTCCCTGTTCAGGTACGTCGTTTTTGCAGGAGTGGTCTTTGCGCACAAGAGAGTCTGCCTGGCCTAGTCAAGAGGTGATAGACAAGGTGGAAAAAAGCGAAGTTCTAGTCGTACCGGTGGGTCACAAAACAGAAAAAGACGCCTATTTGCAATGGCGTATAAGTTTTACACAAGGGGAAACGATTCTTGTACGGTCTTTAAACGACATGGAGTTGAAGATGTACACTGTTTTGAAAATGATAGCAAAACAACGGCTTGTCCCAGTTTGTGAAAATTTAGACTCTTACGTTATGAAAAACGTCACTTTTTGGTGTGTTGAACAGCTACGCATGCGCGAAACTGAACAAGTCAGCCTCACAGATCGCATCAAATTAGCTCTTGATTACTTGAAAGATCATATCGAAGAAGGGTTTCTCCCTAACTATTTTGTCCCGTCGAGAAATTTACTGGAGGGTAGAGTGACACTGGAGCAGACGTCTGCACTCATTGCTCTTCTTAACCAACTCATAAGCAAAGACGCAGAGGTATTCCGAAGTTTGAAATCTATATGTGACGTTTTGTCGTTAGATGATGAAATTATCCGAATGAAAATATATTATAAGGAAGTTATGGAAGAAGTAAGGCTTGCTGGATTTGCTTTGCCCCCAGACGAGGCTGTAGCAGTGTTTGAAGAGGCCGAAAAGGTTAGCGAAATCCAACAACATTTCGAAATTCTAACAAAGAGAGTGTTTCCGTTCATAAGAGAAAACAATCCATTTGGATTTTTTGAACACATCAGGTCAATGACAGATGCAGAGCTCATTCGATTTTTCGAGAGGATCTGAAAGAAAACACGGCGATTATTATTTTTCGCTGCTTAGTATTTGTTGCATTTTAAAGGTCTTAAAGTAAAAATGTAATACTAGTAGATCCTTACTTAAATACTTTGTGAAAGTTTGAGAGATCCACTGAAACTCTCGGGTTCAAACCCAACTCGTACCAAAAAAAGATCTGTACGTTTTTTTTTGTTTTTTTGTGTTTTCTTTCTCTTTTTTTTTTTGATGTTTTATTTTATTATTATTATTATTATTATTATTATTATTATTGTTTAAGCACTCATTTTGATTATTGATATTTTTTACGTTTTAAATGTATATACCTTTTTTCTTAGTTTACCTAACTGTTCAGAACAGTATATGTTTAAAACTATTTACAGCAAATATAGCTCTGAAGCCCCAAAGATTTATGTTCGAGGTTTCTTTGATATCATTTCCTCCTCAAAAAGTGTGTGGGGTATACATATCTATAATTACATTTCGTTAGTTCTCCCAATTATCTGTGCTTTTTAGTGCTATCTTTGTCAGCAGCCATAGATCTTCATGCTATAAATTATTATATGATCCATTGCTGTTGAGTTTATGGTCAGAATATGAAAATCTAGGTGTTTTTCTTTGATTTACAGATCCTTACCTTTTGTGAAATTTAAAGTTAATGGTTGTCTTATCTTAAAAAACTTAAACATACCAAAGGTACTAAATACTGTCTATAGTTTGTTATAAGATAGCATATTTCTTAAAGAAGGCAGACAACATTGTCTTATATGGGCCATAATCGAAAAAAATGGTATAGGCCTGCTAGACAATGCTGTACGTTAAATATAACTGCTCTAGGCCTAGTGGTTTTTAAGAAGGAGAATTTATAGAAACTTAAACAAAATAAAGTACCCCAGTCAGTGGTGTGATTTGAACGTTCATAGCAGAGTTTAACATTGCAGCGTTACATGCCAAATATTTAAGCTTTAAACCTTGTCGTTTCAGAGAAGATTTTTAAAACAGTTTCTCTATTTGTTGCCATAGCAATCGCAGCTCAGAATGCAATGGCATTCTCTGAACAATTTTGTTGGAGCTATATGCTGTGAACAACCCTACCAAATTTTAACAACATTATTTAGAATTAGTGTTGGAGTGTAAACATTAAATAAACGTTAAATACTGCAATTTTTTTGTTATATAGATCTTAGGTCATAACTCGAGACCAATTTATTGTGGACGGACGGACGACGGAGCTAAAACTCAGGTGGATTTTTTTCATGTCACTTCTCTAAGTTCGATTTAGCCCATAATTATTAGTGACAAAGGGAGTGAAGCAACAAACAATACTTGTAAGTTTGGTTACTAATGAATTCACAAACAGACCATCACTGAACTTGTCCAAGAGATTGTATGATTAAGACTGGTTACAAGCGATCAAAGAAGAAGCCTTTAGATTGTAAACAATGCTGCTTTATTTATGTCGCGGCTCATATTTTGGTCAGATTCCGATTGAATTTTACTAAGAGATTGTGTTTGGTGAATATTGATCAACAATTTAGACCAACAAATCAGGCAGACTTACCCATGTCGCGGCTCAAATTTTGATCCGATAAAACCTGACGAAGCGATTCTAATTGTTCGTTTTATTACATTTTGTAATTGATAAATAGCTGAGACCGTCAGAGAGTAAACAGGGTCATATCTGGCAGGTTTTCCCATGTCGTTCGGTTCAACCGATTACTGACCTTGACCAAGAAACCGTAGAAATTAATAGTACGTATAAGTTTGGTTACTAGTTACTACTGGTCGTTAATCGAGACCTATAGAATGTTAACGAGAAAAAAGCCAGGTTTTCACATAGCACTGCATGAATTAGTCGTATTCAGCCTATAACTGAATTTGACCTAGGCATTGTAGCTCAAACTCCGCGCACCGGTTACGCTACGCTCAGTAACCTGTAAGGGGAGATCACTGCGTGGGAGATTGATTGTAGCTATACAAATGTATAAATTTCGATACAGATAAAAAAAAGAAAATTGAGGCTTTAATATCGTTAACACGGTGGGAAAAAAAATTTTGCTCTTCCAGGGGCAGTGAAGTGATGTGGGATCAGGCCAGTAATCGAATTTGCCTGTGATCTTTGTTTCCAAATTTGACTAAGTTTTATGTACAATGGTGGTTGCTTGAGTGTAAACAAACACACTGCAGACGAACGACAGACGCCGGACATTCAACGGTCCTTAAAGCAACAAAGACCAGATGTACAGGTGAGCTAAAATTAACTAAAGTTGTTTGTTTTTTTTAAAGTTTGTTTTAGGTCTAATACTTTAATTAGACCAAGTACGACGGCTGGTCAATCATATACCTGTGTGCGATGCAGATAAACAAGGACTTACTTCTGCAGAGATCCCCTTTCGGAGCAGGTGGTCGAAGCTCCAGTCCCGTCAGTGGCTTATTCTGAAGAGTTCGATTGATGAGCTGCTGGCATGTTTGAGATTGACAAACAGACTGAGGAATCGGGAGAATACTAGTAAAAGGTGAACAATAGCAGATGTGTCTCATAAACCCCGGACGTCTAGCCCTTTCAGTTTTGGTGACACTCATAATTATAAACTAGTCCAAATATTTAGACGTATATGGTGGATTTGATGATACTTTTTTTATTGGTCAAACATAAAACGTAAAAAAAAGAAAATAATATTAACAAACAAGAGGGCCATGATGGCCCTGGATCGCTCACCTGAGTACTTTGGTTGTAGGTTTGCTGTTAAGCAGTATTTCATTTTTTAATTGAAAATATGTAAGTGCCTACAAACCAAATATGTAAAATTTCAGTCAATAAATAAAGGCTCTATGACAGAAAGTAGAAATATCTATTATAAGCTATGGTGACCTTGACCTTGACCCAGTGACCTCAAACCCTACCCATTGGTAGAGGTCCATGCAAGGAACCTCTATACTGAATATCAAAGATATTGGTCTATAAATGAAGGCTCTATGAGGTACAGTAGATAAATCTACTTTTAGCCTCCGTGACCTTTA
This sequence comes from Cyclina sinensis, assembly GCA_012932295.1. NCBI lineage: Eukaryota > Metazoa > Mollusca > Bivalvia > Venerida > Veneridae > Cyclina > Cyclina sinensis. The sequence continues at coordinate 29,264,301 of JAAONU010000008.1, forward strand.
ACCTAATCCAATAATTTGAAAAAGCTTGATAAAGCTTGCTTCATGCCAAATTTTAAAATTCTAGGTCTTGTGGTTTCAGACAAGAAGATTTTTAAAGATTTTCTTCTATATTGTTATTTAAAACTTGTGACCCCTCGGGCGGGGCCAATAGTGACCCCAGGGACATTTTTCTAACAAACTTGGTAGAGGTCCACTAGACAATGCTACACACCAATTATCTAAGCTCTAAAACTTACGGTTTCTGACAAGAAGATTTTTTTAGATTTTCTTATATAACTCTATGTAAAACTAGTGGCCCCTGGGGCGGGGCCATTTTTGTCCCAGAGGAAAGGATTTCAACAAACTTGGTAGAGGTCCACTAGACAATGCTACACACCAAATATCTAAGCTCTATAACTTACGGTTTCTGATAAGAAGATTGTTTTAAGATTTTCCTATATAACTCTATGTAAAACAAGTGACCCCCGGGGCGGGGCCATTTTTGACCCAGAGGCCAGGATTTGAACAAACTTAGTAGAGGTCCACTAGACAATGCTACATACCAAATATCTTAACTGTAGGCCTTCTTGTTTCTGACAAGAAGATTTTTTAGTTTTTCCTATATAACTCTATGTAAAACATGTGACCCCGGGGCAGGGCCATTTTTGACCCAGAGGACATAATTTGAACAAACTTAGTAGAGGTCCACTAGACAATGCTACACACCAAATATCTAAGCTCTATAACTTACGGTTTCTGACAAGAAGATTTTTTAAAGATTTTCCTATATAACTCTATGTAAAACTAGTGGCCCCTGGGGCGGGGTCATTTTTGACCCAGAGACCAGGATTTGAACAAACTTGGTAGAGGTCCACTTAACAATGCTACACACCAAATATCTAAGCTCTATAAGTTACGGTTTCTGACAAGAAGATTTTTTAAGATTTTCCTATATAACTCTATGTAAAACTTTTGACCCCTGGGGCTGGGCCATTTTTGACCCAGAGGACAAGATTTGAACAAACTTGGTAGAGGTCCACTAGACAATGCTACACACCAAATATCTAAGCTCTATAACTTACGGTTTCTGACAAGAAGATTTTTTAAGATTTTCCTGTATAACTCTATGTAAAACTAGAAGCCCCTGGGGCGGGTCATTTTTGACCCATAGGACAGGATTTGAACAAACTTGGTAGAGGTCCACTAAACAATGCTACACACCAAATATCTAAGCTCTATAACTTACGGTTTCTGATAAGAAGATTGTTTTAAGATTTTTCTATATAACTCTATGTAAAACAAGTGACCCCCGGGGCGGGGCCATTTTTCACCCAGAGGCCATGATTTGAACAAACTTGGTAGAGGTCCAATAGACAATGCTACATACCAAATATCTTAACTCTAGGCCTTGTGGTTTCTGACAAGAAGATTTTCAATTCTTCCCTATATAACTCTATGTAAAATCAACTGACCCCTGGGGTGGGGTCAGTTTTGTCCCCAGGGACATAATTTGAACAAACTTGGTAGAGGTCCACTAGATGATGCTTAATTCCAAATATCAAAGCTCCAGGCTTTGTGGTTTCGGAGAAGAAGATTTTTAAAAATCAAACTTATAAAATCTATTTTTAGCTCCAGTGACCCAGAAATGCAATGGACCAGAACCATTTGAACAATCTTGGTAGAGCTTCATGCAAGGAACATCCCAGGCAAGTTTCATTAAATTTGCCCCATTAATTTCAGAGGAGATGTCATTTGAATGAAAAGTTGACGACGGACGGACGGACGGACGACGGACAAAGACCGATCAGAAAAGCTCACCCTGAGCACTTTGTGCTCAGGTGAGCTAAAAATGTTAACTGTGCATACACTTAACAAATTTTCTAACTGGCCAGCCAATAAAACTCTGATTTACCAAAACTAAAAATGAGAACAACTTGAAATTTTGCAGTATTTTGTTTTCCTATCTTCTCCGTTGTTTACAACAGCTATGGCGTATGTATCCTATCAAGAGTCCTCATCCGGACCAGAGTGAACATTGCCGCCTTTCCGCAAGTGAAACTCCTGCGCGCTATTTTTAAACTTCAAGTGGCCAACTAGAAAATTTGTGTGTATGTGACGTCTTTCTATGAAGGAGTAATAAACAGGCTTGGCTGTTTTACTTTTAACAATAAATCTTGTTGCAATCTTTATAAAGTGTAGGAGCGCTAAGCTGAGTTTTTTTTCTTCTTCTTTTTTTGGTGGGGGGGGGGGGGTGGGGGGAGGGTGTTGTTTTGTTTTTTACGATGGCACTGTCATTTTCCTTTCTTGTGACAAATATGATAGGTGGGTATTCTTCAAATTAGTATTTTTGCAGTCGTGCTACCCTGCAAGAAAATTAAACAGCAACAATGATCTATCGTATATTTATTTTCCACGAAGTCTTATATAATTTATGATTTGATACAAATCATACTGAAAAATCACACAGTAAAATTATGTCTAATTCAAACGAATGAAGTGACTCATCACGTGCCCATAGTATGAAAGGGATATCCGACAGTACATGCATAGCTGTTGAAACAATGTGCGTGAAGTTAGCTGCCAGTTGCTAGT